>CM024798.1:23444993-23977493 GCA_014281875.1 Nibea albiflora | reverse complement strand
ATCCCACCGAAATTCCCGACATGTCCCGAACCCCACCCCAAGGTCTCGCGATGCTGTTGTCACCTGTGCAGTGATTTCAGCTAGCGAAGATGGATATTTCGTATCTTTTCGTATCTTTTGAGAAGAAAAAATATATAATTTTAACTGGGAAACCAACCTGTGAATTAAAAGATTTAATACAACGGAAGGGACAAAAAATTGTGAGGACTTTTCAAACAGACTGGTAAAAGACTGGTTGTGTGGATGTAGCCAGGCTAGCAAGCTGCTCTGCTTCCCGTGCATAAGTTCGTGCAGGAGGACAGGCGCATTTCATCTACAAATAAAGTAAGTCCCCCCCCCCCCCCCCCCACTTGTCAATGGTGCACCGACACCAAAACTTTAGTTTCCTCTCTCCTTCTTTTCAGACAGCGCAGCTCTCTCTCTCTCTGCTTATTATGTCTTCCCATGTTGTGCTCTTATGTGAGCGACGTCATACAGTAGCTATTTCAGGCTTTTCAGACTTATATTTGCTTAGAGGTTTAATAGTGTGTGATCAAGAGCGAGCAGTGTTTATAATGTTGGTCTTATAGATGCGCCAGAGCTGCAAGTCCTGTATTGTCGAGATACAGGTGATTTCTTGTGGTGCTCTTGTCTTTGGGTGCTCCTCTGCTCAGCTGTAAGTCCTGTTGAAATGCAGGTGAATGTATGTCTCTGAAAATTAATTGGCACTATAATATGCTGATGTCAATAACTAGGCTACATGTTTGACAGCGGCATTTTGACTGACTTTGCAGTGGTTTTAATACTGACTTCTACATAATATATATTTTTGTATGGGATTTAAGCTCTGACGGATCCTGCCTACCCAGCCATGGACTTCACTGCTCGTTAGTGATATTTAGAGATTTATTCTTTTTAGAATATCAGTGTAGAGTTGAACATTAAACTGAAATGGGTTCAGGTCTGAATGGATTCAGATGAAATGAAGAGATTCTACAGTTTACTGGATTCTGATTGGATAAGGTGTGTCAGGATGGGCTCAAGGCAGGACTCAGATGCAGAGCAGATTAAATAAAAATGATCTTTATTCAGAACAGCAGCTTGAGTAATGCTCTGAATAGAGTGCCAAAATGGGCTACAAAAAGTCCTGATCTGTCTGTGAAATCTACAAAATAAAAGTTGCTCCAAAAGGAGGAAAAACACTGAGTCTGATTACTCAAAATAAACTAACCTGTCCTAAACTATGAATCAAAATACCTAACCTAATGTAACAATGGAAAATAACAAATAAAAATTATAGCTGCAAGCAGCGATGGGGGTGCCTAGCAGCATAGCAGGGACGCCTATGCCTGCTCAGGAAGGCGTCATGAGTCCAAACACCAAGTTTCTACCAGCTTCTAAATCTGAGTCTGACTCACAATTTATGCTGCAAAATATAATGACACAAAGTAGTTGAGTTAGATTTGTGTCCGATGTTTAGCGAGCGAGAGAGGGTAAGAGAGAGAGAGAGAGAGAGACATAGAGAAACAATAACAGAGAGCGAGCACAGACCTCGATAAAGCTGTTATTAATGAGAGAAATAAAAAGTTATTTCCTGATTGTTTCACAGTGGGTATAGACACGCCCACACCCAGCTCCCTCTAGCCTTTGTTATTATTTTGGTGATAGATTTATCGTTAAATCGCCTATCCCAGGGGTCGGCAACCTATGGCTCGCGAGCCAGATGTGGCTCTTTTGATGACTGCATGTGGCTCGCAGAGGGGTGAAAGTAATACATACAAATACATTTTAAAATATGTGGCTTTCGCGGCTCTCTCAGCCAAAAAGGTTGCCGACCCCTGGCCTATCCCAATAGGGATTGCCCATCGCTACTAGAAAGGTGCTATATCTGTTTTGTGCTATGTAGCACTGTATTGCTTCACGGCGTCCTCTATAACACAGAATGATAATTGCTGAATGTCCTAATACATTTACTCAAATGCTGTAGTATGTGTGTGTGTTCATGTGAAATTGTGTGTGCAGGGTAAACAATGAGCTAATCCTGCTTTGAACCATATTGTTGGAATTGTGCCTGCTATAGAAAGTGGGGCAAGTGAATCGTGGGGATAGCCCAGCCAGATGGAATCACTTTGATGGATGATAGTGCAGTGTGTGTGTGTGTGTGTGTGTGTGTGTGTGTGTGTGTGTGTGTGTGTGTGTGTGTGTGTGTGTGTGTGTGACACAGAGAGAGGATTCCCCATTCGTCAGCTGGTGCTGTGTTCCCCACTGACCTTGGGGAAAAGTGGAGTATCTCATCTGAAGAGCAGCCTGTCACAGTAGCCGTGCACAGACACCCTCTGATACACTGAGCAGAGTTCATGTTCATAGACACACTAAAGCCAGCTGAATGCACCAAGTCAACAGGAAATGAGTTCATGTGCTCTGTAAGGAAACAGCAGTCATACATGGATGGGATGAGCAGGATATTTTTGGGGAGGTGAGAGCTGTGCTGGCATATCATGCTGTTGTTTAAATGAGCTCCTGTACACCTGTGAGAAGAAACTGCTGGTCCCACAGGGAGGACTGAGCCTGCAGCAGACCGGAGATGGCTCATGATTTTGTGTGTGTGTGTGTGTGTGTGTGTGTGTGTGTGTGTGTGTGTGTGTGTGTGTGTGCGCGCGCATAAGCAGTGTCCAGTTAAGGCAGATGGTCTTAAAGGAAAGCCACTTCTGTAGATCAGACACAAGTCTTTATTGCTTTCAGTTTGTTCAATGCAATGTGAACATCTGACCAGCTAAAGTATAAAATCACCATGGAAACAAAGGATAGATGATACAGCTCTAATGTTTTAGCTCACATTCATTTGGCCCCACAAAAATCAGCTGATGAAATATTTTTTCTGAATATAGTATATAGAGTTTAGAGATGTTGACGGTACAGCTGTCTGAAACAGCAGAAGCACCAAATGACAATCGACATTAAAGGACAAAATTAAATTGGATATATCAACAGTTTAAATTAGTTAGATATAAAATAATCCAAAACACTTCAACATGAATTCTAGCAGTTCTTTTGCAGAAATATTATATTTGCTAACTGAAGGACAGCTTGCTGTCAGATCTGTGTCTCTGCACAGGAAGGCAGATATTGCAGTGGATGGCTCTGGCACAGACATCTGCATTGTCTGCTCTTATTCTGGTTTTATTGGAACCATATTTCAGTACTCTAATTATTAATTTATCTAGTTCCAAAAGTACAGAGAATTTCTGTGTGCTCAGGTTGCTGGTGTAACTGACAACACAGCTGTTGCAACAGGACACTCAGGAAAGGCCAGTCTCCTCCGGAGCAGTCAGGTGAAAGATTGTGCCTCCTCAGCAGCACACAGCATGCTAGCACTCCTCTGAGGACATGTTTGATTGACAGATTATAGGAGCACTCAGAAACCAATCAGAGCATCGCACTTACATCACAATAAATAAGTCTAGAAAAACAAACCGAACAATGATCCATCCAAAGTCTCTGGGCATCAGTTTTAAAGGGGAAGGAGGCAGAATGAGACGGCATGATGAGCTGCTCTATAAGTGGAGTGCAGACCTGTGGAGCGTCTGCTTGCCTACAGTGTTGACACATTGTATAACTTCAAATACTATTACAGAGCTATGCATGACTGCCATTTGGCTGTGGATAATGAGAGCAGAGAGCTTCAGGAAGAACGGTGCCAGCAAAGAGCACAAGCTCCAGATAGAGGGAAACATACGCCTGTGTGTTTTATCACATTCTGACCCAGCAGTGCTTATAATCCAGTACACCTGCAACTCCAACCTGGACAAAGTCAGTCGCTCCAGCAGGTTCACCCTTCTAGATGTGCTTCCACTCCAGAGAGTCAACGTCTGGACATTGTCAGCGTCAGGTATCACTCTCTCTATCCTGAAAGCATCAAAGCACCCGTACAGTTGCAGTGGTTATTGGACTGCATACTGTATTTATGCCATGATATTCCTCGTGCAGCACGGACCAATTCATACAATCAGAAGATGTCGACAAAGGTCAGAAAATGATGAATATTTGAGCTTGTTGAAGACGAGTGATGGACAAAGTGTTCAGTCTGTTAGCTTTAAAATGTGAAAGTTCAAAATCTGTAAGCACTGTCTGAAGGACCTGAAGACGCCAATGAGATCACAAGAGTCTCAAGAGTCCATTCTTTTCTGATTGACCTGTCCCCCATCTTCTCACTGCAGACACCTTTTCATCAGTTTATATGAGCAGTCAGATAGATCTGCTTTTTAAATCAGACTATACAGTCTGTAATATCACAAGCTGCATCATTTCAATACCACGATTTGTATGATCTACCTCATGAAGTTTGAGTCCGAACTCCACATCAGTTCAGTTCAGCATCAGTTCGGCTCTGGGTCCGGACCTGGACCATTTTACTGTCTTGTGCAGTAAAATGGTCCCTGTCAGTGTGGATGTTTTTGTATTGATGTCTATGTCATTACTGTATAACTACAGGCTTTGCTTTGATTGATTAGTCATGTTTATTAGAACATGTGAGTACCTGCTCCACTCCAGGACATCCTGCAACCATGTGATGTCGAAGGTGACTCATACTTCTGTATCCTCCAACAGATGTGGTGTTGGAGCAGGTGTGTGGTGAATTTAACCAAACCAACGTGTGCGTTTGTGTGTGTGTGTGTGTGTGTGTACACTAATGAAGGGCATATACAGCTTTGAACTCTGAGAGATCCCCTCTGGTACTGTTGACTTGTGAAGAATTTCAAACACAATACGACCTTTACCTTACAGGATAAAGGTCACCTGGGCTGTATTATTGATAACATGAAGCTTAAGGACCAATCACATAAAAACTGATCAATAGAGCTGTGCAGAGTCTGTGTGGGTTTCACAGTCCAAAGACATGCATGTCAGCTATATTCTGAGTCAAATACAGCTTCAGTCAGACAACTCACATTTGGAACGTTTATTGCAGCAAGTTGAGTTTGGTGTCTACGCTGCATATATCTGTATATATGGAGATACTGAGGAGTGAGCAGGTGGGTGCTTACGTGGTGTGGTTGAAGAACAGGTGGTGGTGTTGATGTAGCGGTGGCATTGACAGAGCAGATGGAGAGATCAGTGTAATAGACAGTAACATTTAGCTGATAGTGTGTCACGGTTCTTGTGGTGTGCTGGGCTCCATTCAGTTATTTGAAGAGTACTCTAATATGGCAGCATAGAAGTCCTGGTTCTGGTTTGGATCAGGACCAGCTGGCTCTGTGTTGCTCTCCTTGTTCCTGCTTTGGTTTCCTGCCACATTTCAAAGACTTGCAGGTTAGGTAAAGTGCCCATAGGTGTGAATGTGAGTGTGAATGGTTGTCTGTGTGTGTGTTTGCCCTGCGTTAGACTGGCCACCATCCAGGTGTACCTCAATAGGTCCAGGCCTCCTGTGACACACCCGTGACGTAAATGGACTGAACACAATAAGAGGGCAAGTGGAGCTGACCTGAGTGGGGTCGTGTTTGGTGATATTTGATGCATTTATTCATTCTCTGCAGGGTCACAGGACACTATTACACACCAAATAATGTTCTGTCAATGTTCTGTCGTTTACTTTTTACTGGCCTGGAGAGAAATTAGCATTGTTAAAAAAATGTTTTGTGGCTCCATGGATTTTTTTTCTCATAGTAAAGGTTGTCGACCCCTGATCTAGATCAACACAGTGGGGAGAGGCATAGGGGTGCTTTGTCAGCCGGATGGCAGGCAAAGACTGGTCCTAGGGATGTGGGGAAAAACTGTGTTTTATAAAATGATATGATATGTACCTTTGACTCTGTAACATCCTCAAAGGTGAGTTTCCTTCTCATGTCTTCATTTGATTTGGTCTAACAAATGTTTTGTTGTTTATTCTCAATGTCCATCACAGCTTCCACAGTTTTGATTTAATCAGAAGAGCAGTCAAAACACAAACATATTTACAGTGATATAAAACAGAAGCAGGCTGCAAATCCTCTCATTAAACTATTTAATACATCAATGACGAATACTTCATTTCATACAGCAGAATATTTTCTCAGTGTCTCCAGTAAAAAGACTGAAACAGTCTAAATATGTTTGAAAAGAACAAATCTGTCCAAGCATTAAAAACAGCTTCAGTTCAGTGTGCTTTAATAAGCAGCTCTATTTATTTTGAATGGAATAATCAATGCACATACATTATGTAAAAAAGATGCAGGGCAGTCACTGCAGGCTGTGGGCTGAAAAAACACTAAATGGCCGACACCATATGTGTAATATCATGAACGTGTGTGTTTGTGACTCTGGTCACGTGATGACCTGTTTTAAGTTCACTGTTTTGGCTGGTTTGTTTTCCAGGCTGTTGAGCTGAATCTTTTTTTTGTGTTGCGATGTTTTGGCTGAGGGCAGGGATTAAAATGCTTTAATGGATTATCATATTAAACCACAGCGATGATTAGCTCCCAAAAGCGCGACAGTCCCTTACCTACTCACAAATAACACAAACCCCCCGACACCAAACACGCAAACGACTTTAGCTGGAGCCAAGGTCACAATCCCACTAAAAATGTGTGTGTGTGGACAATAGTGTGTGTCATCATGTGGGTTAGGGTTTATATTTAAGACTCAATACTCTGAGTTGAGTACACACTAATTGTGGACCACGACACCAATTACTATATAGTTTTCATTTGTCTCAACCAGATGACGATGATATAGTCGATATGAGGTTAACTTCATCTCTGCTGGGATTAGGCCATGGTGGGTAGTGTCAAAAATCACTGAGCAGGACTGTTTCAGGGTTTTATATGATCGTTTTAGTCATATCATTTATAAGGAAATTGATATTTCAAACTCACCATCATCAGTGTCAAAGTTTGAACTTATTTTGAAAATTGGGGCTTTCTGTGTGTGACTTCCCGCCTGTTCGATCTGCTCTGCGTTGTTTGACCTGGCTGGTCACAGCATCCGTTCTCTGAGTGCCTCTTCTGAAACACACCGTGGTGCTTCTGGTGGAATCACAATCATTGTTTTGAATGGGCACAATGAGCCTGTGGTGCAGCTGGAATGTGTCGCAGCCATGCCCGCTGGACTTCAGGGGTAATGTCTCTGTGATGTTGGGGTTGGTTTTATATCCCACCAGGAGCCATTCTGAAGGAGTGTTTTTCCCACCAGACGTGCTCAGATTCGGTCATTTTCCTGGTTTATGTGCTTCTACCATGAGTAAGTAGCTCCATAGTTAAATTGTTTTTATGATGGGGTCGGGTTTGTCCGTCAATTATTTGAGTCTAACGTCCACAGGGTTAGGACAAAGAGCATAAAGAACATCATCCCAAAGCCACACGATACAGATATATTACAAAAAAATTATAGTGCATACACAGGTTGTAGGTGCAAAGGAAATAAATGTATTTCACAGAAAGTAAAGAGTCCGTTCCAGCAAATCAACCAAAGTTCAGCTTGTGTTTTGAAAGAAGAAAAATGAAAGAGTTCAGTTAAGTTCAGTTCAAGTAATATCCAGGAGAAAAAAAGAAATCGTCCACTCACTCAGTCTGTTTTTGACATTTACATTGTGTTTGACAGCAGATCAGATCTGTGGCAGTGAGACAGACCGTAGCACTATAATTTAATCTGTACAAATTAGAGATGTCCCAAACCAGTCAGCATCAGGGTGAATCAGGGCATTATTGTATATGAAATCTGACACATCATACTGTGTTTCTTTCTAATATTTTGCTGTGCCAGAGTTGCACTCCTTCAAACAGCCGGGCTGTAATGTGCAGCATTAAAGGGTTTGGCTGCAGTGGTGTTTGGCAGTTTGATAGAGTCCATGGATTGTCCGTTAGCTCCAGTGCTAACGAATCCATTATCTCTGGCTGTGTACGAAATGATCAGTCGTGACTACACTGGTTGAAATGACAAACTGTATTTGTACTCATCTCAATCATTTGTGAGCAAAGAAGCTTTACTCTGACTGTACAACTGTGAGAGGAGTGACCTCAACCAGTCCAACACAGTGATGTCACAGATACATATCAACATGTAGGAGCGCCCATAAGTTCAGTGTAGATATGTAAAGACTTGGACTGTTCTTATTGTGTCTCTCAGTTTTGTTCAGAATTCTTTAAGCAGACAAATGAGCAGGGTGTACATAGTACATCATTTTCAGAGTGGGCTCTGACGTCACAGTTGAGATTTCCAACATCCAGAGGTTTAGCCTCATACGGTCATGACAAAGTACTGTGGTTCCTGTAAGAAAAGATGTGGCACGTTTTAGATTTTGTTATTTTGTTGATTTTGTCTGTCTCATAAGTCACTTCTTCTGTTTGTATGTTTTTTTATTATTGCTTTGCACATGTCACACGTGAAGGACAAACAATGACATAAGAATGCGGAAATAAATAAATGAACAATAGATACATTTTGGTTGCTACCAGGGAAGGAATTTCACGAGGGCCACGAGGGCCATGGCCCTCGTGTCCTTGCGATTTGGCCTTGTGCCTTTGAAAAAAATCTCTGTCCTAAGGCCACGGTGGCCTTGATGCCCCACCCACACTGCCCCAGTTCATTATGCGGTTTTCTAGTCTGCCTCTTTCCAGCTTTGACACCTGAGTCTTTAGAGAAAAAAAGCGTGTTTTGATGACATTCGTCAACATTGGCGCGTTTGATTCGAGCCCGGCATGAACCGCTCAGACGGGCTATAATGACAAACGCGTCCCCCACCCTCTTGTGTCCGCGTCTGCGAGGCTGTGACGTTGGGTCTGAGACTGAAGAGAGGAAGAGAGGAGAAATCACCGGGACTGAGGTTGTGTTAAATCAGTGAACGAATAAGAACATATAAGTTAGTTAACGTTAAATTGCGTGTACAGTAATATCATTATATCATATTATCATTATATCACTACAACGGTGACCCAGTTTTAACGTGCCGACCACAGCCTGTAACATTAACCTCGTAACGTGTCATTTTTATGGATTTATGATCTTGGTGTTGCTGCTTGGGTAAGTTACAGTTGGTTGATGTGTGCTGGCTGTTCATAGTCACATTACATAATCTGTTTCCAATAGTGACGTTCAGTAGAAAAGGGCAGGAAAGTTGGAGAAAGGATGTAATGATGTTACATAGGTTGGAATGATTGTAATTAAGCTTCCAGTTTATCAAAAGAATGAAGAAGAAGAACTAATTATTTACTTTTTTAAAGTATTGCAGAGCCAACATGTGACAACAACATGTGATGCTGATGGTTTTGGAGGCCATAATGCAAAAGTGCAGAAAACAACCTAAATCTGAGTGACAGCAACAGCAACTGATGGAGCAGCTTCAACTTTGGAAAGACAAATGGTGTCAATGTGTTTCAATGTTTTTTAAACTGACTCACTCTTAACGTGACAGATATATAATATTTCAGATCTCTTGACATGAGAGTGCTATTCTTAAAAATAAAAAGTCAGATGTTTTCTTTATTGTCTATTTAGTTTATTTTATCTCCTCCATAATTTTTCTTGATGGAGAAATCAGTCTGTGCTCTCACGGCTTAATCAGTACCCTATGTGCTCGTATATGTTTACAGTACTGTTTACAGTCAAAGAGTTTGATGCACATTTTGATGATTTGATCACTCAGCCTACGGGTGGAGATTGGTTTAATGAGTTTTACAGTTTTTGAAGTGAGTCATTGACTTCATAGTTCCCTGTGTACTTCAGACCAGTTCAGTTGCTTTTATTGTCGCCTAAGGGAAACTTGGCTTGCAGACAAGTTAAAAAACATATAATAAAAACATAATTGCATTAAATTCATTGTGGATGTGGACTTAAAATCATTGTTTTATTTTATGGCCTTGGTGCCCTGGGTTTTGGCCTTTGTGCCCTCAAAAAATTGACAACACAAAAGGCCAAGTGGCCTTGCCCCTATAATGACGAAATTCCAGGCCTAGGTTGCTACATAGCTAAGTCATCTTGGTTTTAATGGTTACAGTGGAGCTGATCTAAGTTGACAGTGGGTAGGACACCAGGTCATCACAGGTCTGACACATGGAGACAAACAACCATTTACACTGACATTCACACCTCAACTTACCAAACCCCCTAACACAGGGTTCAGACTTTGAGTACTTTTATTAAGAAGGACCTCATGATTCATGATGTAATGTTTTATCAGCAGACAGTGGGTCATTATATTTGACCTTATATTGCAGTAAATACAAGCTTTGGAAATCCACAGTGTGTTTTAAAGTGGCTTTAATATGTAAATGAGCTGTGTATGGTGGAGCTTGCTTCCAGTCAGCTGTTTGAAGTGCAGCAGCTCTCTGATCCCTTTATCACACAGTATAGGCCCAGATAGGCTAACCACGCGTCTACCATTCAAACTGCAAAAGCTGCACGTTTTTAATGAGCCTGTTTCCAGGCAACAACTTTATCAGTTTTCCACCAGTGAGAAAAAAGAAAAACCTAATAGTCCCCATGGGTGTCATTTCCCATCATCAGCTGTGGGACAAATCTGAGACAGTTAACAGATTAATCTGTGAAACACAGGAGCTAGAAATTGCTTATTTGTAGACAATTAAGCACCTGCTGTTGCTTGTGTGTGTGTGTGTGTGTGTGTGTGTGTGTGTGTGTGTGTGTGTGTGTGTGTGTGTGTGTGTGTGTGTGTGTGTGTGTGTGTGTGTGTGTGTGTGTGTGTGTGTGTGTGTGTATGTACACACTAAGCAGGCTGATAGCCAATGGAGAAGAGCCTTAAGTAGCACAGCCTCCTCAAAATGACTGATTATATAAAATTCATGCACTGAAGAAGTCCAGGCTGCTGTGCTCTGAGATATTCACATGCATGTTTCCACAGAGGCTTGCTGATGGGTTGAATAGAATTTGAACAATATCAATAATTAATAATATTGGCAAACAACATGGAAGATGGAAAACAAAGGAAACATCAGTCACACGACTGAATCCAGATGTTTTACTTGAAACATGGCTTCAGTATTGAGTGCATAATGTTAGTGCATAGTGTGTAAATATTGGATATCTGCATTGGACTGTGTGTGTGTGTACATTGGCATTGGACTTAATGCTGGATCCTGTGGAGGTTCTTGGGAGTTTAGACACTGCTCATACTGTGGGATGAACATATCAGTACAGAGCAGTGGACTTAGACAAAGCTATAATTCAACGTCATGTCAACAATGTTTATTTTCAGTGAGCTACATACAATAATAAATAATACATACAATAAATAAGTTAAAGTTAAAGCAGTCAATTTGACATTCAGCTCAGAATGATAAATATTTCATAATAATAACAATAATAATAATACTAACAAGTTATTGGCTGACTTGGCTGCAGTCTTCTGATTAAAGTCAGTTTTTGGTGTCAAGCTTCCTCCATTTAGTGCACGCCATGACACACTGACTCACAGCTTGACCTCTTTTCTCTCTCTTGTCTCCTCACTCCTTTATATTTTTCTCTCTGTCACTGGCACTGCTGCTCTATTCAGTGAAGGCCCGCTCTACCCTGCCTGTGATTGGCTGACATTTTTGCGCTCACCTTGACCAGTCTCAGTCCTCATGCCTAAACCCAACCAACTCCACAAAGGCAAAAAGTACTGGCCAATCAGAGACAGGTAGGATGTCCGTTCTCTGAGTAGCAGTGTAGAAACACAGACCAGGGTTCTTCTGCCTTTTTCAGCCCAAGGACCCCCTTGAAAAAACAGAACAGGGACCCCCACATGCTTTTTTTTTTTTTTTTTAATGTGTCACATTTCCTAGCCTATAATAACTTTTATAATACTATATTCACCTTTCATAGGCCTCAAGTTTTTATGTTGTAACATGAGATATTTACACAGAAAGATGGTACATGGAACATTTTATTTTGTTTTCATTTAAGACACCTTTTTTTCAAATTGCTACTGAACGTGTGCCGTTCTGAACATCAACACTGTCCACATACTGTATGTTACCAAAAGCTCCCTTCCATCTACTTCTGCTTTGCAGGGGATGTGTAGCCTGTAACATAAACACGTTGTGTCACACTAAAAAGAATTTGTGCGAAATGTGAGCTTTAAATTTAATTAAACAAGGCTTTGAGGAAAATTTGAGGAAATTCCTCAACCATTTTTTGTAATCAAGTTACTCGAGGTACTCTGTATCGTTGCAGCCCTAATTTTTTTAATTCTCACAAATTATTTTGACAAAAATTGTGGACCCACTTCATTACCTCTGCCGAGCCCCTAGGGGTAACGGACCCTCCAGTTGAAAAACTCCTGCTTTGTAGATATACTATTGTAATTAGAATAAATAACAACAAGGCCTTAAAAAAGATGATGAATCAAATAATGGTTCCAGAAGCAGCTCCCAACCTTTAAAAGGTGGCCAATCTTATATATAAGCAGGATATTTATGCTTTCCCTTGTTTTCTGTCACATGATGTTCACTGTCGGATCTTCATATTAATCATTGCCAGATGTTCAAATAATGTGGTCAATGTACATATTGTTATGTTGATGGACTCTTCAGTTGTTAAATGTTTCATGGTTTTCCCTCTGATGTCCTCCAGCTGTTCAGCTTCAACTCTCTGTCATTTACACAGCTTATGATGGACAGTTGACTTTACTTGTGCTAAAGTAGCTAAACACTAAGTGTAGTTGTCATTAGCTAGTTAGCTCAGTTAGCCAGGCAGCTAACTATTAACTGATTCAACCTGGACTGTGGGGACATGACAGCAGCACTCACCTGACAAAATGCTGTCCAACAGGCAGACTGAAAGGAATATTGTTGTATTCACAACTCTCTTTGTCCTCTGAGTTATAAAGCTGATACACACATGGGACTGATTTATAAATCATTTTGGATGCTCGTGCATGTGTACCTAACACTCAGTTAGCCATAAAAAGATATAAACACAAATAGATAGACGGGAGGAGCCGGGGATCAAATAGTAAAAGGGAAACCCTCAAATACTTGGAGTAGTAGTTTTCTTGCAATGTTTCCTTCCTAACATTACTGATGCAGCAATGACTGATCAGCATACAACCAACCACTGTCCACTTCAAGTTTACGTGTTTAACATGCTTTAAGCTGTTCTTATCATCTCTCTTTCAACAGTCCTGTGTGGCAGATTTAAGGCACTATTAAAACATAGTACTAATGGAATATAATATGCACAGCTATGTTTTCATTAGTGTATAATCACTTGGAAATATGAAATCTGTTTGCCAGCAGGCATGATAACAGCTGCATGAGGAAAAATGATCAAATGTGAGCTGCTTTACAAAGGCTGGCTTCTCTGAAGCGCTCCTGCTGGGATATGAAGCCATGTGTAGAATGGGTCAAAACATCGCCCCGGTGTCACAGAGCTGTGCCTGGAGGAATTCAGTGGTTGGTTTTTTTTTACTTCATGTTAGGAAGGAGAGGGTGAAGTGAGGGTGTCGTAATCAGCAACTATACCTCTAGATGCCACTTGATCACATTTAATGTAGAAGGGTGGACCAGAAATACTTCATCAACATCATATTTCTAATGCTGTGAGGTGAACGTCACATATTCTTTAGAATCAGGCACATTAGCACTGTCACTATCAAAATAGAACGCAGGGTAAAGTGTTAACGTATAGACTGCGCTGCACTATTGTTGATATCTCAATGACATAACATAAAAAACATAACAATGGCAGCACAGTCTTTCATTGTAAAAACATGTTTACCTTCAGTGGCACAACTTAAAGGGACCAGGTCTCTCCTACCAAGAGTCAGTGTCACAAAAAGACCTTGATGTCAGGACAGTTTCTTTTGTCCTGATGTCTTCACACATGTTGAAAAGCAATATATTTAACATATGTAACCACAGTAACTCTGTGTATGTGTGTGTGTTTCTGTTGTTTGTGGTGTGTGTGCACATTGTGTCTTTTCTCTAGACAACTGGAGTTAATGTGAGAGCAGTTATACAGAGATGTCAATCCCTTCCAGTTAGCGACAACTCTGCAGTGATGGGGATTTAAAGGAGGTGAGTAAACATGAACCTAAACTCCCCATGTAACACTTATTTATGACTTTATTGTTATTTTTACATAATCCTTAGACATTTCACTTTAAATCTGCGCACACTAGACTCTCAGTTCTTTTCATATTCCATATTATTTGATGGAGAAGGAAAGAATACACGTTAACACAGCCTGGTCTCACTCACAACTCATCAAATACTGTTCTAATACTGTTCATGTTCAACACCTTCTAGCAGCATGTCTGGTTGCGTCTTTGTAGCTTCATGGTTTTATGTGTGATCAAAGTCAAGTGACTGGGTATAAAAATATAAGAAAGTCCACGTACAGAGGATGTGTGGTGGAAAAAAACACACGACTTTCACCCAGAGACAGCTCTTCATGTCACATGGGAAATGAAAAGAAACGTTACATAGGCTGCGAAAGTTAAATGATGTGTTTTGTAAAGGTACATCATGTAGCTTGTAATGTTTTTCCAAATCTAGCTGAGTCATGTTTGTTAGGGAATGAACTGGAAATTGGGGGTAATTTAGTAACTGGGGGGTAAGCTAGCATCGTGATAAGATAAGAAATAAGATAGCTTTATGAATGGTCAATGAAACAATGCTAGCTATAGCTTATTTATAGTTATAGCTTTTATTCTTGTGGAACACACAGTACATTAGATTTAAAGACTGGACATTTTATATGCACACAAGATCAGATATTCTCTTTGGATGGTGCAACAGTGGCTCCTGCAAAGAGTATCATGTGTTGTGTCTTACTGTTGGAGGGCATGGCGAGTGTCTTCATGGTCTTTATAGTGAGTCTCTGTGACTTCTTGTGTTTTGCTGCCAGAGAATTCAAAAAAATCATGATGAGTGAAATCAAGTCACGTCTTCAGTGCAGAAACCGACTGTGGACTACTGGAGCAGTGTAGACGTGTTAAACTGTCTGTCTGCCACTGACTGAGCCAAAACTGGTCAGCAGACTCGTGGTGATTAACACATTATGTAGTAGGTTCAGTTTAGTGTGCCATCACTGGCCAAAGCTGAAAACTTGAACTCGACCTGCAGCTCAACCAATTCAAGTTCTCCCACAGTCTTCCTGAACAGCTTCAGTATTGTTTGTTATTCATACTTTCTTTTTGCTTCTGCACTCACTTCTTCTATTTTGTCTATCCGTATACGACAGGAACCCCATGAACCATCTGAGACTCTGGGGGTCTCTGTTATGAATTATTTATTGGTGCAGTACTGCTGTAAAAATAACATAAGTAATCAATCTATCATAGTTTGTGAGGAATATGACAGAAGATCAGCGTTAAAGATATGATTCATGCTTCTTTCACAGTCAGCTGGTCGTTTTGGTCCCCACCTCCTTCACACATCCCACCACTGAGCTGTTCCTTTCTATCTCTCTATATACTGTAGGCTTCACAGGAATGAGGGAGAGAGAGAGAGAGAGAGAGAGAGAGAGAGAGAGAGGGAGGGAGACAGAGAGAGAGAGAGCCCACGCTTTCTCTCCTCTCCTCTCCTTTCCTCTTCTCTTCTCTTCTCTTCTCTTCTCTTCTCTTCTCTTCTCTTCTCTTCTCTTCTCTTCTCTTCTACTCTGCTCTGCTCTGCTCTGCTCTAAATGCTGAGTTGAATCATAGCAGTCAGTGGGCGAAAAGAAAGAGGAAAATAAATCCTTTCCACGCAGATTCTGACGTACATCTCTAATTGATTGGGTGTCGTATGGATGGGATGAAGGAGAAAAGGGAGGGGTAGAGAGGGAGTTCCTGATTTGTAGCCCCCCCCAATGGGATTTTAATGGCTGTTTTGTTTCGTCATAAAATCTAATTTCTGGATGAAATCCTTGTGGCTTTCTTCAGTGCAGAAGTAGAGTTCAGTCAGAAATACTTACGTCAACAAATTGACTGTTTATAGCAAATTGCTGTACAGTTAAATTTGTCTCTCCTCTCTGGGAGGGAGCTCTCAAAGAACCCAAGCAGCAGGAGGGACAAACTAATCCTCCAGTGTTAGTGATAACTGAAAACATTCAGGATGTGATCACTGAGTCAAAGCAGTCAGCTGACGTTTCCTTTCCTCCTCCTACTTTGTCTCATAATCTCTCTACATGGTTTTCAAAGTCCCTTTATTGGACACTTAAAGCACAAAGACCAGGCCTCCAGGTTGTCTATTAAATGAAAATAAGAGTGTTCCACTCTCAGTCGGACCTTCACTAGTCCCTCCAGAACTTGTACAGGCTCCAAACTGCCAGCACCTTGAGCCCGCTTACTGTGAGTCAGCCAAATGGCTAACTTAGCCTAACCAGATAGGAAATTAACCAACCTATGTACGGTCTTTCTAATAACACAGTATTTTGGACTGGAAGCAAATACACCAGAAGAAAAATACTCTCCCAAATCCTGAAACCACCTTCTTAAAAGGTCAAACGGTGTCAGCCTAGGACACTGACCGAATACATGTGCCAGGACCTGGGAACAGAACAAACATTTGTCCTGAGGTTATCCTGTATTTAATCCCAGTAGTAAGGTATGCCGGAAATTCATTTAAGAGTCTGAGGATCTTTAAAGTGAACCTCTCCTGCTATCTGCAGGTGTGTGCTCATTTTGAATTCCACTGAAGATGCTACATATTTGGGAATATTTTCATAGAAATGGAAACAGGTATTCTGATCTATTCATGTCCTGTAAGAATGACTTTATTTACGAGTTACAGACTGTCTTCTAATCTAATTACGACTTGCCTCACACAGTCAGTGTACAGTGATTTGATTCTCACACAACCTGATAACTCTGTTATCATATAATAATCTTAATGACATGAGCACACATTACACAGAGTCTCTCTAATCTTTAGCATCCATTCCAAGTGGCAGGCCTTCCAGGTGTCACCCACCTCTTCATATGTTACAACGTTGAGGCAATAGTATCTTAAAACTGATGTCTTTCCTGTAAGCCTCAGCTGCTTTTCTGTACAGTATGTAATACTATATATACTAATCCATCATTTTAGGTAGTATAAAGAATATACTCCAGTCGTTTATACTAATAGGAAATGAACTTTGAAACGTCACTGGAATGACACCACCAATTGTTTTAGATTAAAAATATCCAGCAGTGAGAAACGTCTCAATTTTCTTGGTGCATTGCATTGTGGGAGTGTACTGTGTGTCAACCCACATTCAAAATGATCTGTTTTTAGTCTGCATGTTGGTTTGAACACACTTTTACCGATTTTCTCGTTGAAGTGCTGGGACACTGCGTAATGTAAACCAGGAAATATCCACATGTTCTTAGAGGTGTTTTGTCTGTGATTTCAGTTTTTGGTTTTAGAGCAGTTTAATTAGCTGCAGGGAAGAGAAGAGAAGAGAGTTCCTCAATGCTGCTGGATTGACCAGGATGGCACTGAGACATGAACACTTGTTTTTTTATGCCATGTTGTATAATTGTGCTGTAACTTGTGTCCTCTCCTTAATGTGACCTGGATATAACAAATGAAAGCACGAAGCAACCATGGCTTCTCCGTGGATTCACTTCACCTTGCCGTGCCTTCTTCATGCAAATCACCAGCATTCATAGTGTTGTGCACGCTCCATGTTCAGGCCTTGTGAGTGATGCAGAGATATAAATATCTGAGAGCAGATGAAGAGGATTCAGTCAGCACCAATAGTACTCAAACATAGCAGGTTACAGTGGGCTTTATAGGCATTGATGCTGTCCTCCATTCAGCCACAAGTCACACACAAAACATCAATAAAGATCTGAAGTTCAAGTTGATCTTCATCATTGAAAGGAAATTTACAGTGAAAGGGAAAGACACAAAGGCTTACTTAGATCCAGTGAAGCAACTGTCAGTCACACCAAGTCTGTACCAGCTGAAGGTTAGGTGGCTCCCAAGGTTCTCTCTGGAGTTTTCCACACAGCAGAGGCTTTTTGAAAATGCAGAATCATAGAGTTCAGAAAAAAAAACCCCAAAACAAAACAGAAAACTCTGAGGCAGGCTGAGACAAACATGAATCCTGCAGGAAGGTAGATGAGGGTACAGTAGCTGCAGTGATTAATCCAGTGAAGGGCTCAAACGGAACATGCCGTTGGACCAACATTCCTTCCCCAGGTATTTCAATGAGTATGGGGCAAGACGTATTCACAATAGCTAACTGATCCTGCAGTGTTGTGGAGCTTCAATCTGATCATTAAACTATGGAATCATGAGTGAATAGTAGTTAATAATACTTGTGAGTATTTTATCTCATCAGTGGTACTCTATAATATTGTAGTTCAAAGAAAGAGCTGTAGGTTTTGCAATGTATAGTATCTACAGTAGTCCAACCCCAGAGACCCCCCAGACTCCACATCTCTACTTGACTTGACATAAATGAACAGAACATTCAGGGGGATTGTCGGATCTTGTGACAAGGAGGGCTAGCAAGGGCTGTTCAGTCTTCTGACTACTGTTGGAGAGAGTGAATATATATTTTTAGCATCTAAAGAACAGTCCATCAGTGTGTGTGTGTGTGTGTGTTTGTATGTGTGTCCATGTATAGGTTAGTGGAAGTACAATGCTAAATTATGTGAAATACTTGAGTATAATGAGTGTTTTCCATTTTAGATTTCAGTTCACTTGTGTCTGTTTCACATACTGCTGTGGTTACCATGGCGACACATCTTTTCTCCTTTTTGTGCAAGGCAAGGAAAGACAGAAAGGGAGACGAGAGAAAATTTCTGGAAAAGACGGATACACACACACACACACACACACACACACACACACACACACACACACACAAAGGCAAACACAAACCAGTCTCTTATGTGTCGTGGTGTTTTTTCTGTTCTGTACTGCCTTTCCTTCACAGTGGATGGAGGTTGATTCAAACTGTGTGTGACAAAATATTGAAATTATTTTGATGATTTTATTATATTTATATTATATAATTATATTCACTATAAAACTATTCACAGATAGATGGAGCTCCACTATCTGGGTGGAAGACCTACAGGCATCAGGTATCACTCATTCATTACAAGATTCTTTTTTTATTAAATTTTCCTAGTGTTCAAGATATACACTTTTTCAATGAACAAAGGCCGACATCTAAAAGCATAGTTTGGAGTATTTTAAGTGGTTGCATGAGGTGCTGATCCACAGTCAGTGTGTTACCTGCAGTAGGAGCGGGTCAGCACTTTTCAAGTTGGTAAAAGCAGACAGGTGGAGCAGCATAGAAGTTAAACAATGCACTGCTGTGGACAAAACATATTTTAGTTTATATTTATGTGCAGACTTGACGAAAAACGTAATTAGACCACACAGAACACAGTTGCTGTTGGTCCCTTTAAATAAACAATAAAACTGACACTGACACTTCACTTTGTTGTTACTATAATTCTCTGTGTTATATTATTCAGTAGGACTTCATGGAAACTGAAAGCAGCATGTGATTAGAAAATGCCGTGAACAGGTTAAACAAACCTGAGATTTAAAAAACACCACAGAATAAATGACTCTGTAGTGTCTATTCAGTCACTACAGAGTGAGTTGAACACAAGACATTTTGTTCTAAAATCATAGTACTCTGTAACAGTCCTACAGCAAACGTATCCTAGTATTTATCAGAAGGTTATCAGTACGAAGAGGGAAGAGATTTGGCTGTCACATGTGGTTATTCCTTAAAACTGACACTGCAGACAGTATTCAGAACAAACCCACATCACTGCGGACCAAAGATTCTAGAGTGAAGAGAGAGAGAGAGAATCAATATATTGTATGGGGGTCCCCCTCTGCTCTTTTCAATGACTTTGCCAGGGGTCCCGTTTTGTATTGATTTTCCTTCCCCTGCACACTGATGTCTGAACAGTGACTGGTTGACAATGGCACTGTAATCCATGACTGCACACTATTATACCTGTCATTAAGCTCTATCCTGCTTAATTATAGCCTGAATCACACTGACGTGCTCTAATCTGGCCTGTGTGTGTGGGTATGTGCATATGTGTGCATGGACACATGCTGCCACGGAAACTCCCATTATTGTCCCATTCTGGATGTATTGAGTACATCACTTATTGCCATGCATTGAACAGGATGTACAGTGTGTAGTATGTAGAATTCATTTATGTCATGCATACATGTCATTTACTTTGAAATGGATGAGCACAATGACACACTGGCCGTGGTTTGTCACTCTGAGTGAGCCTTCTGGATACAGTGCTCTCTGTGTTACTGTACGTTTAAGTTTTCTTTTGACAAACTTTTTATATGAAGAATGGAATATTTGATTTGTGAATACAGAAATGAACAAATATTGTACAGTATGGATCTCCATATCACTACACTGAGCTGGTTCGTTGCCATTATAATGTGAGTATAAATAATGCTGAACACATTCAGAATGAACAAAGTACACAGTTTGATGCTGAGGTCTATCCCTTGTGTGTTTGTGTGTCCTGGAATGGAAGAAAATGCCCATCGGGCTACATTAAATGAGTATCCTGTCTGTCTTCAGTGCTGGTATCCACCCTCAGAGAGTGACTCAAAGGCTTTTTGTTCGCCTGCTTCCATTTAGCCTAAAATAACTTGATCTCAGCCCTATTTTCATTTCTCCTTCCGCCTACACA
This sequence comes from Nibea albiflora, assembly GCA_014281875.1. Classification (NCBI taxonomy): domain Eukaryota; kingdom Metazoa; phylum Chordata; class Actinopteri; family Sciaenidae; genus Nibea; species Nibea albiflora. The sequence continues at coordinate 23,956,933 of CM024798.1, read as the reverse complement.
CACAGCATCAACCCAGCCTGCCTGGCACATATGGCTCTTTGAAAAATGCAGCAGGAGGTGGTGGTGGTGGTGTGTGTATGTTAGGGGGGGGGCACCTGTCAATCTCTGTTTTTTTTATCCCTTTCCATCCGCTCTGTTCTTTATCTCACATAACTTCTCTTTACTTGCCTCTCCTGGAGGTTTACATTCAGGTGTCAGTTATATTCAGGTAATCTCCAGTGCAGAGAATGATGTGCTGTTTCTCTTCCTGATGTGTTTGGTCTGGACGGGAAAGCTTATTGGGAGCTCTCTGTGGAACTGATACGTCATTCTCAGCCTTCACTAAGTCAGGAGGACAAAAATAATTACAGTGACACTTTTGGTTTTGATGACACCAGTTGAGACGTGTAACTCAAGTCATGATGTGTGATGAGAAGATTGATGTCCTGTGTTTGATGAGAGGATTGTTGTCAATCTCTTGACTTTGTGTTAAGTACAAAGCTGGAGTCAGGACGTGGTTAGCCTAGTTTAGCATAAAGATTGAACGGGGGGAGCTAGTCTGGCCAAAGTTCAGTAATAGGTCTACTCCTACAAACAAATCTAAAGCTTGCTAATATACCAGTTTGGTTGTTTCTGTGGAAATTTAAAAAAAAAAAAAAAAAGAGTTGAAAATAGAAAGCTGATTGAACGCTTGTCTCATCTTCCCATTTGATAATCTGACTTTGGTCAAAGGCAAACTATTTTCAAGATGTCACTGTGGATTTTTTTTCACATTTCTGTTAGAAGATGAATTAAAAATATAATTGGCTGATTAATTGATAGTGACTTGAAGCTGTGAGGTGTGGTTGTAGATGACATTTTCTGTATAAAATGTGATGAGAACTTGATCAGATGTTCTGAACTCATGCTTAGTTGTGGCCAACATCATCAGAATGGAGGAAACATCTTTTCTCCTTCAGGAGTAGTCTGAATACTTCAATCAGATTATTATAGATTTTATGAAGTCATATTTGATGTAATCAGATGTATATTGCTGTAAGTGGGTAAAAGAAAAATTAAACGTTGCTTATTTAAGACCCTGTTATTTGGGTCCTTGTACAGTGATGTCTGACTTCACACACATCATTAGAAGTGAATCACGTCCTCCTTCGATTCAGTTAAGTTTTATTTTTAGACACAGTGTTGTGAGTACAATGTCAGTGCCAGTGAGACAGTAATTCACGACCTTCTACCCATAATTGTGCATAGAACAGACACCCGATGTTAAATCCAGGAGCGTTTCCAAATCAATGGACACATTCATTCAAAGAGCTGAAACTAATGATGGTGTATTTACACTACTTATTACAAGTCTGTTGAATTAGACTTTTTCAAATTCTATTCATTTCCCCACAATATCTGTGCATTGCAACTGTGGTATGTTTGAGGACAGGGAAAACTCTCAATCCATGATTATTGGTCTGGGTTTAAATTAAGAGTGGAAACAGAACGAGAGGAGAAATACACTCACCAATTAATACATCCTGTTTATTTAATCTGTACAAATTTTAAAAGGACAGTGTGAAGGAACCTAAACCCACAGTGTGTGTGATATCTGTAAGATTTATTCTCTGTGCGTGTGTGCGTGCGTGCGTGCGTGTGTGTGTTTGAGAGATGCTGCTGTAGCTTGTTAGTGGCCCCTCTACCAGTGGAGCTGTCAGGTTGTGTTAAGCAGTTGTGTCGTGGGCCAAGTAGGACAGGGGAAACTCACACACTCTTATCCTCACACAAGCGCACACACATGTGGCAAACGCAATTTGAGTATTTGCAGGTGCGCACACACAGTCATGCATGTACCATACACGCTAACACTGTGGTCCTGCATGGCTGTTCATCTGTAATGAAACTGCGTTGTGAATAGGCCTTTTCCCTAAGTCGTCTGGGATGTGTACTGGCTGTTACATACTGTAAGGTCAGAGTGAAGGGATTCTTACAGTACTGTTACCTGCACTAATAAGTACTGGCTGTATGGATCAATTTGCCTTGTACACTGAGCAGAAATGAAAAATATCAGCCTTCAACTTTAGCCTGTGTTGTTTTCAATTTATTTGAATGAAACTGTTTGAATGGAACTGCTTCAATTGGACGTCCCTGAGTCATCCATCCGTCCATCCATCCATCCATCCATCCATCCATCCTAGAGCCTATCCCAGCTGACTTTGGGTGAGAGGTAGGGTAGACCCTGGATAAGTTGCCAATTTGCCGTAGGGCACTTTGAGACAAACAAGAATCAACCACAGACTTTTTTCAATCTGGTCCAGCGATTTAGAGGTTTAGTGTTTTCCCAAGCAACGGTTTGTTCTTGGTTACCAGCTGAGCCACCGTGGCCATAAGGTTGATAATGGATTTGCATATCAACTTTGTCATCCCAGACAAAGTAGCAATCGACAGTTTTATCATCATGTTTACTCACTGCTTATCAAATCAAATCAAATCAAATTTTATTTGTATAGCCCAAAGTCACAAAACCTTTTTTGCCTCAGAGGGCTTTACAATCTGTACAGGGAGTGACACCCTCTGTCCTTAGACCCTCGGTTCCAGTGAGAAAAACTTGCCCACAAAAACCCTTTAACAGGGAAAAAATGTGGAAGAAACCTCAGGAAGAGCCACAGAGGAGGGATCCCTCTCCCAGGATGGACAGACGTGCAATGGATGTCACATGTACAGAACAATCAACTCAAACATATTGTACAATTACAATGAATTACAATGCTTATGACATATTAAAGTTAACAACTAATGTAACAAAATCCCTACCTCATTCTTCTGTGTTTTTATCTTGCACTATTAGCTTCTATCTTTGTAGGTTTTAAAATATGGAACTTGGAAATTTAAGACTACATATTTTCACCACAGACTAAATGGAACTGTTATATTTTATATTAAGTCATAAATTAGTTTGGCAGGTGGGTTAAGGGTTTAGTTCTCAAATTATGAAATGCAGTTGTATGAGGTACTTATCTTATAGTCAGTATATAACCTACAGTAGACAGCTATCAGCACGCCCCCACTTTGCAGAATTTGACAGGGACCCCGGCTCAGTAGCAGGCATATGCACCGCTATAGACATCAGCAGACAAACCGGTTTTAAAAAAGAAAGGCCTACATCAAAAAAATCTAAATCGGTGTATGCTATGTGAACAATAGTTTCAGTCGTTTAGCTTGCAGTCAGACAGATTTTTTTTTTGGCACGAACCATAGAACGTCCATATTGCTACACATTAGCTGCACTGCACACCATATTACACTTCAGATAAGCTGATTGGATCAGTTACAGCGGCCCAGGCAGAAAATATACAAACATCCAGCATTTCTAAAATCTTTAGAAACGTCAGTCTGACCCAAACACTTGATTGCTGCTATTTATTTTTAAAATTATTTTTAAGGTTGCACTTTTTTACGTGGCTATAATACAGTTTCTCTGCTGACCTTGTCCGCAGGAGTGTGTAGCTCTCCTTCTGTGCATGGTTTGTCTACTGTAGTTAACACACTGAATAAGTACCTCTTACAGTCACACTTCACATTATCTGAACTACCCCTTTAACACAGCTGAAACCATAGTAAGCTAGTTTTGGCTTTGAATCTCCAAGACTCTCCGTTTGGAGATTGGATGTTCTCCATGTGTCTTTGTGGGTTCAAGACGTGCAGGTTTGATGAGACTCTAAATTCCCAGTAAGGGTAATTATGTATATTTAATGTCTTCCTTGGGCGAGAGCTCAATGTATTCTGGGATAGGTAGTACCTACAGTAGGATGACTTAAATAAAATGAACTTTCATGATGAGATGTAAGTCACTACCTCCCCCAATCACTTCCTGTTTTTGGTTGTAGTTATTAACCGATTTAGTTTCTGTTGTTCCCTTCATTAAGAATGGGGTGAATTTAAAGGGAAAAAAACCCATAGCTTAATATATGTTTAGATTACTTCTGATAGCCGGAAGCAGATGCAGAGCCAGTCATCATTCATTGGAGGTTGGCCATGTTTGGGAGGTAACCTATGCCTGTATAAGGGCAATAAAATAAATGAGTCCAGAACCGGTATTAGTGATTTGAATTTAATGTGGGCAGTTAAAGGTAGGTTATAGTGTAGCTTGATGAGCAGCAGGGTAAGACCAGGCACGCCACTGTATTCTGGTTCTGAAGGGGTTTCACTGTGCAGGCAGTCTTCATCTTGTCCTGAATAATGGGTGATGCAAAATAATTTTGGTGACTCTTTGAGGCTTATTCATTATCTTTATGTATTTTGGTATCCTTTGGTCATTTTCAGCTGGACAGATGGACTGATAGGTGGGTGACTGAAACCGAAGTGAAAATTAAATTGATAATTAAAAAAAAAATCAGAACAGATTATTTTAAACACAAACATGTTTGTTCCTCCTTACTGGTTTTCTTCATGTATGCACTTCCTATCTCTCAATTTCTCAATATTCTGTTTATCCTTCATGGACTGTGATGTTTGGATGCTTAGAGGATCATTAATGGCGTGCATGGGCTTGTATTTTGTTGGACTTGTTACCTGTTTGTCTAATTGCTCCTCTCTCTTTCCTGTCTTCCAGAGTCTGCAGCTCTCCTCTCAGGGACAGTGTTCTGCAGCCCTTCTCTGGTCACGGGCCTCCCTGGCATCTCCATCCATATCATTCCTCTTTTCATCCACCCATCCTTCCCCTTGTCATGAAAGGCCTGTCCAGTAGTCGGAGCCACCATCACGTGGTCTCCTATGAACCATCATATGATCCACTGGGTCACCATGTTGACCGCAAGCCATATTTAATCAGTCAGAATGACATGCCTGTACCCATTCCCATGCCACATCCAGCTGAGCTGCCCTACTACAATGCTCAGCGTACCTCGTACCCCTCTGACAGCAACAGCATCGTCCCATACGGAACCTTCCCAAGGAGGTGTCACTCCACCTCCTCTTCTCACCATCCTGAGGTAAAGGATGAGTGTATGGCCATGGTACCATATGTAGGAGGAGGAGGGGGAGGAGGAGGAGGTGGAGGAGGCTATGGAGGTAAAACGCCCACCCGGGTACCAGCAAACTTTGCGGACCCGTTTGAGCGTCAGCCGTCATTTTCCAGAGATGGCTACCATACACTGCAGTATAAACGGGGAGTCTTGGCCCACAGTGGGGGAATGGGGGCCAACAACAACAACAGTGACAGCCCAGGGAGAATTCGCCACCTGGTCCACTCAGTCCAAAAACTCTTCACTAAGTCACATTCATTGGAGGGGCCACACCACACACAGTCCTCCAAGGGGGCCAATAATGGGAGCGTTAATGGTGGTGGTGGTGGTGGTGGAGGAGGTAGTGGTGGTGGTTCAAGGGCCAGCCCAGAAGGTGAAACTCCACCAGTGGGAGTGCGCCACCGGAAGCGCAGCAAGAGCCGTGAGCGCTGTCGATCAGCGGAGCCCAAGCATCGAAGCCACCACCACCACCACCACCAGCTCCACGGCTCAGCATCTGCTCCGGGCTCCGGATATTGGAGCTCAGATGACAACCTGGAACGGGAGCTGTGTCTCTACCACCCTCACCACCACCAACCTCCACCCTCACCCTCACCCTCCATTTCCCCCTCGCCCATCGCCATGACAATGGGCCGGTACCCCGTCAATAACCTTGACAAGTTCCCCCAGACTCCCCTCCCCAGTCTCTCCTCCTCACAGTCCCAGCAGTACTTCATGATGGACCCTTACGCCACACTCAACGAACACACACACACCCACGCACACCATGGCCACACACACCACCATTCTGCACTCAAAGCCTCCCGGAGCAACAACGATGTGAAGTATGCAGCGTCGTCGGCATGTGTGCCAGTTAGTGGTAGCAGCAATAACAGCGGTGGCGGTATCGGTGGAGGAAGTGGCCCCTTGCTGCCATTGGGTCTTGTGGACGGGCCCCTTGTGAAGAAAGGGGCATGGTCGTCGAGCCTAACGGTGAGCAGGGCCCGAGAGGTCTACACCAACAACAGCAGCCACAACCAGCTACGAGCCAGCGCAGGATCCGGTAACCTAAACCTAGATAGAGCTCTAGTCAAATCTAAGGGCAGTCAGCAGCAGGAGCGCTCTTGCCATTTCTTACAGGTAAATAATTCCTCCCCGACTCCCATCCAAAACCAGTCGATTCACCCTTCTCCCCTCTGTTGCCTCCCTTTTCTCCACGACTTACTTTTCTCACCAATGTTTCCTCTAAGTCAGTGGTGTCCAGTCTAGTCCAGTCAGATGTTCAGTCCTACCAAACACTACACTCTGCCTTTGCTGAAGAAAAGCTTTGCTTAGTTGGAACCCATTAATTGAGTGGACAGGTGGCCATTCTAAAGTTTTAGAGAACCACAAACCACAAGTGCCAGCATGCCCGCAGTCTTTCATTCCATTTATATTTTTGAGAAGTATAATATATTAGTATAATAATAATTTTCAAGGCAGCTCAATATCCAGAGTACTTTAATTGGTAATTAAAGTAAATATCTTCCTATAGGAAATATACAGAAATATACATATAATATATAGAAATATACATATATATATATTATATGTGTATATTTCTGTAAGATGAATATCATGACACAATTGGGGGCCACAGTCTATTGGAACCTGTATCACATTGATTTTTTTCAAGACAATTTTTCATAAGTTCATTTTTTTCCAAATCAGAAATTTTAGTTGATACCAGGGAACAGTAACTCTGCATTCCAGTTTGGTGGGCTGTTCTGAGTCACGTCCACAGTATTTTTCAAACAAGTACCTGCATTGCTTTAGTGTTTGGTTGGAATGACAACTACAGATTTACATAGCCAGAAATCATGACTGAGTATCACTGGCTAAGGCTGGGGAGACACTAGAGCTGGTAATATGAGGACTGTAGACACAATTCAATCTTTAGACATTAGACAGCTATGAGACATTTTGATGTACCTAAAAATAAAGTCTATTTAAGAGTATACTGAAGCATACTTTTACCATCTGAAAAATGTCTATTTTGATTATGCCCTGGATCACAGACTGCCAATGGACCCTTGAATCTTAAAAATGTTTAATGGAATGTATTTAAATCATTAAATGTATTTAAATAAGCTAATTTAAATAAAACAATCTTGTGCAGCTAGCCGTCATACTAATTAGCATTAGGCTTGCAACTAACAATTATTTTCATTATTGATTAATGGTTAGGTTTGGAAAATGGCAGAAAAAAAAAATCCCAAAGTCCCAATGTTCCTTTGTGAGTGCAATGCCTATAATATGTTAATTTTACAGTCACAGAAGGAAACCAAAACATACTCACAGTTCAAACTGGAAGCAGAGAATGTTTGGTGTTTTTGCTAAAAAAAAAAAAAAAAAAGATTAATTAACAATCAAAATGGTTAAAATTATGGGTGAAAAATGGAATGTATTTTTCAGTGGATTTTTTTAAGTACACATATTTCACCCCTAATTTCTCCTCTTTCAATCCAGTTTTTATTTTCAATGCCACATTTTATTTTTGGTGCCAAAATGATGTCTCTACTCTAGCTCCGCAGTGTAATTAATCTCATGAGTTGATTATGGCTGTTCAAATGTGTATTAATATAATATTTATTCATGGAAAACAGATAATTTAGTTTGTTATGATATAACAAAATATAAATAGCACCACGTTCTGATCTGCTCACCATGTCAATTACAACTTAAACATCCCAAAGTTGGGCAGGAGAACTCATGTAATCAATGCTGCTGTATAAATAGTGGTTATAGTCTCAGTCAGTCCTTCACACTCTACGTTAGATGATAAGACTGCTCCTATATGTGATCACTTGTAGGTGTATGGAGATCACCAGCAGCAGATGCAGTTTATATAATATGAAACATCCCCGCTTCAGGTGTAGACAGAGAGTAGAGAGTTGAACTACCACTAATAATGAGTCAGAGCGGAACATGACGTCAATAGCAGATGGTGACATCATCTGGCACAATTCTAACTACTATTTTATCAATTGCCAAAGTGCATGAAGAAAGTAAGCGAAATCTGAAAACGGAAATTTGATGTTAGGCTTCACATAAAGTAGATTTAAGGGGAAGAGTAGTAGTTGACAATTTTTGCTTTTTAATTAGCCTTCTACCTATTTACCTAAATTTAATACTCAATGGGCCTCTATTCTGGGGAAAGACCTGCAGCTTTTTTCTGTTACTTCAAAAGCAGGTGTTGAAGTGACCCTAAGCTATTGGCCAGTTTATGGTGGTCTACCATACTCTTATCAGCTGGAACTAGGGGTGGTAAAATCTATTATGATATATGGAATTTTATATTGTGACAGGGATTTACTGAATAACATTACACTACACTTTGTGTTCGACTAACAGCATCTTAACTCATCTCAACTAACATTTTGGTAATTTAGTTAAATCTGAATACCTGACCAATCAAAGCATTTCATCACGGCAATGCAAATCCAGGACTGCCATAAAGAAATCATGCACAGTGATTTGGAACATTGCCTTCAATTTTCTAAAAATGTCAGATATATCAAAGGAACAGAGACTGACTTATCCACCCCCACTTATTGGCACTAAGACTGGTCAACTGCAGATAACCCATTTGGCGTTTGGTTTCACCAACAATCATGAGGTTTCACACAGATTTGGCTTTGAGGTTTGGTTTCTTTTGCACGTAATAATTAACCTGTAAACCATCAGTAGTGGTGTTAGACCATGCAATAATGCAAAAAGCATCCCAGATTTGCCATGTAACTAAATTTCCCTCCACCATATTCTAATGTGAACAGATGAACAGTTTAATGTGTATTCAGTATCAGGTAATCTAATAGTGTTGTAGTGCGTCCACAGCCTTGGAGGGAACATTGCTCCCTATCACCAGTCTATTACTCTGATCTCCCAAGAACCCCACTGCCACCCGCTCCCTCTTCTCCACCACTCCTCCCCTCCTGACTTTCCTCCACTCACCCAACTCACCCTCACACTTCTTATCCACCCAACCCCCTGCCACCTCCACTTCCTTTACTTCCTCTTGGTTTGGAGAGCCTTCCTCTTCCTTCTCCTCTTCCTCCTCTTTCCTCCTTTTGAGTTGAAGAGAGAAGTAAGTGCAGAGCCAGTAGCAGCCTTACTCTCTGAATGTTAGGTAATGACATGAACTCATGAAGAACGACATCCTTTCCTCTTTGTAGACTTCATTTTTTATTTAGTAGTACTTCCCTTCCTACCAGTTATCTTGCCTTTCTTCACTTTCTTGTTGTCTTGATGGTTTGTTGTTGTGCTGTGCTGTTCTTTGAAGTACTGTGTTGAGCAGTGTTGGGGAGGTATTTAACTACATGTAGGAAGCCCCAGCAAAGGTAGGAAAGGAGAAGACTGCAGCTAGTATCGGCTGTGTCTGGATGGTAACCCTAGATTTAAAAAAAATAAACCCTTGTGAGATTTGTACATGTCATTTCTGCTTACTGAGGTTTGCTATAGTCAGGGTTGCACATCTCTCTGAGATAAACTGTTCGATACACAGATAGATACACAGGTTACGATATATATTTATTACAGACCGATTCGATACAAATCGATACAGTGTAAGAATGATTCGATTCTACAGTTAATATTTATTGTAGATATTTTATAAAACAAAATAACCAATTCTATGAAAGTGTCTGATCTTACAGTGCAGTACAATGTTTTCTTTTCAAATATGTAAAAGATCACATATTCCCAAGCATTGTTGCTTTATGGCACTGCCAAAAATAAAATTTAAATTTATTTTATAACATTTATTTTTAGACATGGACTGGATCAACATCATTTGTCGGAGAGACAAATTATGTTATTTCAAAATAATACGGTCGTAAAAACAGACAGAAGCGAAACTAATTACCCGATCCATGAGTTTACAACCGATTCATCTAGGAATTCATGGCTAATTCATATCGATTGAGGAGGCTGCTACCGACCCAGCCATCTCTCACTTGTTAAACTAAATATGCAGTCTCATTGGTTTATCGTTCACAACCCTACTTTCAGTGTGATACCAAAGTCAACAGTAAACATTTTCAACCAAACCAGAGCTTTTCCTAAACTTAATCAAACAGTTTGATTGCCCAAGTATAATCGATTATGAATGACAAGAATAATTATTGACTTTTGGCCTCTCATGCGACACAAAGCCGGTCTATGACGGGAAACTCCTGTTGGCCCCTGATATAGCTGCAGAGTGAAGAAATCACCTGCTGGAGTCCATGTCAAGAGTCCATTGCAAATCAAAATGTAAGCAATGCTGGCTATAGAATACTTGGAAAAAGGTGCAGGAAGGAAATGCATTGAACACATTTGTTAGACCTCAACAATACAATAAGACATTTTGATAGAGTTGAGAGGATGTCAGCAAACACTCGGTTCATAAAATGGATACACGTTAACTTGTAAAAGTAGAGAATACAACTCTTAAACTGAAAAGACCGTCACCAGCAGCAGATTACGCCAGCTGTTACTAATTAACATTAGTTTCACGAATAAGGTGCCTAAAGGCCAAAGTTAATAGTGTTTAGTTAATGTGCTATGTGAAAATGCTGCCTATTTTTGGCCAAAATGTCCACAGTGTTACATTTCAGTGTAGCTTTCTATCAGATGATCCACAAGAAACAATTGAGCTGCACTTCTATCCTGACTATTGACAGTACAAATCTGGGAACAGTGGCTCTGCATCTTTTTGTGGCTATCTGAAAATACTGAAGAAGGCAAATGATGGTTTTAGTTCGACTCCAAGTCCTAATGTGGAGTTAAACGGCCTCCCCAGCACCTGCCAGTGTTGTTTATCCGTTTATACATTTACTGTGAAGTGTGGGATAATCTTGTGTAATCTGTGTGTATGGTGGAATTCTTGTGTGGGTGTGTGGTTGCTTTGTACAGTTCACATGTATACCATACATCAGAATCACCAACAAGTACACCAGCAGTCTTTTGAACTGAACTTATTTTCAGAACCAGGCCTAAATTAGAGACGGGCTAGTTTTGATGCTGTTTGCTGTCAATGCACATTCAACACTTTACTCCATGTATACCTGTTGTTTTGATAAATTCATAACAATCAGTACAAGACAGTGAATGTCAACACATCCTGCACAGACTTTCCACGTAATGCCTCAAAAGACATACCATAAAAAAATAAACACAAAGTAAGTAAGTAACTAAGTAAGTAAATGTATAGTGGTGAATGTACAATACTTCAAACTAGGTAGGTATCCTTCTAGTGTCAGTTCTGGATGTACTGGACTCTGTGGTTAAGTGAACATGTTGACGTTAGCATAAATATTCAGCTTCCAGTTTGACTTTCAACATGAAACATTTAAGCAGTTGCTGTTTGGTTAGATTTAGTCACAGAAACTACTTTTGTTAGATTTAAGTAAGTATGTAACGTCACTGGTTGATTTCTTTTGAGAAACCAGTGCTTATTTCTGTGACACAAATGTATGCTAATACATTAACAGGAACAAACTGGGGCTATTCTAACCGCAGCAGAGAGAATTTCTGATGGAAAGTGCTGTGTATTTCAGGATTCAGTAGACCTGAGTGGGAAGGTGATCATCTAGTGGCTCAGACTCATTTCACATCCTCTCTCTCTCTCTCTCTCTCTCTCTCTCTCTCTCTCTCTCCTCTCTCCTCTCTCTCCTCTCCTCTCTCCGTCTCTCTCTCTCGATCTCTCCTCTCCTCTCTCTCCTCGTCTCTCTCTCTCTCCTCTCTCTCTCTCTCTCTCTCTCTCTCTCTGCCTTCTATCAGTCTCAACAAGCAGCACTGTGACTCATTTATTAACTGTGATACAGACATATACTGACAGACAACGAAGACAGACTTTGTTCAGTGTTCACCTTTTGTAATATTGTATATTGTATTGTAATATATTGTTAAAAATATGAAAGTTCATGTGGAACATCCACGTGACAGCCACTTGTTAAATCAGCTTTCATCAATGGGTGTTAAAATCCATGATCACTGTCTGTGTAACATATTGCAGTAGTGGGATGTAATGAGATGTAGGACATTTGTAATAGTATCATAAATTTAGGAAAGCTTCCGTGAATAAAATAATAAATAAGACATCAGCTGTTGTTTTTACTGTAGTGAAATACCTTAAAGATTGAGGCACATTCAGTATTGTCATAAATCTGTCCTGCTCATTGAGCACCCACAACGGTCTAACACATCCAGAGGTATGAAAAATAGAACAGTTAGAAAAAACAAATTCATAAAAAACTCTGTATTCCCCAGATATGAGTGGTTCACATTGTAGCCTTTGCCCAGAGTTAGTTATGCTTGACCTTTCCTCACTAGTATGAATAGTAAAATCAACTAAAGCAATGGAACATGTGTTCTTACAGAGCAGGTCTACACTGTACATGAAATGATGTACAGAGACCCAACAATTCCCACTATGAGCAAGCAGTCTTACCCGTCACCTCTGTTGTTACAGTTAGACTATCAGGAAATGAAAAACACACTTTCTTACAAATCAAAAGCTGAATAGTTGTTGTTTTTGTTTGTTGCCACAGTGACTACTGTCCAGGAAAAGTTACAAAGTCTGTCATTGTTATTTACGAAGGTTTAGGGTTGTGCTTAGGGAAAGATGATCATGGTTAAAAGAAAGAGATGAAATGAGATAAGGTTAAACACTCTGTGGGTGTTGTGGACATATTCACACGCATCATTTGCTGTTGGGTTAGTTGGGATGTATGAAAGTATGAAAACTGAGCCCCACTGAGTTTACTTCTAATACAGCACAGTAGAGATTGTTGCTTGAACTGCAGATGAGACAGCCAGTGATTTGATCTTGGTAAACAGCACTGAAGTCCTTCCAGAGAGACTTTCAGAGAGTTTAAGGATTTCTTTTAAACCTGGACCACAAAAACAAGTCAAATTCAAACACTGCACATGAAAAACGGAGGAAGAACTACATTTGACTCTCAAACAATGTCGTCTTTTTTGATGATGTCGGCAAACAGCAGCTACATCAGAGCTGCTGTAACAGTCGTGTCAGGAGAACACATTAAAGCGTCCCTGTTCCCCCTGGCTTTATATGTTCAATCTGCAAATGATTATCTTCAGCATCTCAACAGCGCGATTGCTGGCTGTACTGTTACAGTACCTGTTATTTCTAAGACTGCTGCCTGAAGCCATCAAAACAGCCAAGTGTTGCCAAGGAAACAGTCTACAGGCTGTAATATAAAATGCACAGTAAATGCTCTGGACATATTATATACACACTGAGTCACAGTGCAGTCACATACACATTGCCTTATTTTATGAAACATGGACAGACAGATGGAGTATTTGTTGTATTGCTGAACCTCAGAAATGTATCAAATCTCTAACAAACAGCATCTGCGCTAATGACAGTGTAAACCACGGAAAGCAGTGTTCCACTCTCCCTCAGCCATTACAGCAGAATGAGTGTTGAGCTGCAGTGGAAGTGAGGCCTGTGCGTGGGTGAGAGGCGCTGCTGATGCTACTGCAGCTGGTCCTTTCCCCGCATTCTCTTTTTATAGCCAAACTGCTCATTTGTGTCTCTTTGACGTCACACACACACACACACACACACACACACACACTCACAGAAAGTGAGAGAGACACCGAGCCCAGCAGATCTGTTCAGCCTCGGTGATTCATATATAATTAGTCAGAGTAGCGGTGCGATTCTCCTGCTGTCTGTCTCAGTTATTGTCTGTCAAATTCTCACACCCTGGCCTGCAGTCTGAAGCCAGTAAATGCTCACATGGTTGACACACGGTGCTGGAATTTCTCCAGCTGGCACAGACACACTAAAAAGGTGTGGCTAATTAAAAATAATTAGATGTGGTGGGTTGTATATATGTCAACCATAGGCCATCATGGAGCTGCATCACAGTTTAACATGCTATCCGTAAAGATTCTGTCCGGCAGTCTCCAGATAAAGAGCTTATTAAACATTTCTTTGAACACCTTGTCATGTTAAGAATCTTTGTCTACATGTTGGAATGATTTTACTGCATTTACCTGCAAACTGTGAACGTGACGTTGTCCTGTTACAGATTTTGATGCAAGGCAAAAAACTACCACCAGCCATATGATGATAACACGTGGAAGTGACTGGTATATTTCAGACAAAATAATGATTTAACCATGTCAGGACAGACAGAAGTCCTTTTTTGTTTGGAAAGTTCTTTGAAAAATCAGTAAAAAGTCTATAAGCTGCATGTTTTCATCATCACTATCTGTGTGACCCCTCAGGACATAAACACGAGTCTTATGCTTCTCTCAGAGGTGGCCAACAAAGTTGACAGCACCTCCTTAATTCATGGCTGATTAGCTCTATTCTAACATGGTTCCTTAACTTTGTTGGATCACCATCTTGTCCATTTTGTGTTTCCCAATACTACTACTTCACTTCCAAAGTACTGGTGCATTATTTATCATGCGCTTCTGATCCCCTCCCTTTATACATGAGTGTAAAACATGGACGTAGTCTCCATGACAGCACCCACAGGTTTCTGAAGAGCCCTTGTGACGTTTAGTGTGGTGGCTCTGGTAGTCTCCATCCTGGCAGTGCTGTCCCCGCTGCCTCTTGGCTAATGCAAAATTGGCAAAGAGTGAGGTGTTTTGTGTACCAGGCTGTAAATATGTTTATTTCTGCTACATTTGAACATGGGGGCTTATGAAGACTGATTCACTTCTGGAACCAGCCTCAAGTGGATGTTTGAGGAACTGCAGTTTTTGGCACTTCCATATTGGCTTCACTTCACAGCCATGGAGGTTGCTGCTTGCTGTGAACTAATGTCTAATTTCAATGCCAGAGCAGCAACTTTATTGTCGAGCCGAGGTTGTAAAATCAACAGTCAACGTTAAACAACCTATAATTTTGTAATAATTCTTGCAGTATGTCTATGTTTGTGATGGATCTTAGAATTAAGAAATTTCCATTTGACTCCACTCATACACGGGTCTAACTACAGCAATAACATTGATAATGACTGTATTCTAATTCAGGTGTGCTAGTTCCAGGGTCCTGGCTTTGTGCCTGCTGGCTCTCTGTCATGGCTTAGTGGCATAGCTAAATGGAGCAGAGCCTTATTACAGTTATTAGTTCCACCTGTTCCTTCTGCTTCTATGAGTCAACATGTCCACTGTGAGAGGGAGGACATGCAACCTGTCATTTGATTAGCCAACTCTGTTATTTGGATGTTGTTATCATCCTGAATGATAGAAAGAAAAAAAAGAAGCTATTCATAAGTTAATAACAATAAGTTTACTGGTTCACTTTGTGTTTTAAGAATAATAATAAAATGAGCATATTATTATCACTTCTATGACCTGCATAATGTTTCTCGAACTTTAGCACTGTAAAATGTACAGGGTAGTAAATAGTAAAATGGTAAATGGACTGTACTTATATAACACCTTTCTAGTCTTCCGATTACTCAAAGTGCTTTTACACTACATATCTCATTCACCCATTCACACACATTCACACACTGATGGCATTGGCTGCCATGCAAGGTGCCAACTGCTCATCAGTGTGAGGAGCTAACCATTCATACACATTCACACACTGATGGCACAGCCTTCAGGAGCAATTTGGGAGTCAGTATCTTGCCCAAGGACTTTTTGACATGCAGACTGGAGGGGATTGAACCACTGATCATCTGGTTAGTGGATGACCCGCTCTACCTCTGATCCGCCCCTAGTGACTTAACATATTCCATATTCTTCCCTATCATTGCTATAACATAATATTTTATTCATATTGGTATATATTATTGCCTTAGTATTCTATTTCTAATGTTTGTTGTATTTTAACAGGACATTTTTTTAGTGCCCACATCAAACTCAGAGAAAACAGTTATTATAAGAAAGTAGTTATTAGTCAATTGCACCAATTAACCGCCCTCAAAGTACAGGCCTCTGCAGGCCACTTTCCCTTTATTGGTTCTCTATTCTGTATCTATGTATTATTTCCTGTGACAACTAACACAGCCTACACACAGTGTATATTTCTGCTATACTGTGCAGTGCATAGTTACAAATATTGTAGCACTAGTGTAGCTTTGTTTTACGCTTTTAAAAGCATTTAGCATTTCTAACTTCAACATTTTCACATTATTACCTTGGATTGTTTGACACTACTCGTTCCAGATTTCAAAGGAACTAGTTAGATAAAATTTATTTTTTTGGTGACATATCCATAAAGGTTATGGAGGCATTCATGGTGAATTCTGATGCATTCAAAAAAATTACACGTTTGACTTTTAATTATCTGAACACCAACTAAGCACTAACAATGAAACCTTATGATAAAGAATGGATTATTATAAATGCAGCAATGTGTGCTTCACTGAACACATACAATGATAACTGATCATAATGCATTATAAGCCACATGAGTCAGCCTCTAGATTATAATGAGTCAAGAGCATCAAGAAGACACCTGAGGTTATAATTCATTATAAATCACATCTGTGATGCTTCATGTCAGTATTGTGCCTTAAAAAGCGTTATGAGTGTTTATGAATGTAGTCATGAAGCATTATGAATGCATTATGATTCACTATAAATGTCCTCATAACACACTATAGATGTGGACGTCACAGAAAGGTTTATCTAGTTTTGTCTCTGCCGAATTCTTTAATGTCATCTGTAATGTCATTTCTTAAACTGAATTACATTCACCTCCACGCTGTTGGGGTAGAAGCAGAAATCTGTCAAACTGAATAACAATTTAAGAGTCTCCTGAAAACCTTTTGTGCTTTACAACAAATCTCACCCCAAAAGCAGTCATTCTCTGGTAACAAACAGAGCCCTCAGGTTAGATCAGACACATGCACATGCACATGTGCTCACGTATGAACACCATTTGTGAACTGAGCTGACTCCTGTGGAGCAGATGTATGAATTAGCCAGAGAGAAAGTAAAAACATACACATACTGTTCCTGCTAATTAGCCACAGTGGTGTGTGAGCTGTGTATGGATGTGTGTGTGGGAGAGAGTGATGGATTAAAAGAAAAATGCCAGCCATCAGTTTAGTCCAGTCTGTGTTTGGATACTGTGCTGTGATTGTTGTTGTACAGCTCTGTTTTCGTAGGTTCCATGTACCATCAGGACAGTTTAGTTAGCCAGTTTGGTGGCTGGGACTCAGACAGCAGTGGAGTGGATCCTCTTGACAGTGTTTCTCTGTTCTCTCTGCCTGGTCATCAGGTACCTCAGGATGAGTGGAGTGGCTTCTCTCCTTTGGGGAAGGAGGACGACATCCCCTGTCGGAGGATGAGGAGCGGCAGCTACGTCAAAGCCATGGCCGAAGACGACAGTGGAGACTCTGACGGGAGTCCCAAACCCTCTCCCAAGATCCAGGCACGCCGGGCCAGCTACCTAAAAGCCACACAGCCATCACTAACTGAGATGACCACTCTACAGTGAGTTCACTTTCTCTGTGCTTCTTTTTTTCATGTTACCAATTTTTCTTTTTCATGTTTAAATAAGACTAAAAAGATTATAATTGAAAAAATGTCAAATGTTATGGGAGTTCACCTGAAACTTAGGCTTAATATTTTGTTGTTTTATTCAAATTTATACTTTAATTTGAGTAAACGCGTAAATACTAACTGCTGAGGTTCATATGGTTTTATCAAAGAAAGTCTCCACTGTAACAAACGTGTCAAAAAGTGTAGGACCACAAATGGTACCAACTCATGTTTACACAGTGTGAAATTCTGTTCCTCTATAAATGTGAGATTTGTGGATGTCTGCAATTAAAAGCAAAAACAGTAAAGACAAAAAACTTTTACCTCTAACCACAACTATTGTGCTACCTGCATGAACAAACTAGAATCTGTTTATTTCACACTGCGATCTTTATTCATGTGTTATCAACAGTGTGTTTAGCATCACTGAAGCCATGTTACAGTCATTGGAAGCCTGCAGCTAGACATGCTGTTTGCCTTAACGTTACTCTGATAAGCTAATTAAAAACAGATGGACCTCATTGGGGTGAACCTGAACTCAGATCAGTCAGAGTACAGTAATAGTGTGTACTCTATTTAACATATTGATGGCTGAAACACAAAACCTCCTATCTGCAAAATTTATTTTTTTGAGAAAACAAAAAAAAACAACTTATTTTCTTGCAGAATTCTATTTGTGAAGTGTATCCACTTTAATTGATGTGTATCCACACACACTGTTTTTGGACTATATTACTACATTATTATATTAACAAATACCAACTAGGTATTAGTGTCTCACAAATACAGACGTGCATTTTTTCCCAATGTTTTTTTTTTTTTTTTTTTTTTTTTTTGCGTTTTGACCCAGAAATATCACCTTCTGTCTATTTAAGCTTTAACAGCTCTTTAACAGTGCAGGACTCAGGCTGCTGCTCTGCTTCCTCTGTTGTCTTCTCTTACAGTGTCTTGCATACACCATCTCTCTCTGTCTGTTTATGTATGGAGTCACCTCATAATGGTCATGAAGCAGGACTACTTTTCTATGAACACAGTTAACACTGTATGAGTGTGTGTGTGTGTGTTTAAAACTTTTCAGCAAAGTTATTTGGTTCCTTTGACTTTCACCTCAGTCAATTCTTAAACTGCATTTTTCTTCCAGCTCAAACAGTGTGAGCAGGATAGTGTTGGATGGGGTTCACTGTTTCAGTTCACTGCATTCACTGGCAGAGATATTAAAAAAAAAGATCTGGTGAACTGCATCCCAAATACAGATTGACAAACACGTTGGAGAAAGGAACTCATAAATGAATCCCCAACAGTTTCTTTACTCAGCATCTAGCTTTGGTGTGGTAGATGGATGTGACAGGCGTCTAAGTTTGTAACCACAAAGATGGAAGCTTTGACTAACTGACCATCAAAAGTTGTAATTCATCTAGTGACACCATGTTTGCACTCGCTAAAGCAAGCTGAAGTAAGAAAAAGCTGATAGTGACCAGTTAATCCCATCTGTCTTAACAATAGCAACAAGTGTCTGTCCATTTAACACAAACAGAAGTCATGGGTTCCTGCCTATGTACACTCCCAGTGTAACACAACCAATGTACAGGTGGAATATATCTGTCCTTTAGACATCCTCTTGTCCAGTCAGATTTATTTCTCTTTTCATCTTAAGCCATGTTTTTGTGAACATGCTGGAGGGATGCCCAGATCATTCAGATTATTAGGAGAGAATAATTAATGAATATATGCAATTTGATCAGAAGTTAGATGCACACTTCTCATTGTAAATACTACTATATTTGTTTTCCTTCATGTCCAGTGCAGTATGATGGCAGCAACCTGGTATTTTAGGTGGCACCATTTAAAGCTACAAGTAAGAAAAAGAGCATATGCTCAGAGTCAGTGACAGCAGGAGTGGAAGATTATTCACTGACCCTGCAACCAAATTGACAACAAGACCAGGGAGGCACTTCAGGGGTGTTTTCTATCCTTAGGTTACACAAGGTCATGTGAGGTCCTCAGCAATGTTAGTTGTTTGGCTTTGACTGAGAACGGTAAGTGCCATCCTATCTCAACACTGTGGTGACCAGGGTCAAAGAGACCTATTGCTGCCTTCCTAGACATAATAGATAGCTTACCATTAATGTTCCAATCTATGTAAACAGACATCTGTGTCTCCAGACAAGAATATGTTGACACCATCCTTGGTAAAAGCATTCTTTTTAACTAATTCTGGGCGTATAGAATTTGTGGTGTTATCTTGGAGTTTAAAGTCTATCCACCAGGATGAGTTGGGCAGAATATGAGACCGACTCAGGCACTTCTGATGTACTTTGAGAGTGTCTCTAATTCTTCTTGGCCAAGCGTCAATAAATAATACAGCATAAGACATCAGAGGCTGCTAAACACTTCTGAGGTCTTCCTGACCTCATCATTGACCTTTGATTCCAGCAATTTCTCCACAACACAGTATCAGCCACAGTATCAATAGCTGCAGATAGTTCCCTGGAAGACTTCCAGCCATGGCCGTATAATATACTGATCTATTGGGCTAATAAGAAGCACATATGGGCAACTGGTAGATCAGATCTAATTGATGAATATGGCATTGAAGTATGAGAAGTAGTAAAGCCAATTTAGGACGCTGAAGAGAGTGTAGTACAAGGAACGCAGAAAGTTTTAGGAAAGCTACTACAGCTCTGGGTGATGGTGTGCTCTATTGGACTTAAGCCTAAGTCTCTAAATATTTCACTCAATAGAGTCTGTTCTGTTTTCCAATCATCTGCTCTCTCATTGGGTAAAGCTAGGGTTCAAGGATGCTTTGAAGGTGCATTAGGTTACAGAATGGTGTGAAAAGTATTTGTTTCTGATGAAACTAATGAAACTATTAACTGTTACTAGTAAAGCTAGATAAATATGACATCATATATTCATATGAATGGATATATGACAACAGGACCACTGCACAGGCCATTGCATTCAGATGAAGCTATCTGTCAAACCCAGTCAGCCATGGTAGTTTAGCCTAAGCAGATACATTGTAGTTGTATCTGGGTCGAACTAGGTCAACTGAAAACCCCTCGTCTTGCCCTCACTCCCTTTCAAAGCGTGTGTGAGAACCTACATTGGCTATTCTGGCACGTAGAAGCATGATGATGAAACATTCAAACTCATTCTAAGGTAACAATTATTCTAGATTATACACTAATGAAAATAAAGTTGTGGATATTATATTCCATTTCTGCCATTTTCTGCCAAACACTGCACACAAACCAGGATGACCAATAATCCACAACTGAAATATCATTTACACCGTTGGAAGTTCAGAAATAACCTTGTGTATGACTCTCTGTCTTCTCTGTGTCAGGATCTCAACGGAGCACTCCCCCAAACTGCAGATCAGGAGCCACAGTTACCTGCGTGCGGTGAGTGAGGTTTCAATCAATAGAAGCCTGGATACCCTGGACCCCAAAACCCTCCTCGACCCCAAATCGCTGCTGTCCTCACCCCAATACCGCTCACGAAATGAAAGCTACATGAGGGCTATGAGCACCATCAGTCAGGTTGGTTGCCAACACTGCTGCCTTTATATTTACAGTATGCCCCACCTGATCTGGTGACCATAGAAACACAAGGCTTAGATGGACATAATTGTGTCTGAACTCATTTTTATACCTTGTCTTTCACCTAATGATGTTATTTTGAACAGTTTGAGAGCCTGGACATGATGTGTCTGTAAAAGGTGGTTTACTGTTGCCAATACAGACCTTATTATCCACTTTCTCAATTGTTCTGGAGCAAATCACATGTCATGACATCACATGTTCATGTTTGAGGGTCTAAGGATTGAGATAAATTGCTCCAGAAGGCTATATTTGAAACCAATCAACATAACCTAAACTAGGTTAGGTTACACCTTAAGGTGTAGTGGTGCATACAAAATACTGTTCTCCTATTTTTCATCATGACAATCATGAAGTAAATGGTAGAAACTTGTCATCTCTTCAGCTGTATCAAATAAAAAAAAAAGTCATCTACCAGCACAAATGACATTGCATAGGCTTTTATAATAAGTAATTGGAAACTATACAGTCCAAACAGTACATGCATCCTTGTTTGAAAGTGGTTTCAAATACTATTTGAGCCCAGGTCTGAGCCACAAATCCATCCATCACATGGATATATTCAAGATTTTTCTTCTTGTCATTAAATCCCACATGCAAAGCCAATCCAAACAGTGGATGTATCCTCATAAATTCTGTGTGTGTGTGTGTGTGTATGTGTGTGTGTGTGTATGTCAAAACCTGATATATCTTCTTCCTCTGGGGCTCTATTGTTGCTCAAAAATGATTAAAAACACATTAGTCTGCCCTGTTCCTTCATTACCATGAACACACACTAGTTTTGACTCAATCTCACACACACCATCCTGCTGCCACAAAGACTAACAACTAACTAACTAGAACACCAAATGTGGATTATCTACTGAAAAACAATAGTCCAAATGAAACAAATAAATTATTTGCACATGTCGAGATCATTCAAGCAAACATTCCACATCAAACGCATCAAACTGTTTTAAATCACAGAGCTTCTTTGAGAAATGAAACTTCTGCATCTGTGAGTTGTGAGGCTTTACCTGTACATCTTCTGTAAGAACCAATGGGCATGGAGCTGAAAGACACAGACAGGTTAGAGAAGTCAGACAGTAGTAAGCGAGTGTCTACACATACTGTTAGCTTTGGTTTTTTCTGGCTTTTATTGACAATAAGAAAAATACAGAGTTAAACAGAAATGGAGACCTTGTAGTATTCCACATTGTTGCTCTCTGAATATTTATTTATGTTAGCTACGTTGGGGATAATTCGTGAATGAATGCATGATCAAGGCCGCTTGCCTGCATTCAATCCTATTTTAAAGTAATGTGCTCTGAAAGCTTTGTGTTGGCACCATTTCACCTTAGAATAAATGTCACTCGACTAAACAACCCATCTGCAGCACTTACAGTAGCTACAGTACCACACCAAGACAGCTGCGCCTAGAATGAATTTGACTCCACATTTCCTCCTGACGGCTACTGAAATGAAGCTGGGCCCAATAAGCCTTCATTTGTTCCACCTTAACCTTACCTTGAACCTGCACTTGTATTACTCACCCTGAACCTGCTGCTAATTCCCATTACCATGCAGAATTGCCTTGATTAACTGCTGTAATGTCCTCCTCTGCATGGATCTAACCATAAACCCCCCTCCTGCTTAAACAACTTGCCACAATATGCTTTTGTCTTGCAGTTGAAATCCATTCGATTACAATTTGTTTTCAATTTCAGTCAATGTGAAATTAAGCTCAGTGATTGGAAAATAAAAATAATAGGGGGATAAAAATGTCAAATAAAATCCCAGTAATGGGATGTTGCAGTAGGTGTTGTGTGTGTTAAAGGGAGAGCAAGGCGGCAACAATGTAGAGAGAGTGAAAGAGAATATGTTGAATAGCACAGTCTAAAGAGTTTGTGGTAGAGACATTAACGTGAGTGGAAAGTCTCAGCTGGATGTAGGACAATCATGGCTCTAGTTTCTTGCCAGAGCCACTTCTATGCAACTATTTTTTTTTTTTTTTGTATCTGTGCCTGTTTGGCAAATTTCCTGACACCAAATGAACATGTTTGCACTGAGGTGGGAGAAGAGGGGAAGCTGAGGATGTGTTTGTGCTGATTAGGTGGCATGGTGCAATTTTGGTGCTCATTTTGACATAAAATTGTATTTGTGTTAAAACCTGCTCAGACAAGCTCTTATCTCAGACCCAGGGCAATTTTGGTGGCTTTTGTTGGCATAGGCATGCACACTCACAGCTCCAGAATCACCCAACACTTGCTGCACTTTACTGCAGACAGATTTTGTAATGATTTTTAATGAGATTGAGTCTTACCAATAAAATCACGCGTGTGATGTGCAGAAATGTCAGACGAATGCTCAGTCGTCTCTGCAGCAGCAAGTGTGATACATGTGAGTTCACTTGTATTTCCTGCTCAGAGGCGATGATGGCCCAAGGATCACATTAAACCTCTCAAAAATCCTGCTTTGTGCACTGTGAATACCTTTATATTAGAGAAGAATTATTTGATTATTATTCTTCCACTACAACAATATTAGCAAATCTCCAAAGCCCATTTGTGAATGTTTAAAGATATGAGGATGGTTTTATTTGTTTCTGTTGAATAAATCAGGATGACATAAATGAGACTTGTCAAATACACTGAGCAGGACCAAAGATACAGTCTAAAGTGTTTTTATTTGAACCCTGCTGGCAGGAAGCTCTTATGAATGCCTTTTTGACCTGTGCACTTGAAGTATCTGCAGTGTCTCTCTTTTTAGAATCTATAATGTTTTGAATGACAGCAGTCTGGAAGTTTCCCCAATGCCCCCCCTCTTCATTCTTCCTTCTGCTTCTCCCCTTCCTCTCCCCCTCCAGTTGAGTGAGGTGGAGGTGAATGGGCAGATTGAGCAGGTGTGTGAGCAGGTCTACAGCGAAATGCAGTCCCAGGCTATGGAGGCTGCCATGGACAGCATGGACACCATGGACACCCTGCCTATGCCCGGATGCTTCCGCATGCGGAGCCACAGCTACGTGAGAGCAATCGACCAGGGCTGTGCTGGGGAGGAGGAAGGAGAAGGAGGGAGGCCGCTGCTCCTGCTGCCATCCTCCCCGCCTCGCACATCTGCCACCACCGTCAGGACCATCCAGAGCAGCACAGGTAGGATGCTCAGTCTGAAGGTGTTTGTGTGCATCTTTTTGTCCTTATACACATGGAACATTGTGGTGCCTACACGTGAAGATAGGACTGTGAGCCAGTGGGCAGGATGCATGTAGGTGGGGAAAGTGGAAAGCAGCACTTGCTCCGCCCTGATTACCGCTGCTCAGGTGCCATTGAGCAATGCCATTAACCCTAACTGCTCCATAAAGCTGCTCAGCGTCCAGCAGATCAGACTGTGGTTGTTCTGGACAGCTTCCAGGTGTGAGTTTGTAACATTTCCCCCAGTGAGTGAAGAAACATTACAAAAGTATGTTTAAGCACTTCTGTGCAGGCACAGGGAATGACACACTTCAGCAAGTAATGTCTTTATCTGCAACATGTCTAAAAATGGTCCTCAGGCCCAGTTGCTGTTGATTTTACATCACGATGAGGAAAAGATCTGTGTGACTCATTAAGGCGTACGCATGCATGGGATTTGAATGGTACACCATAGGCACTGGAAACAAAATGATCAAATGAGTCATCCTTCACCATATTCTCAACAAGTGGGTGGGTGCATGTGTGCAGCAGTACTTTGAATATTTGACCTCTACAGTGGAAGGCTCATGTGGCTCTGTGCATTTCTAGTCTGAGTGCTCTCTTCCAGGATGATAGTACCTCCATCCACTGGCAGTGGAGTGTCACTAAACGTGATGAGGATGAGCTCATATGCTGTGGTCACCACACATCAACCCAGCTGAACTGTGGGAGATTTTGGAGCCACGTGTTAGACAGAGCTCTCCACCATCGTCACTCATGAGGAAAATGCTTTTCATTCCTCCAGCAGAGTCCCACGCATTTCTAATCTATGACAAGGAGCAGTGAAGCTGTTCTGGAGGCTTGAGGTGGAATAGCACCTTTTCATTTGTCATCCATTTGTGTCTACTCCACTTTGAGTAGCATTCAGTGCTGCCACCAGTCCTCATACAGATCTCTGCCTGCGTTGTCATTTCATACACTGTGCAGTCTTAAATATTATCAACAGAGTGGCAAATTTTGACTTTTTTTTTCAGTAAAGTGCCATGACTGAATGCAGTACCGTAGCACAGCGTTCCAGTCATGGAGAGAAGAAGCAGAAATGATCCATCTGTGTGGAAATACACACTCCATCACTGTATGTCCTGTTCTTCTGACATTAAGGTCAAATTCAGCTGTTCCCGAGAAGGTCACCCATCAGAGGTAGATTTAGATTCACCCAGTGCATTCAATACCCAAAATCATTTGATTGGTCTCTCAGGGTTATGAATGTAGAATGATCAGGGACTCCTGCAATCAGTGGATCAATTCTTTTTTCTTTTTAAACATTTAAAGGTACTCTGTGTGACATTTTAGTTAAGTTTAGTTTGAGTTTTTGTTACCTTCTCTGTTTTTACGACCGGCAGTTTGCGCAGGGTATATTATTTTGAAAATCCACCGGATTCTCTATGCTGTTTCTGAGTCTTCTGGGACACTTCTGAACCTTACCGGTTGGTTGCAGTCTGAAACTACTCACTGTTAGATGTCTCTAAGTCCCACGCACTGGATCTGACTCTTCCTATGTGATTTCTCACTCTTCCTGTTTCCTTTGTCCTTGCTCACTGGCTAATCATTGTGAGTAACGAGCACACTGCTGCTTTAGTCTGGAAATATTGTTCAGATCTGTGATAATATGATGAAACCACATTAATGAACTCGCCAGTTGTCTCATGAGTGCTGACAGTTATCTGGCCTCTTTCTGTGGAGTCTCATGAGACAGACTGTTAGTCACATTTTTTTCTCATGTTTTTAGAACTCATGTAAATGCTACAGATTCTTCTGTCCTTTGGCTGATGGGTGTGAAAAACCTCAGTGTTGTTGTCTCATTGTAATGTTGTTTGACAGGCTCATATGTCCAAAGAAGTATTAATACGAACATACTGACAGGTTTAAAAACCTGACCCTGCAGTCAGCGTTGATGTACTGTGGCAGAAAAACCATGAAGCATTATTAAGGCATCATTTTCTTTCTTATTGTCTTGGTTTTATTGTGGACTGCAGTTTTAAGAGATTACATGAAGAGAAGACTGCTCACTGCAGAGAACTCTTTGGGGAAAAAGTCAGTCACATTCTTTCTTTTTGCTTTTTTGACTCTCAGCTGCTCCACATGGACAGATGGAAAAATGTTAATATGAAAAATATTCCACAGATCCATGCTCACCTCTTTAACTGTCCAAGTTCCATAACATAGCAGTGTAAACATACTTATTTCTAAATGTCTTTGATGCTTTAGTGACTGAATCTATGTCAACACTGGATCAGCCACAGTACTGCTGTGTGCCAAGAGGCAATCTGACAGAACTCGTAGTCCAATACAGCATAATGCAGTCAAACACATAACGGCAGAAAGAATTCTAAAATGCTCCGGGTCACAGTTACATGTATAACTGCACTCTGCTGTGCACTGTAACAATGAAAGATAATCTTGTAAAAGAGCCGTCTTCATGCGTGGTATTCAGATGAGAACATGCCACAGCTCATGCCACAGGGGACTCACTGTAGTGTCGGCTGTTTGGTATTAGAATAGTCTTTTTTTATTTCTTTTTTTTAAATGCTCAACTGGAGATGGCCTACATTTCCTGCTGCCCTGGGAATTCTAGAGTTAACCAAGAGGATACGTGGACACACACACACACGAGCGCACGTAAGCACAAGTATGTATATGCATATATTATTCAGTCATGCACGTTTTCACACATTCCTCTGCTGTTACACAGTACAGTAGATGGTCTGCTTCACTTCCACATGACAGCACATCATGCTGATAAATACTGGTCCAATGTGCACCGAACTGTATTATCCACTCAGGCTTATTGTGCAACTGAATTATCATCACAGGACTTTAACAGCATCATTTGGCATTTTTATTTGTTGACTCATATACTGTGTGGTGTATTCGATCAAACGTGAGAAAGGCCTGCAAACACAAGAGGAAACATGGTGAGGAAACATCCAGACCAAGCAGCCTTCAGCCTACTGTTTCATACACTCTGCTTTAATATCATTTACCTGCTACCCAGCTATCTTCTTGTTGACTGTTGGCCAGTAACACTCACACAGTTTAGGTTCAACAGGACTTTTAAAAGGAGTTTGGGACAGTGGCTTTGGACATTAAGATAGACATAATAATGTTTGAGCTGGTATTAACATGGAGGTTTATCAGAAATCCTGGACATATGTGGCAATGTATTAACAGTAACGGGACATATTCACTCTTTTTTAAAACCATGATCTTAACTAAAAATGTTTCTGTCTAAATTATCTTTGTGGGTTGTGTCTCTGCTGTCCTGTGCTCTGCACACCCACCATGACGACCTCTGTTCTAAATAAGAGTCATTTGACATTTTGGGAAGATTCTTCTTCTCGCTGAGAGCTAATGTTCAGGCAACAGACTGTATCAAAGATGGATGTCATTTTCTGAAGCTCCGTCGTGAAGCTCAGTGTGGTGGCTCTGGCCGGTGCCATCTTGGCACTGCTTGACTCCATTAAACTCCCGGCTATAATCCAAAAACAAGGTGGAGCTGAGGCAGGCCAGATGAAGCCTGGTTGCTGAAACCAGTCACCAGTGACTGCACCCACCTGCCAGTTATACAAAAATATGTCTTCCCCATGTTTGTAAAGCACACTGATTCAATTAGTAATTCAACTATTTCTTACAGGAAGTATAAATATGGTGTTTCCATTTTTCTGGAGGTTATGTGCCGAACCGTTTTTGTTTCTATTTTTGCCAGAAGCATCAACTTCTTGGAGTCTCTGCTGGCCTGTCAACTGCTTCCAGCCAAACCATAATCTGGCACACAATCTTACAGAATGTGCAATTAAAAATAATTAATAACTAAAAGCTGCAATAAACTCAACTTTATGTTGATAGAATGTCAAAAAAAGTTGTAGAAAGCTCAGGTGAGTTGGATCTTCTGAATAGAGAGCAGGTCTCACACAGGCCAAAAGGGAAGGGAATGGTTATTTTAAATTGGATTATTGGACTTGGCTATTGACAGTGCTGTCCATTAGAGCTGAATCAGTCTCAGCCCGTCTCATCATGCTTTTTGCTGTAGATCTTTGCTGATGTCCTTGACACGAGAGAGTAGTGAAAGAGACGAAGCATAATGATGTTTGTGGTTAATGAGAGAGAATGAACGTCAGCCTTAGAGAGAAGCCATGCCGATAGGAGCAGGAGTGTAAAGAGGTGAATACAGAGGTGGGTAAACTATAGTAAACTATGCAGTCAGTTGAACTCATCTGAAAATGAATGAGCAGACGAGGTTTTCGAAGAGGGTGATAAACTGAGTTTACTTGTGGATAAAAGGTATGCAGGAGAACGCTCAAAGACAACACCAACACGACTGAATGAGTGAAAAAGGCAGAGTCAGAGGTTTCAATAGGAAAATGCAACTTAAATGAGGTCAGTGTGAGTTAAGAAATAGAGTGTGCTGATGAGCCCTGTAAGCCCAGTTAATCACCTCCTCTCATTGTGCTTCCCCACAGAACCAACTTTCCCATCAGCCCTCTCTCTGTTCTCTATTCAGCTGCTCAGGGCATGCTTGACATCAGCCATATACTTCATATCACAAAGAAAAGACTGTGATTAGCCTTCATGTAATACCCTCTGAAAGGCCTTTTTGGAACGCCTTTGCTCTGTATGATATTTAACCTTTGTTGCATGTGATCAAGACAATTATCTGTTGTATGGTTTTGGGATGTATATGCTGTATACATGCTGTTTGGAGAGGTGCAGGTGCATTTTGGAGGCTGTGGTTTGTGCTGCTGTGTTTAAGTGTTTCTAATAGTCTGTTCGACTCATTTATGAGAGATGACTAAATATGCATCATTTTCAAGTGTAGGTGTGCCTAAAAAACATGCAGCTGAGTGCATATTTTAGTATTTTCTTACAGTTAACTCACCAGTGGCCCTGAGGGCAAACAGCGAGCAAAAACTACAAAAGATTAGATTTTAAGTCAGGGGAAAAAAACATTGAATGATAATGGAATGCAAAAGCTTTTTATGATAAAAATTCAATAAATTTGCTCCTTGAACACAAAATGTAACGGGACATTTTTAATGCTCAACTTTTCTGGAAAACTAATGAACATGAATAATACTGTCAATAATAAATAATAAAATAATAATAAAAAATATAAAATAATAATAAAAATAATAATAAAATGCCCCAGGATGGGTCACTAGCCAGATTGTGGATGACAGGAAGGGTGTTCTGGACATGCTGGCATGACAGCATTTGGAAACTATCAATATGAAACAGAATATTTTATATTTTAAAAGATTTTTTAAAAACTTGTTGGGCAGCAGCAGGACCCTAAGCCCGTCCAGTGTCAGTGCTAGGAATCACTCACACTGTGCTTTAAATTTGACCACTGGCTAGTGATAGCTACTTGCCTGCAGGTGGCAGTGCAGCTGACATTGACCTGACATTGATCCTGGCGGTCATGCAGACCAGTTAGGTTGATGGCTTTCGGCCAGCTTTGAGATAAATGTGTCCGAGCAGTGGAGAGGCCAGGAAGTGTAACTGTTACAGATGCCCACTGTACAAGGTCATGTCCCATACTGGGAGACTCATACAGGCCCAAAAAAGAAAAAGGTTTTGCATTATTTAACAATTATTAATGGAATTAGATTCCCATAAAGGTTATGCTTGCCACATATGTGAGGTTCACTCTGTTCAGTGTGGGCGCTGGGCAAAAGTTTTCACAGACTGCTGAAGGCTTAAGAGAAAAGAAGTAATGTGAAGTGATACTTTGAGTATCCAGGCTTAAGGAAATTAGGAGGCGTGGGGAAGCTCTGCCGCAGTGCTTAGAAAGCTCAACTAGTTCACAGACCTGGTCCCACACACTCCACTCTGGCAACACAGCATTGTTTTATGAAGCCAAAATGAAGCATATTCTCATTTGACTTGACCTGTGTGTTGGTGAGTAGATCTGAATCAGATGAGCACCAGTGCATATGCGGGTACATGTACAGGATTGGCTGAGATGAAGTTCTGAGGTCATGAGGAAAACACTGACTGTCCAGTTCCTCTTTGAGGATAGGATGGGGTGTGAAAGAAGCTCCCTCACAGGGTGTGGAGCTCTGACATCCAAAAGGAGCCATGAGTAGAACTGTTGAATGATGTTGTTGATGAAAACGTTGAAGCCGCGAATTTGAGGCAGAGCATTCATTTGCAATATGTAGAGGTGTTCTCTGCACTTCATACGAGTCATGTACATGTAGCCTGCCTTCCTCCAAAATCCCAACAGCTTAATCTAAACGAATTTGGAGTTTAAATTTAGTAAATGTGAAATTAGTCATGATGTCATGATGAACATGATGTTTTATCATTTTGTTAATGATTTTTTTTTATTTTATGATTTTACAGTGGTACCCTGGGTCCTGTTGATCATTCTGTCTTCATATGTCATGTTGCTGCTGACAGGTGTACTAATCATATTGTCTTATCATTTTAGGTCATTTAATATTCCAAAGCAGCAACATTGAGAGGTTAGGGTCCAAACCAGAGCTACTGTTTTTTTTTTTTGTATCATGCATTCAGATACTGGGGGTGTATTACACTAATAGCAGCTAATGGAGCCTCTAGCTGCACGCAGAGATGTGGAGTGGGCTACAGGGGTCTGGTCAGCTGACTTCTTTCTAACTCCAGCTAACCCTGCTAATGTGAAAAGACTAACAAGCCTATCCTTTGACATGCAATCAAACTGCCACACAGCTTCTCAGCACACAACATGCCATTTAAAGGAGCAGACTTCCAAGAGCAAAAGACTAAAGATCCCTCTTTCATCAGAGACCCAGTGGACCTTTCTGGACAATTCTGCTGATTCATCAGAAACCAAGTGATGAGCTGTCCTGACCCTGTCTTAAAGCAACCAGAATATTCTGCTGAAACACTTGAATTATGACGTCTGGAGACAGGCAGAGGGAGAAGGGATGGGTTCAACGCTGTGGAAGACTTCTTAAACAGACAGGGAGGAGGAGGAAGGCTTTTCTGCCTGTAAATTTCGAGGGTAAAAAAACTCCTTCTTTGGGGATTATCCTCATATTTCATGCTTTAGCCCTTAGGCACCCTTACAGCAACACTCAAAGTTTGTTTCGAAGTCTAAGTATTACATAGACAGATGGAGGGGGCTGAAGAAATGACATTTAGGATCAAACTAATGTGCAACAGCAAATGAAGCTGACTGGATTATGTTTCCACTGTGTGTGGCTTTATTGGCATTACTGCGGTATAAATATTGCTATGGAGGTTAGCTAAGAATAATATAAATATATAATACAACAAATGAAGTATTAATTCATAAACATTAATTATTAACCATGTGGGACAGGCAGCTCACAGAGCTGGGTCTAATGTTCTGAGTGCTTGTGTCCTGAAGCTGAGGTAGCCGGGCTGTAATTACCTGCATGGTTGATGGTTTGCTGCCTTTGTGGGTTCAACTTCGACAGCATAATTTATTTAACCTTTATTTAACCAGATAAAAAACCCACTGAGATCAAGACACTTTCACAAGGGTGACCTGGCCAAGAAAGGCAGCAGCATACGTCATAACAATCAAGACAGACAAACAACACAGCAAACACGCAATAAAACCAAAACACAAAAACATTCAAATATTAAATGCACAGTGTGAGAAGAAGTTATAGATACAGTAACAAATTAAGAACATAGGCACTGTTCAAAAGATTTCCATTGACGGTTTCTTAAAGTAGAATGAGGAAAATGTGGTTAACTAACACATCTGGCACAGAGATGATGATACTGAACAATATATGTATTTATTAAACTTCTTTATGGTTATGTTTTGGCACTGGCAGCTTTTGGTTGAGTTTTGAGAAAGATCACAGTCTGGTTTGTTACCACAAACAATTTAGTATTCAGTGTCACTCCCCTACAGCTAATCCCTACAGCCTCATCAGCAAGTACACATATCAATAGTGAAGTACTGTGCAATGCATTCATAAAAAGTGAGAAGTTGAATCGGACATAACATCCATAATCATGAGTATAAAACAAAGTTATCAAGCCCCCGTTGCTTTACTTATATTTCAATTCAAGAACACACACTGGAAAGAAAGATCTTTAATTTGCACAATTCAGGTGAATTTGTTTAGAAAGTGTTAACCCATAGGAGCAGCATGATAAAACTTCAGCTTAAAAAAATAAAAATAAATATGCAGCGTCCAGTTTCCAAATAAAATAAAACATTTAAAAAAGCTTGCTGAGAAATGAGAAATACTCAGTATAAAGTTTAGGTACAAAAACTGTTTAGTTTGGGTTAAAATATTACATAAAGTAACTTTGATCTTTGTTTTCACATGGGATATTCAAAATGACCCACTTACAGTAGAAAACATGGACACAGTCTCCATGACGCAGGGGTGTAGCCATCATTTTTGAAGTGAGGGGATTGGAGATTGTTCAGAGATTGTTCAGAGGTCTGTGAATTATCATCCTCTCACATTCAATTGCACCTCTCCTTAGCAGCTAAAGACCCACATAACCACAAACGGCACAGCACCAAGGAACTGACTTTAGTTCTTTAAAATGATACACCAAAAGTTCTGTAAAATACCATCCCTGTTTAAAATGATCAGCACTAAAAATGAAGTGACAAGGTCACAGGGTAATAAGCCGCATAACTGAATGTAATGGCAAGAAGTGAAGTGGAACTGACGCAACAATAAAGATGTCAATATTAAGATGGAGCTATTTTATTGTTTATTTTATCATCAACTATGACAGCACAGATGTGCAAAATTAATCAGTTAAGAAAAAAGGTATGACCTATGCCTGCTCCTAAGACAAAGAAATAATAAACAAATAAACTGAACTATGAAACTATGAACTATATTACAAAATAATATAATCAGTTCTAGATTTCTTTTAGACCTAAGCAGAAACAATAATATTATCAAAATAAAATGACAGTTGTATGAAGTAAAAGGTAACTGAGTCTCTCTGTTGAGGATCCTCTTGTTAAATAACTGTGATGTTAATGTTTGTCCAATGTTTGTTCAATCAAAATAATAATCAGCAATCAGCAAATTCATGTACTTTAACTACCACTAAAATAAATTCAATCTTTACAAAAATAATTGTCAAAGGAACACAAATGCATTTCTATTCTTATATATAGTAACGTTACTTAAGTAAGAGTATTGTTACTTTAGACCAATATTACAGGTAAAATTCAAGTAAAAGAAAAAAGCATTTTGCAAC
The DNA here is from genome assembly GCA_014281875.1 of Nibea albiflora. Taxonomy (NCBI): domain Eukaryota; kingdom Metazoa; phylum Chordata; class Actinopteri; family Sciaenidae; genus Nibea; species Nibea albiflora. Next base: position 23,923,447 of record CM024798.1, on the reverse strand, counting down.
AATTTGCAAACAACTCTTAAGAGTACAATTTATCCAAAAAGTTACTCAAGTTAATGTAACAGAGTAAATGTAACTAGTTACTACCACCTCTACCTTAACCAACTAGCTTAACTAAATTGACATCTATATGGCATCTTTTAGCTAAACATTATCTACATTCAACAGCATTGCTCCACTTACACGGCTTGTTTGGAAAAGTCTTTTGCCTCTTGGCTGGTTTGCTGAACATATTTATACTGAAGCACTGCCCGGATCTGAATCACACCAAAGATATTCAATACAATATTTTCTAACCCGTCTCTGATCACGCAGACAGCGGCGTTTGTTTGCCTGGTTATGATGCATTTAGAGGCAGTTTGGAAAAAATGCATTTCCACATGTTAAAAATGAACTGAGTGGTTGTAACTCAGTACATGGGGTACATGGAAAGCTGTCCCCCATGTACCCTATGTTCACTACGCTCATGGCATGACATCACCCACAGGTTTCTGAAGAGCTGTTATGAAGCTTGGCGTGGTGGCTGTGATCGTCTCTGTTTTGGCAGTCCTGCCTCAGCAAAAATGCTCAAACACCATCTGTGAAGGCACCCAACTGTCAAGGCACCCCCGCTGTTAATTCTGCATAACTTTAAGCCTTAATGTAATTTGAACAGGTGAGTTGGATAATAAATAAATATATAAATTCACCCTCAGTACAGTGTCATGAACGGGGAAATTAGCTATAGAAACCAAAACTGTTTTTTGTACCACAGCACCATGGCTACTGCTGCTAAACAAAAAAAAACAACTATTTTTTTAATTGTTTGATTTGCTTGCCTTTGCTGAGAGTGTATTGGTCTACATATAAATTTTAAAAAAGAAGTTGTTGCTGCATGGAGTTTCTTTTATGATTCATGGCCAGCCACTCCCCCTCCACTACTCAGCCTGCCACCTTCAACACCTGACCCCCACCAGCCCACTCCTCCTCCCTTCACCAGTTCACCACCCCCCTCTCAACCCAGACTAAGACTCTCACTACTCAGCACCCCCACATCCCAAAAAGGTCTGAAGCTGAAAGACTTCTGTCATGAAAATTGAAAAACAGATTCATGGAGTTTTACACCTATGGGATGAACAAATATGAAAATACAGTAAATGAGTTATCCTCCTGTTCATGAACACACTCAAATCACAAGGCTACTATATAGTACACGGTAGTCAAACCAGCTGCATTTTCTGCTCTGTGATTTGTGTGACACTGGGAGAAAAGGTTGAAAGGTTGAGCAATGAGAATGCTAATGAGGTGTTTGTACAAGCTCACCAAATTCATAAAAAAAGTTCTTGCTTCTTGCTGGACAAAAATGAAAACACAAAAAAAGTCCAAACTTGACAACACATAATGTAGCTTACACCCGCAGTGGACCGGACTGGAACAGATTTATCAGGTTATGTTATTATTCAATCGTCATAAAGGAGTATTTATGGTGTTTATATCTAACATGTCACTGTTTACTAAATCAACATCTAGGCTGATCTGTCCTTACAGAATTACTGACGCGTCTCTTCTCTCATGCTCGCACACTCCCTCTCCTCGTTTGCTCCTGATCTGCATGTAGTTCACAGCTGGGCACACTGGTCTATAACAGCTGTTCATATACCCATCAATATGACTGCTATGACGGTCGGAGGAATAAATACTCAGAAATCGAGTGTGTTGCATAGACTTTAGAAAGCATTAAACAGACTTTAAAAAAGTTTTTAAAAAGTTAGAAAAAAAACACACGGCCCATCAGACGTTATGGGGCTGCCGTGTTAGAGCTGCTGCAATATGAACGGATCGCGGATCAACAATGACCCGTTGCACCACTAGCCACATCCATGAATGTGCTCACCCGCTCAACCCAGCGTCCCAACATATCTGTTCAGATGTGTCAGACGGTGAGAGCAGAACATTACAATCACTGCTCCTCCCCATGGACAAATGAGGCATTGCAGCTGGTTAGGGGTGTTTTCCAGTTGGGGCCTCACTGACCACGTCATTGTGGGGGATTACATTACCGTCACGGACCTGCGAAGGACCCGTCAAGGACCAGCCATGGGCCCGTCACGGAAACACGGAAACTTTTGAGTTGCTACATCTGTATGGAGACTGACCTGTTTTGTAGCTAGATTCAAGTGGCCATTGGAGGAATTGCAGTTCTTGGCACTTCCATGTTGGCTTCATTTCACAGCCACAGAGGCCACTTGGTTGGACCCAGTCATCCACCCCAACCCTCTCCAAGTCCTGAGGACTTACTGATTCTTTATGTGAGCTGACTTCAGTGTCATATTAAACAGTACACCAGACGTCCAGAAATAACACTAGAGGTGTACCTACAGTTTTATACTTTGAAGGACCGTGCCACTGACCTGCAGCTGCTTAAATATTTAATTCACAAGTAAAACTAATCAAGCTAACAGCTGTGACTACATGACTGCAGAACAAATTACAGCCAGCCCCTGCACTGAGCACAGCCTGATTATTCTCATGCTGAGTGCTGTTATTTAAGTTATTGTTTGGAGGTTATGGTTCATGCTCACAGCTCTGCTGAAAATTCCAGCTGAGGCCGACTTATTGTTGCTGATATGTTAATAGCTGAAGACAGAGGTCTGAAGTCTGCGTCCTGGATGAACTGTTTCAATGATGTTTGGAAGTGCACAGTTAGAATAAAGTGTATTGTTTTGTTGAGTTCTTTTTAGTTCTATTGTCCAAGAGTAAAGGACTGAGTACACCATCTGAAAATGTTTCATCTAAGTTTTTTTTTTTAAACAAATTTGTGAAATTTTGGAAAATTACTAACATAACTATAAAAAGGACATTTATGCAAATCTGTTTATGGTAAATGGACTGTACTTATATAGCACCTTTCTAGTCTTCTGACCACTCAGTTTGAGGAGTTAACCATTCATACACATTCACACACACAAAGGTTCAGCCTTCAGGAGCCATTTGGGGTTCAGTATCTTGCCCAAGGACACTTCGACATGCAGACTGGAGGAGATCGAACCACTGATCTTCTGATTGGTGGATGACCCACTATGAATAGAATGTGACTAGATTATGTAACTGATCAAGCTCCCACTGACTCTGATTCATCATGGCATTTCATTGCTGCATTCCACTCTAGACAGTGTTTGTGATACCTCAGATGAACTGACCCAGCTGAAGTTAAGGCTGAAAAATAGAAAGAAAAAGTTTAACATGTTAAAACTAAAATGAAAATGGAGCAACCACAAATGGAAGGTCAATCATGTTGGTGTTTTCTTTTTAGGCTTTTTAATATTTTTTAAAATATAATTTATTTTGATGACTGCCAGATAGACAGGAAATTGGACAGGGTGAAAAAGATTGGGGGAGGTGCAAAGGGGCCGTGGGATGGAATCAATCCTTGGCTGCTACAGTACATGGCTACTGTGTTAGTGTGTGTGCTGGAACTCATGGCAGATCCTGTGAGGGCGGACAAAGACATTTTAGGAATCAGTGATTGAAAGTTTTCTTTGCATTGTTTAAATTGTTTAACCCCTTAAGGCCTGAATTTATATAGCTGTATATAAAAAAAATGTTTTATCTGTGTTTTTGCCTTTAAGTAGATTATTAATTTCACTTTTGAATTTAATTAATTATAATTACTTAATTAATTGAAATTAATCACTTTTTTTCACACCACTGGAAACAAATGCTTGTCGAAGGTTCCTTGGTCCGTAACAAATATGCACTAACTGGCATTGGGGGACTGCAGACGCTATCTCGGCTGGTTGATTGAGTCAAGCGGTTTGTTGCATATTTATGACAGCAGGCGTTAAGGGGTTAAAAGTAACCACAATTATATATGACCACATAGTTTCACTAACCCTGTCTTTCATGCTGTGTCTGGAAAATGTTTTTTTTAATATCAGACAGTGGAAAATGCAGGTCATGTTATTTTCCATACACAGACTTTACACAGTAACATTGTGCATGAGAATTTGTTCTTCATACTTTCTTTCTTTTTTAAAATCTGTTTGTTGTTAGTGAATTGTTTGTGAATAACTTCATTTAACATATAACAGCCTTAAATCTGAAAAAAATCAAGTCTTCTCTCTCTGAGTTAACTCAGCTGATAACTGAAACGTCAAAATTATCAAATGGGCACTGTTTTTTTGACACTGCACAAAGTTGTTTCAGACCCACAAATGTGACATTTCCTGAAATATCTGATGTATAGTATAGTTTAGCATAGCATAGCATAGCATAGCATAGTATAGTATAGTATCTCCACTACTCTTCCACTGACTTTTTTTCTGTCTGTTTTGAGTCATGGATAGATGATGATCTCTGAACCGAGTCAGACAGCTTTTACGAGGCCAGTGTGCTCTGTGAAAACATTGAGGACAGTGTTGTTATTGATAGTTTACCAGCTGAGGTGGACAGAAACAGCAGAGTCCACGTTTGGAACCAGTTCCACATCATTAAAAAAATCCATTTAGATTTTAATATCAGAATACCATAAAAAAAGACAAAAATATGAATAATTCTATATTATTATAAAATTCATCATCATAGTTTAGTTAGCATTTGATGCTAAAATAAAAAAAAATGTTCTTATGAAGTGCTATGACAAACTGGTTGTCCAGCAGAGAGAACATCCGAGCCAACCTGGACTCTCACCAGCTTGTATCCAAAAACGGATCCACAGCCCTTCAGTCAATCTTTTCACACCTGGAAAGAAACAACGCCTACACCACAATGTTTGTTGCTTTCCGTTCAGCATTCAACTCAAACTTCCCAAACGGATCCAGACTGACTGTGGATCAGTCAACCTGATGGGCCAACTCTGGGCTTGAGTACCACACTCACTGGATATTGGGCTTCTTTACAGACAGTTCGTGGTTGGTTTGCTCAGCCCTCTCTTGTTCAACTGTACACTCATATGCAACCACCAACATGGAGCATCCTGTCATAAATCTACATATTTCTTCAGGAAACTTTAACCTGGACCTTATTTGCTCATGTTTTTGTGTCAGAGTGACTAAAAGAAATAACATGTTTTAATGTTTTAATTTGGTTTAGTATTGAGTGAGAGTGCTGCAGTCTTTGCGGAAAATTGCACACAATCAAAATATGTCCACTAAAACCGGCCAGTGTCTGACAGGATTATGTTAAGGACCCCCCCAAAAAAGTAAACATTGTCTGTTTTTTTGGTTTGATCCGATCTGAAATATCCTCAGAGGATCACAGTGGTCACAGCATCCACAGGAACCCCACTGGTCTCCAGAGTTTCACAGCTATGCAGCAGCTGGTTCATCTCCTCTGCATATTACCTCCCTCTCTCTCCTTGTCACCTCTTCAGTTTGTAGTCTTGTCTGTATACTGTAACTCTAGTTAATACGGGTGGCCATCAAATTCAAAGAATCCTGACTAGAAACATCCCAAACTGTCATTGGATGTGCACAGCCCAGGACGTGCATGTGTGTGTGTGTGTGTGTGCGTGTGCTGTTTTGCTGCTATATGTGGCTGTGTATTATTTTCTTTTTCTTCAGGCTGGTCATTGATATTTAGATATCAGCAGCTAGCTGCATAGCTAACAAGCCTGTTTATTCCACCCTCAGGCTGCACGTTATTTATGAACACACAAGCATGAATAAATGTCATTTCATGTCTACTTTTAGATTTTCTGAACCCACTGGCTAAATTAGAAGCATGGCTACAGATTGTCAAACAATAGGTATTAAATAGCTGTGTTCTACCACAACACACAGTAAGAAAGAAATGGATGCTCTTTAGGTGGTGGCTATGGTTAGTAACAGCTCCACCAGTAGACCTGCAAAGGACAGATTCTGTTTCAAAGCAACAGTAATCCAACAAGGCTTTCGACAAAATGGATTACACTGAGTGAGGGTAATTATCATGAATTTTAACTTTTCCCTCCTCCCTAATCTCTTCTACAGCGTTATGAAAATTGAAAATCAATTAAAGTGAATTGAATTTGAAGCCGTTTATTAAACTCAGATTTACACCTGGAGTTGGTAGGAGAATGGAAAGTAGGACAGAAGAATGCCAGCATGTTGGCCTGTTCCTCACAAGCAAGCAAATAAGACCTGAGGAAGAGGAGAGAATAAGACACATTGGTTTTAGATTTTTGCGTGCAGTGTGCATGTTGTGTGCATGGATTCTCTCCAGATGCTCCATCCTCCTCTGACAAACCAACTACATGCAGGTTAAAAGATTTATTGGGGACTCCATCACCTAAGTACTAGAGACCTGTCTATGGTGTACCCTCTTAACAGGCTCAGCTCCATCCCTGTGACCGGGCAAACAGGTTATAGATACATTGATTTTGCCTGGACCTGGCAGTGAATGGACAATTACGACAGAACTCTGTGTCACTAAGTTACTGTGGGTTGTGTTAATGTTGTGGGTAACAGAGAGTAATTTAAAGTAGATACTCACACAACCCAGAGCTGTCATGAAATGCTGTAGTTAGAAAAAAGTGGCAAAATCAGTTAAGCAGGCAAGAAGAACATCAGCAGCAGCGGAGAAAGCAGAAAGTCAGTGTACTGATCTGAAGCAGAGATGAGGAGCAGGATACACAGGTCTGCTAAGAAAACTCCACACCCCCAGATTTTTTTCATTTCCAAACTTGCAGTGTTCAGCCCCCACAGCTCGCTCTGGAGTCTGGAGGATTCACAAAACTTTCTCACATGCTGTAGTACTCCCCAAAAACTGGAAAAAAGAGGTCCCAGTTTTTCAGTGCAAACCAAAAAACAAAACCAAAAAAAAAAAAACGTCAAGCATGGCGTCAATAATCTAACCAAGTTAGCTGGACCGTGGTCAGTTCTTCAACTCAAAGGCCAAAACATCCAAGATTACACATGAGCCACACTCCTATCACTGATGTCTGATTTTCCACCTCTGTGGTTTGGGTTGTGGTTAAAAGCAGGTGGTTGTTGAGATGGGATGTGTACTGCTGTCTTCAGTGCCTGACACACTATCTGACACACTATGCTACAAACCATCCACCTGACCTGCTGCTAAAGAGACATGTTGCATACGTCATTCCATACATACACATCATTATTTACATTATTCTGCATAACTTTAAGCCTTAATATAATCTGAACAGGTGAGTTGTATATAAATTCACCCTCAGTACAGTTGTCATGAACGGGGAAATTAGCTATAGAGACCAAAACTGTTTTTTGTACCAGGCTGTAAACATGTTTATTTCTGCTGTGAAGTTGGACATTTCAACATGGGGACTTATGGAGACTGACTCACTTCTGGAGCCAGCCTCAAATCTCTAAATGAACAGATGTCTGTACATGAATGCAGAATTTCTCAGCGAAGGAACCAACATGTTGGCATCTGAAATGTTCTGGTTTTCATTTGTAGTCTAAGTCCTACTGATCGATCGTTTGAGCGGGCTTTGGTTGATGCACGTGTTTAACACAGTCCATGTGGAGAGCAAAGGAGCTAATATTTGTTATATAGGGATTAGACAAAATGCGGTTCTCATCATTCTCCTGTATCAAGTTGCTAACTGCAGATGGAGTAATCTATTATTGTGTATCCACTGGCCTCAGAGGCTGACTGTTAGACGATTAATGATGGGTTCAGACATTGCCTAAAACCTAACCAGAGACTGGAGCCTGGACACAAACTGATGGATGGATTCTGGTGTCACAGCACAATATGCTCACCAAAACAATTCAGTAATCTACAAATATAATTTCTAGAAGACAGGTGTGTCAAGGCAGATACAGAATTTATAGATATGTGCTTCAAACACCCTCCAATCATGTGAGTCTATAACTCATCTCTCACAAAAGCTCCTCCATTTAGTCAGTCTGCATATAACAATCCTGAGCTCTGCTTTCAGAAATGTAACTCCCACATATGTGACTGTTGAATGTTTTTAACGTCTTCATGTTTATTTAATCTGGTGTATCTCAGGAGCTTTGTGAGCTCATGGACAGTCTGTGCTGAACTGATCACATTTGGGCCAGAGAATCACATGATCACACTAAAATGTATATGGGTGCAATTAAATGGTTCAAACTTATCAAGTATCCTGACTAAAATATGCTTTTGCGTCTTGAGTAAAATTTCATTCATGAAAAATCTCGACCTGGGTGTAAACAATAAAATACAATATGTTGGTGCTGGAGCTGTGTGCAGTATCAGCTACTTCAGCTCATGCAGAATATCATTTTAGCGTATCATATTTTCTCTCATTATTTTTTCCACCTCTGTCTCATTCTTTGCAGTTTCATCTTGCATCACCACCTATAAGAAAACCCCCCCACCTGTGCCACCCCGGACTTCCACCTGCTCCACAGCCTCCAAGCCCTACATCTCCATCACAGCCCAGAGCAGCACAGAGTCTGCGCAGGTACTGCACCAAACCTATTCGCTATTTTAATCAGTGGTTACAAAACATCTAACTGTGACATAATTTACAGTACATTGCAGGGAAGCGTGAAACTACCACGATGGCTTACACACAGCCTATATGGAAAGAAGAACTGTAACTCAACTCTGAAGGAACAGATGCTGCACCAGCACAAAAAACTACCAGCACAAAAAAAAACCCAAAGATTATATTAATATGACAGGACAGGCTGACAGAGTTCAAGATGACAGTAATTGTGAATAGTCAGTCAGTAATGTTTCAATTAAAAACAAACTATCTCTTAAAATAATGAACTACTATGTCTGTCACAAACTGAAGTTTAAAGTTTACAGCCTTATTTCAGGTATGACCAGCAGTTCATGGTGTTATGGTGGTGCAGACTTTGGATGGATTTTGCTGTGACTGACATCACTGAGTCTGTTTGCTGACTCCTCTGTGTGGCCTATTGTCTCACTTTAAATTCAGGGAACCCGTTCAGTGAAATGTACATCCATTCCTGTGGATGTATCATCATTTTTCACTCTGCAGGAAAGTAAATATTCAGCACGTACAACCTAATCAGTGAGTCCTGTATAGCATCATCTTTTACAGGGTCTGCTGCCTCCTAGTTCAGTTGAAATGTCAAGATGGAATATGTCAGAACAGGAGAAAAATGCAGCATTTGCATTTCAAATGAAGGCTACAAAGGAGTAAGGAGTGGCTAATGCTGCAGAGGATTCTACCCTCATTGGCCAGATCATCCATCATTGACTTGACCATGTTAAGGAGACCCTTGCTAATAGGGCCAATCCAGAATCACAGCTTTGTCTTGTCTACACAGTATACAGAATAACGCCCTTTGGACCGTGATTCAAATAAGGAAAAGTGAAAACAAGAAAACACTGGCTGGCATCTTGTTGTCCATCGTATTATGAAAGTAAAATATGACTCATTGACAATGAGTTTTTACCACTGCTAACATTGAACAACTAAGGGTAGCAGTAGAAGTGGTTTATGTTATCTCATGACACTTTTCATACAGAGCAGGTTTAGACCGTACTCTTTATATTATTTACAGACACCGAACATTTCCACCATGAGCAAGCACTTGGTGACGGGTGGAAAGAAGCAGAAACCTCGAGCTGCTCATGGTGGACGGACATCTGCCTCCATGGGTTGAGTTTAGAGGGGGAAGGGGAGTTTTGGGGCATCAAGCAGGACCAAAACACAATCCTTTCCTGCACAATCCTGCTTCTCTGTAACACTCATTCACATCCTCTGTTCTGGCACTGCTCAAGCCATGCTAGGCTAAGACAACTAGCAGTTCAATCAGCTCTGAACCACTATCAGCCAAGAGGACAGATTAACTGTATTTTTCAAAAAGGACTTCAGCTGTCAAACATGGGACCAGGATCAATTCATCAAATCAGTTGATAGTAATAATGTGTTGATGCAATCTGCTAACTCAGGAAAAAGAGCTGATTTGGTTGAGCCTCCCTCTGCTTCTTGTGTCTTCTCAATGTGCTTCTTATATCGACTATAACACATCTCAACATTTCTCCTTTTGGTTTCACCTAGAATGTTCTGAATGATCCCATGTGACTTGAATGCTCGTCACCCCTTGTCTTGAAAGCAGTGTTCCATGTTTTAACTAACCAGGATGCATACATGGAAGAGGAGGGACCCAGAGGTGACATGACCATCCAATCAGGGCTCAGTAACTCAACAGAGAGCATTGACAGCATGAAGGCCCTGACAGCTGCCATTGAAGCTGCCAATGCACAGGTTAGTGGTGTTGTTGTGTTGATTTAATTTGTGAAGTGTATTAATGCACATCAATATTTTCTTTGTGAGGCAACCACCAAATCATATAAAACCACATTTGTATTGCTTTTCTGAATGTTGCACTTCATGTCTGTTCTCGTTATTCCTGTGTAGGTCCACGGACCAGCCAGTCAACATGTCAGTAACAGCACCATGACAGTCAGCACCCCCACCCCAGTCTTGACCAGGAGGCCAGTTGTTGAAGACCACCGGGATGACTACAGGAAAGAAGCACTCAGGAAGGGCAAATGTCTTTCCATAGGCATCCAGGTATGCATGACACAGCAGTGGAGGTGGAGAGATGCAGACAAATGATGGGCTTCAGTTACTTAGACATTATATAGAACCTGTATGTCTGTGTTTCTGCATATTCAGCCATGCTTACAGATACTGCGTTCACATATTAAAATATCATATATAATCTGTCACAGGTAGACTTGCTCAGTCTGCATCTAAGCACCTGTTTGAGCGCGACATAATTGAGACTGGTGTCTATATAGCATCAGAGGCTGTGCGAGGTATGACCTCTGAGTTCACGGCCGAGTGCTTTGTGTTGAGGTGATATTTCAGGCTTCAAGTACTGCCATTGTAAACTCACTGCAGAAACTCCACAGAACGGTGATCTACCAACACACTGAGGACATTTTATCAATCTACACTTTCACTGGGCTAAGCAGTGTTTTGACATCTGAGATAGGAGGCCAGGGGGACTCATCTGTGCTTCTGCTTTTTCTTTTTGTGCATTATTATTTTCTTCATTAATCTGAATGAATCAGTTAATTTGACAAAGCTGTTTCGGAACAGGCACCCTTTACATTAATTAATGTAATTTTATGGAATCCATGCTTTAATGTTAGTATTAGCCATGATTATCAGGGATTCATATTGTCCGTCTCTGGTAGGTGGATGGACCGGAGGAGATTCCTGATGCAGAGGACCCATCCAAGTTTACATCTGTAGGGGTTCAAGTGGAGGATGACAGAGGGTGAGGCACACATTTCTCTTCACTCATCTTTTAATAATAGTTTGTCTTAGACCAATAGTCAGGTGCTCATATGTACATGCACGCTGTAATCTTTCCCTCCTTTCATACTGGTCTGAATCGCCCAAATGTGGCTAATGATGTCAGGACATCTGCACTACACTGCCAACCTGTTCAAGGTCCATTCGCTGAGCATGTGAATGACTACAAACAGAAATAACTTCATGTACAGAATGGATGCATGAATTCACTTAAGAACAGACTAAACCTTAAGTGTCAACTGTAGCTGATGTGCCTCTACATTGTATGCTGCAGCATCAATGGAGATTCCACATGGAGACTGCAAGAACTGTTGGCTGCTCGTGTTTTCACTTACATGTTTGTAATGCTGGTGGGATTTATTGAGAATTAAGACAAAGACTTTCAGTCGTGAAACAACATCCAAGCAGTTACACCGCAGACCTTCTGCTCTCTTTTATCGAACATGATATATTCAGTCATTATTGTCCTGTTGCATGTGCTATATTTTCCACCAGACTTTGAGAGTTGAATAGATTTGGAGCTCTTGCTGAGTCATTTCCGGCTGTCGTGTAATTATTTCTCTCTCTGGTCACAAACAAACACCCACACACTCATCTGCCAAGGTTATCCTCTGCTACAAGCTGTAATAACTGTGGCAGAGGACCAGTTTGAGTTGAGACTTCAAGACTCAAAGCTGTTTTCTTCAGACCCCTGTCTGTTCAAGCTTCTCTACAGTTATGTTAAGTAAAGTTATGAAAACACATTACAGAAGATAAATTATAGAAGCTCTGAACTGCGTTAACTGACTCTGTCTGACTTGGAGAAGCAGCACTTTGAGTCTGAGTTTGAGTGAGTATTTTAGTGGTGACTGCTCAAAGCTCGAGGCTGTAAAGAATCCGTGGTAGCTGTTGGATATACCTAGACAGAGCTGTTGTCTGGTCCAGCAACCCTGCAGTACATCCTACCTTCATGAAGGTCATGTGTTTAGAGAGGTAGAGAGAGGTATTAGATCCAATGTTTGATTAATGAGGGTAGAACACATAAACTACCACAGCCTACAGCTTCCAGGATGGCCATGGGTTGAATTATTGTATTATTATTATCATTGTAAGATACACACATCAACAATGTGTGTATCTTTTATGTATTGAAGAAACTGCTGAATATAAAAAAAGAAAATGAACATGGCAGTGAGTGTTCCTCTCTCTAATTGAATCCTTGGCACCTGAACTCTGTGTGACTCTCACGTGTATTTCAGGATTTCATTGCTCAAATTCCTGTTTACATGTGAACAGCAAATACTGTTTCAATGTGTTGAAGCATCAAATCCTCACAATGAAATGGGTTTGGAGAACACTAGTACAATAGTAATCTGTAGATGATCTCAGTCATCTGCCTCATCTTCCATCAAGAAGGGTTAAATCTGGATTTGGTTGTAGACCAATGAATGAAGACATTTTACCTCACTGTTTTTCTCACTGTTGCTGTGACAACTGTCATCAGAATCGTCATCAGAATCATTACAGCTTGATTTGACACTAGCAAGCAAAGTACTCCAAATGTTCCTCCTTTCCTCAACATCTTCTAAGGAGATCGAAAGCCATTAGGCTGTTAGGCCAGACTCCTTCAGCTCCCTAGTCACATACTAGAGATCTGGGTAGATTTTTCCACGCCTTCCGACCTTACCTCCTCCACCTCTTTGTTTCCCCCTACAGGTATCGGCGGTTCCAGCGCTCCAACAGTGTGACAGCAGCTGTACAGGTAAGATTCATCTGCTGCTGCTCAGCTCAAACCAACACCTCCTCCAAGGCATTTGTTTATCTTGTCTGTCCACTGAAGGCATGAAGGCATATCGGCATGATCATCACTTTTCAGCGTTGCAGTTGTCATACATCACCTGATCAGAGATAGTCTGTTTGGCTCCACCAGAGTCCATCAATTAGACTGAATATAATTCAGAGGCAAGTGGACCTCTGGTGGTCAGACGTAGAGTTAACAGACTTCCACAACTCAAACAATCACTTGTTCACTCAGTTAATGAGATTGATTCATTATTCCATATAGGCAGATCTGGACTTGCCGGACCTGCTGGACACCCCTCTTGACTCCCCAGACACCGACATGGAAGTCCTGTCATCTGGTGGCCTCTCTCGACAATACTCTCGTGATGCCGCAACCTCCACTGTCAGCATCCAGGGCTCAGGGAACCATTACCACGCCTGTGCCTCTGATGACTATGAGGATGTGGGCTTTGACCCGTCCATTCTACCCCCTCCGGACCCCTGGATAGACAGTGTATCAGATGACCCACTTGATGTCAATTTCAACAGCTCTACTATTCTGGAGGTACGTGAAGCTTGTTTGGTGTGAGCAGAACTAGGAATATTTGACAGCATTCATTTCTTACAAATACAGTCATCATGCCAGAAATGCTGTCCTCACTCATTAATTAATTCCAGTCATTGACTGTCAAATTGCTTTCAGAATGCAAAGCTCTTGTTGAAGCTGCACTGATGAATATTCTAAAATTAAAAATAGAAGAAATAACTATGAGGAATGTGAAAGTCCGGGTTGTAGCTTAACATACATTTTTGTGATGTGTGACTTTTCTGATACAAATTGCTCTGCAGGTGTCTCTGCATTTTGTGAAAGTCTGAAAATGTGAATGACAGGTGGTGCAGCGGTCAGTGTGTCAGAGAGATGGACGCTGGTTTCTGAAGCTGCTGCAGGCAGAGACCGACCGATTGGAGGGATGGTGTCGACAGATAGAGATGGACCAACGCGAGAATGCCCTGCCTGAAGATAGTATGTCTGTGTGTGTGTGTTTGTCCTCATATGAATGTTACTCTGTAAGAAAAGTAGAATTTCAAACGCCTGATTGAAGGTTTCAGAAAAGCTCCTGAGGTCAAATAAATGTCTAAATGTAACATCAACTTTTTTGTCAGTTGCCTAGCAATAGTGTTGTCATGATTTAACACAAATGATTGCACCAAGAGCAGCCATAGTACATGTACTCAGGACTGGAGATGCTGTGTCCTTGGTGAGCAGGAAAATCAAGTGTGTTTTTACAGTGTGTCTACTTTCTCATGAACACTTGGCAGCAGATGTACTGCAGGTTGTTCTCTTTGTAAACTCTGTGTCTGTGCTTGTAGTACTCGGAAAGATGAGGAGTGCTATCGGAAGTGCTCAGCTCCTGATATCTCAGAAGTTTCAGCAGTTCAGAGAGCTGTGTGAAGAGAATCTGGTGAGTCTGGAACACCTCATACACACACTGAGAGCATGCAGGCAATATTCTACAATAATGTTACACATTTCAATTCTGTGTGATAGAGACATATCTGTTTCTGGAGTACTCAGTTACTCTTTACCCATTGTTCCCCCTGCTTACTCCTCCAATTATTCTCTTCTCTGTCACTTATTTTCATTTTATTCCTTCATTCTTCAAACTTATTTTCTGTCTTCTCTGATTCATCAGTGACCTGATGTCTCTGATACTTAGACAAACGTGCCATCTCCAGAGCTTCATCTGTTTCATATCTCTGTCATTAGGTCAATCCAGAATGAAATATCTCAATAACTGCAGGATGGCTTTGTCACAGATATTCATTATCCCCAGAGGGTACCTCAGTGTACTGCTGTGTATTATCACCATTCAGTGCGGATATTAAAACCACTTTCGCAGATCTGTATAGTCATTGATGGGTTACAAGGTTGTACATCCAGTACATACAAAACCTTTAAGTGCCACCCACCATCATTTTCTCTAGGACCCTCTATTCATCAGATACAGCAGCTACACAAGCTATGACGCTGTAAATACCCCTGTAGTCCGTTTTGGAGGTGGCACTCTAGTGCATAATGTTTTAAAATGCCATCACAGTCAGGTGATGTAGTATTAACAGCAAGAATGTATGGAGGAGGTTGGGGTTGATGTTATGTTCAAACAACCACAGGACTCACACCTCGAAGGTCGATGTTATTTTACCTTTCATAACGTGATTTAACTAACATACTTGTTTTAACCCACATCCAAAATCATTACATGTGAAGTGTTTTCTCAAGTTTTATTTTGAAGTCTAAAGAAATGTTGCATATTCATTATTAACAGCCTGACCACAGGGCCCTGAACGTCTCAGTTTGAAGTGTGAGGCCACTGACCAAGCTGCAAGTTTTTGAAAAAATATATGTTCACCCTCTTTTATGTTTTTTATTTACACATTTTCAGCTGCTCCAAGCAAAGTTCAGGATGCTGCTGTTGCTGATGATATGTAAAGCTTTGATTGGTTCCTTCTCCCCTAACCTCGATCTCACACACTATTCCTTTCTCATTTCTCGACCTTCTCCATTTCCGCTGACATAGAACCCCAACGCACACCCCCGTCCTGTAGCCTCAGACCTGGCTGGTTTTTGGGATATGCTTCAGCTGTCGATCGAGAACATAAGCCTCAAGTTTGATGAGCTTCACCAGCTCAGAGCCAACAACTGGAGACCCTTGGATCCCCCTGAGAGAAAGGTACACACACACGCGCTTCCAGTATGGCACCAGGCTGACAGGTGACCATCATCTGAATTGAGGGTTTAATGTCGTGTTGCTTCTTTCACTCTATGGATATGATGAGTGTTACCCATTCTATGAATGTCTCGTTTGGCAACAAAACCTAATTTACTCTAAAACTGAAGAGTGCTCCTTACCCCTGACTTCTACTCCATAAAGTTCAGTTCAGGTAAGGTGAATGCCCAATGGAAACCCACATTTTGTTTGCTGGGTCATTTTTGATGTGCTCAACAGAAATCAACTCTTCCTGATCAAACATTCAGCACATTTTATCTATGTGCAGTTATGTTCTTAAAGCACAAACTTGTTCCCACTCCTTTAATAACCTCTGTGTTCCAGTAAATAAAAGTTCACGTGACATGACATCCTGAATTTACTGAACTAGAACAAATGTCAACACACCCATTTATTGATGCCTTTCATGAAAATCCCAATGGATAGCTGGTCATGAAAACGAAATGGAAACAGACTTAGCAAATAAATCCATACATGAAGCAAGTGAAACTTCAGCTCTACCAAGGATTTTAAAAATAGCCAGACAGACTCATCAAATGAGTGTGGTGGGATGAGGAGACTGTAATGTTCCTTAAATCACATAGTGTAGGATTCAGTGGTTTCCTGTTTGAAGTGGCTCACACACACCCACATGTTCTCCCAGGAGACCTCTGTTAATATGAAGTACAATACTTTAGTAATGTAACTGATAAAAAAACATACTAATCTTAACCCAAACCACCATCTTCAGACTGCAACCATTTCACAACATTAACCATGTGATGGTGGTCTGGTACACCTGGCACTGATAATCTCCAACAGTCATTTCTGTGGCTTCGGAAGTTATTTTACGATCAATCTATTTGTTCTTTTAGGTACAAGGACGTGTTGCTGGTTTGACATGCAGGCTATAACTTCCAGTGTTGAAGCATTGACTGCTGTCTGATCATGCTGCCTTTAAATGGTGCTAAAATTCATGCTGCCTGGGAGCTCAAATAACTTTTCTCTCTGCAAACTGTCAATCTATACCTACATGACAATAAGAAAACCAAAGAAAGCTTTATTTCTTGTCTTGTAGTATCGCTCAGAGTTAGTGCATGGTTGTCCGCCTTGGTCTTTATACAGATACTCTTCCTCCTGCGTATCTTTAAGTGTATCTGTAAATATGTTTCAGATGTCTTGTGCCTGCACTGTTTTTCAGCAGTACCTGTTTTGGCTTTGCATCATTGTGAAGACTGACTCTGCTGCTTTCCTCATCTGCTCTCATTGTTGTCTTTTCCTTTCTTGTGCTTTTTTGTGTTGACAGTGAAGGTGCTTGCAAACAGCCACGCATCAATCAGCATAACTGCAATGCCAACAACACCACGGGGCCTTGACACCTCTGGGTCTCCGTAGATCCATCATGTTTGTCTTTCCATCCATCTCTCCATGCTTCCTTCCTTCCTTCCTTCCTTCCTTCCTTCCTTCTCTGACGCTTGCAGCCGCCTCACCATGTGTGGCTGTTTGTTGTGTGTGCTGTAGCTGCCAGTATGACGATAGATGGACAGTATGGAGCACAGTGTTTACATAGCAGTTTCAAGATAAAATTAGAACATACAGACATACATTAACTCCAACCACCAAAAACAATCAAACAAAATAAAAAACACCAAAAGAACTGAGAGTAAATAACACCAAACATGTTAAAACAGCAGTAAAAAGACAGGAATGCTAATAACAAACTTCATTCCTCTTCAGGCTGGTCTGATGATGTCCACATCAAACTTTTTTCCACACGTCTCAGACTCAGGAAAAAAGCTCATAAGTGAATGAAAGAAAATAACATACATGCATCTGAAAGCCTCAGACTATACAAGGTCATGTCACACACAGACACACTTCATGTACAGTAGGTGTCATTTTAGCCATGCAGATAGATTGTTGTACAGCAAAAAAAAGAAAGAATTCTGTTAAATAAGAAATGTGTGAATCAGCACGTGTAGGGGACGAGTTTCCAAAATCACAGCATGTGAAGTAGTTGCAGTGTTGCTGAAACAGTGTGTGATGCAGTATGTCAAAAAACAATGTGGAGGCTGATCAAAAAAGAATTGTTCACAAAGTCAAATTCACCTTACCTCTTCTACTCACAGTGAATGTGCTCACAGGCATACAATAAATCAAAGCCTCCTGCATTAAAGGCAGCCGTTACATCGCAGGCACGTACACACATTTACAAACACACACACAAATTCATGTCTGTCTTTTTCCTGAAATGTTCTCCCCTGCCCCCCCTTACCGTCCTCTCCCACCAGGAGAGGCGGCTCCCACCTCCAGTGCCAAAAAAGCCACCCAAGGGCCCCCACCACCACCCCCCTCTGGCCAGAGACCGCTCACTGGAAAGCTCAGAGAAACAACGGCAGGAGGCCAGGAAGCGCCTGATGGCTGCCAAGAGAGCTGCATCCGTACGACAGAACTCAGCTACAGAGAGCGCTGACAGCATTGAGATCTACATCCCTGAGGCTCAGACAAGGCTATGAGGACACTTCCAGGGACACACACACAGGGTTGACATGCAGTACACGCACAATACACAACATAAACACAAAAATGTATGGTTGTCCACACCATAGTACAGTATATGGGTGTAACAGAATGTGAATACTTGGCTATGCACAGGTCATGTCCTCTGAACAGATACATAAAAACAAATTGACTTGTGACTTGCCTGAGTATTTCACTGGAACCATCAACTACATGTGTCACATTCACACACTGACGGCTGCTCATCAGTGATACAGTGCTTCCAAAGTGTTCATGCTAATACTGATCTTACCCACACACACAAGAGCAAGAGGTTTAGTACTTGGCCCATACAGCTATACCAATATCAATACAGACATTGTTGTGACATACACAGATATGTCAGAGATAGAGCTGCCCCTAAATGTCCCATTCAAATCATACACTGAGTCCATTCTTTGGCACTCAAATCATTGCTGCGTCATTGTGCACAGAGCAGACCTAAAGACAGCACACAGTCAGCTATCATGTATAGAAGAGAAAACATCATAAGCACATTACAAATTAAACTTCAGAAGGTGACCTCCCCATGGCAAATGGAGACAGTGGGTATCCATCCATTGAATGGACCTTGTGGTGAGATTACCTAGTTGGTATGAGAGAAAGATTGTGGTCATAGGTGTTGTAGAGTATTTCATTCACGGTCCCTTTAGTCAGTGTAGAGAAAGCATACAAGAGCTCAAGATGTCTAAAAGGTTTTTTGTAGCTCGGCCAAGGAGAATGGAGAATTATTAATACAATTCTGAAGAATTATTCCTCTCTGGCTCGTTGAGATGCCCTCAGCACAGAGACACAACTATTCTGTGTCTTTCAATACATATTTTTTATTCCCTCACTGTAGGTTAGGGTTAAGGTGTCAGTATTCTTTGAACAATGTGCTTGTTGCATCATCTAACAGCATCTGGAGCCAAGATCAGGAAGCAAGGAGGCGGCTCCGATGATGAGGATTTTCACTGCACCTACCAGTGTAATAAGTACACGTTCATCTTCAGGGTAAACAGAAAACAGCTTTGGGTATTGATGAGAGATAGCCTGCCATCATTCTGTCCAGCCAACAGTCACAACAGCTTTATGTGCTGCAGCGTGTGCAGAGTCAGCTCATTCATGACGCGATTTGACAGTGAATGTTACACAAACATGCACAGTACAGAGGTGCTGGACAATCCTACTCTCTCTCACACACACACACACACACACACACACACACACACAGTAGTAAACTCACAAACATAATTTTTTTGTCATGAAAACACATGCACACTGGTTTACACTCACTCCGTGAACATGAGCACTCACAGGTAATTCTTTCAGGTCTTGTGGCTGTATGAACTCTGCAGGCTGTTGTAATATAAAAACAGTGCTTCTCTCTTCTCTCTGAAGAAGAGAACGCCATGATCACTGTTTATCTTTCATCTTCCTCTCTGTCTCCACACTGCATCACTTCTTTATTGAACAGAGGACCTTTGTGTAATGATCAACTGAAATGGGGGCAATATTTCCAGAAAATTATTTTATTTTACAAACTTAGGTGTCATAGTTTTTCATAGTTTTGGACGTCATTCTTTTATTTCTTTTTTTTCTACGTGTCACAGCTGTGTTCTTGGCTCACAGGGACTCCACAGGGCACAGACAGCAGCCATCAGACAGCTTTGAACCAAGTTTTCTAACTTATTCACAATCATAATGGGGATTTGTTTCAAAACTGTCTGATGTGGTCACCCCATCTGTAATTTAGAAATATAGCTTTTGATGACCAAAACTACAAATATAAAAGTAACTGTAAATAAACTACATTTTATTTAACCCTCCCTGTGTACCATAGAAAGCCATCAAGTGAATTATAAAGTGCTAAAACTGGCAGAGACACTATGTCACTGGGTAAACATGCCTAATACCAGGAGATGAATTGATTTGGGTGATTGTATGATCACTGCCTGTGCACAGGTTTGAACTTCAATCTCTTTTCCTTCTTGGATTTCAAGGTGATTTCTCTGACAGGGTACATTTCCAATAGCAATACTTAGTGAAGATAGTGACTTTTATGGAAGTACTCAGAGACGTATTATGTAACACAAGATATAAGAGAATAATATGATACATTATAATATACTATAATGAATAAGTTGGAATGAGACTGAATCATCTATGCAGTGTAGCATTAATCTCATGGCATCTCTAACATAGCTACTCCAGTTGTGCAATTAAAAATGTAACAAGTTTTAGTCTATGTAACCAGTTTTAAGATTAAATGAAGTTTTTGTTTCATTCGATCAACAAATGTTCAGATACACCTGGCCAACATTCAGTTAGGTTGGATGAAGAGAATTCATATTTATTCTGATATTAGCATATATCTGAAACTGCATTTCTCTTTGTGTAGACAGCTTCAGATAAATTTGGACATTTGGACAAATTTAGCCAGTAGTAGTAATCCAGTGCTGACCAAGCAAGAGCTGGAGGTAACTGACAGTGGATTTTCAGATCCTAATCAGACAACACATAAAAATGACAGGTGAACTTCATTCTTAGCGTTACAGTGAGCTGTACAGAGATGAGACCATTTTAATCTACACTGTATCTTTGACCCATTTTCAAATCTTACACACAGAGTCATTATATGATGATGATGTCTCAGATGGCCTGACATTATCATATAGCTATATAAATGTTATTGAGAGATAACTGAATTCTATTGGCAAAGGGCCTGGTCACATTAAACACGGGCAAGCTGCAGTTCCTGCATATGTCATTGGCTACATTAAAGCTACCGCTGTCAGTTAAACGGTAGCTTCTAATAAAGATGACAAATTGGTCCACTATTAAATGACAGCTAGCATTATGCCAGCAACATAACACAGCCGTCATCGTCCTTCCACTTAAAGTGCACGTTCTTGCCACTGTTAGGCATTCAATACTGGACCAATTTTAAAAATGTTCTCATCAGTCATCCACTCCAAAACTAGCCATCACCAACTAAAATGTCAGCCATGGACTGTGTAGAACCTGCTGAGCTAAAAAAAAGATGGCCTCCTTCATTTTCGACTCTGCTGTGTCCTCCTCAGAGGTCAGGAAAGTCAATGTGTCTTTCAGAACAGTGAATGAGTCTATCTGCTCATAATGATTGCCTCCAGTTGAATTCAGTTCAGTGGAAAGTGTCATAAATGTTGACACAGACAGTAGTCACATAGATATCCTGTGAAGGGCGGTGAATGTGCTGATGGTTTACATTACTGGTTTCTGTGTTTTAGACATTTTAGACCAGGGGTGCCCAAAACGTCGATCGCGATCGGCCGGTCGATCGCCAGACATGATCCGGTCGATCACAGAGCTGTCCACCCCGCGCACGCGCTCGTGCACGCCCACCGCAGCTGCAGCCACTGCTGCCAGTATGGTGGGCCATCCATCGCGCGCCGTAAATGCCGTAATTGTTATTTTGGCTTGGTAATTTGAAAATTGGCGGGCACGTATGCCCCCCGCCCCCACCCCCGGTAGATCACTTTGACTCGGTCATTTGAAAGTAGCTCACGAGGTGTGTAAGTGTGGGCACCCCTGTTTTAGACTCTGAAAGGAATTATTGTCAAGGGGAAATGTCCTTTTTTCTCTACTTACCCAGACTCCTTCTTTCTTCTGTCTGTTATTTCAAAGAATGGAAACCACTGCTGAGCTCAATCAGCAGTTTCATCCAGAGAAGTTCTACTGACCTTCTCCAAAGATGAGAGGCTCATGATTGGAATTAAGTAGCAGTTGATAATTAGGCCTGTTTCCGTTGGTGAGTGTTTTTATGTATCAAAGTGTGACTCTGGCTAAGTAAGAAGAATAGTTAACTCCACCCGAATCATTCATGTATGATCATTTTCTTGTGCATTAGTCACAGAAATGACAATATGGCTGAATGACAAAAATACAGTCAGATTTTTTTTTTGTCACAAAACTTGAACATATATCTTTTTTATATCTCTCTAAAAATCTAAATATATTTCTAGTTTTTGAGTTTTGAAAACTCGAAAATGTTAGTGGCAAACATGATCCAGGTGTCTAACCATAAAAACACAAATATTTAATGTTACAACGATTTTTATGTGTTTATTTTCAACTTTGATGCTTATACAGCCAAGACAGACATGCACATATTATGATGCTATGATCAGCATTTATCCTCTCTTCTGCATATTCTGGAAATATTGTTTTGATTGAGCCTTATCGTCATTTAAAGGAGCACTCCAGTGGCTCCACTCAGTCTGTGAATACAGCTGCATTCTGCCTTTTGCATCTTTTGGGTAGCTTTGTCAGAAAATAACACTAATGACATAAGAGTGTTGTCATCAAGGTTATCTTAGTTTGGGCTTGGAGAATACGTGTTAACAGAAAGCCTGTGTGTAAGTCAGGATATCTCGGCCTCTGCTGCTTCAATGTTTGATTCTTTTTTCATTTATCTCCTGAGAGTCCCCACCGTCATGCGAGTGCATTTCTGGACAAAGTCCCACAAAACAAAAAATCAAGCAATCAAAAAGCACACTGCTTATTATTATGTTTGGACTCATCACTTCCTGTACGCAGTGAACACACCAACAGACTGATTCAGTTTGGTCACAGAGGTGAATCAACATGCAGTCACAGATGAGAAACTACTGTCTGTTACTGCTACGCTTGTTTGGACTTTTTGACTCAAGTACTGAAGTGCCATAAGAAGACATTCCAAATCCATCTGGATTTCATATTTCATGTTTCAGCTCCATAGCTGGACCAGAACTGGTTTCAGCAGTTACAAAGAAAACATCTCTTGGGACGAGATGAGTTTCTTTGAGCCACTTCATGTTGTTTAGCTGTGACAATGCCATTTATACTACTCCTACTTATGCCAACATTTATTGTGATGACCTCTTATATAACTGCCATTCATTTCTCCAGAGTCACACTCTGGAAATCAAAAGTAGGATTCACAGGATTCTACAGACTATTGTATGATGATGACAATGATGATGATGATGTGTTGTTCATGAAAGTATTCCGTATTTATTTTCTTCTTTTGTAAAGATTAGTTGTGCGTGTGTGGGGAGGGGATGTAATTTTGTACAGGAGCTGATTACCTCTGTGTTTAAATGATGACAGTGACAATGACAGTGAGCCATATTCAATGTGAAATACCCTTCTTATCAAGAGGAAAGGGCCATACAGATGCTGAAAGTTTCTTTTTTTCTTTTCTTTTTTTTCCTTTTACTAAATCATGTTTTAGTGTTCCAGTAGCAAGCTTACTGTCTGTGTGTTTGGGAGGAACAGTAGAGCAGGAACAACATAACACAAATGTGAACCGTGGGAAACAGAAAGGTGTGCACATATGAAATCTTTAGTGTTCTCAATAGGCTCTGGAAGCTTCTCATATGAAAACTGTGATGACTTCAAACATGATGACTCACATTAGAATGAAAACAAAACTCTGCCTTCTAAGTTGAAGATGGAAAATGGTTCCAGGAGAAGCTGAGCTGTCAAAAGTGACAAATGTGAGATATTCATACAGAAAGGTAGAAAACTAAGGAAGATCATGGCTGCCAATATTCAGTCTTTATCTAACTGAATATTCATTTTGTTCAATCTATTCTACTTTATTTGTTTTTTACTGTATACATATTTTATTACACTGAACGTTCAAAATGCTATAGTGTGCGCACACGACAAAGTTTGTTCCCCCTTTATTATTCATTCATGGTTTTCAAGTTTATATACAGATCAGGATGTTATGCTGATTGTCATTGATTGGAATAGTTATTTTTGGGAATTCAGATAAGCTGAAAATCAACCTAAAAATAGGTTTCCTATAAATAAATGAATAACACAGTACAACATAAGTATTAATACACTAATATGTGTTGAATGACGATAAAAGGTTAGTACCCAAATTGACCACATGGTGGTTCTCTAATGGTGGTTCATAAGTAAAGTTTTGTGGAGAAAAATGAGTTGCAATAAACAGATCTTAAGGATGCTGGATAATAACATTCATATGAGAATTTGTACAAAGTCTGAAGTCACAGGTCTTTCTGTAAGACGACAAGCAAGCACTCTTTTCTGAGTTTAGTTGATCAGGACTATATTCTAACTTAGGTCATGGGATAACCCATAATTGAACCAATGTATATTGATGCTGCACTGAAATGGAATATACTTTTATTAAATCAACCTTCTGTAGGCAAAATGAACACATGAACATAGTATGCTTCATGTGTGGGAATAAAATTGGATCTCGTGTGCACAGAATAGCAAACACACATGTTTGATAGATTTTTTTTCCATTTGTTTCTGTATGTTTGCATGTACACATTTTAAAATGCATAATTACTGTCAAAATTCAAAAGTAAACCCTTTGACAATTTAAAGTGCATTTTCTGAGGCTCTTTATGGCTTTATTGGTCAGTGGCAGCTCTAGACAGACAGGAAATTGGTTGGAACTTTGCCATCCAAACTGAAAATAGCTTAGCTTGCTTAAGTCAAGTGTTATTTTCACCATACAAATGTAAGAAAATGTAATTATAAAGTTTTAAACCTGCCAATTATTTGTCAATAGAATTACTGATACATTTTGGCACTAATTCAAATTAAAATATAGAATTAAACTGATTTTGTCACACACACAAATTGAAAATAAAATTTCAATTTTGCATTATGATATAATTCTTTTTATTTATTTTTATTTATTTATTTATTTTTTAATTGGCAGTCCTGGACTTCCATAGAGACGACCTTGGATGTAATGCTGCTGAAAACTTTCAACCAATGGCGTGCTTGATTTGGCTTTGTGTGTTTTTTTTCCTCAGGAAGAGAGGGGAAATGTAGTCTTTAAATTCAGGGTCTCCCAGACATCGTTGTCTGTTACTCAAATGTGTGTGTGTGTGCAAGAGTCTGTGTTTTAAAGTTTGTATGCGATTCATATGTATATATTGCCATAATGGAAGATGCACTGTGGGTGTGTGAGGTCTCTATAAAGTGCTTCCTGAGTCCCTTGTTTTCTATGTCAGGCCTTTCCTCAGTACGGTCTAGTAGCCTCTTAGAGTCATTCTGTATATTAACTCCACTCATACCTGCGACAGATCACTTGTGTTTGTACAGAAAATGGTTGAGTATGTTTCATGACGCATGCAGACACAATATTAGTACTTACCAATCTATATCTCAGTTGAAACATGTATTTGGTTTATTTATGCTCTTATTTATTGATTTTTTTAAACTATGAGATTCTGTTGAAGTGGTCTGTCATGCTCTTCTGATCTTCTGTTGTATTGTAAAGAGATGATTATATGTCCATAACTATTGATGAACCAGTAATAAAATTAACTAACTACTTAATTATCAACTCTTCTTTCATGATTGATCGGTCTATACCTATTTGCAACATAACACATTCATCAAATCTGATGGTTCGTGTGGATTAGATTAGTTTCCATGGTGGACAAGAAGGCATGGAGCTGATTAAACATCGAGACAAATCAGGTTAATTTGTACAGTATCTCAGTCTGCTTTACAAAGGAAAATAAATGTAATAGCATATTTCAACACAGTGGAACGAGTCAGAAAATCAATGAAGGTATTTCCCATAACACATTACACAAATAATAACTTAACTCAGATTAAGACATGGATAGAAGAAATGCATTAACAAATGTTTGCACACAAAATTATAAATTCAATCAGTACATTAAACTAATGTTCATATGATGTATGTTGTTGATGTATTATGGGTAAAATAGTAATCTTATATACAGATTCATCAAGAGGATGAGGCGCTCTGAATATTTCTGGGGCAGTCTGAATCTGAATCCTTACAACGCACAGAGCTGAATTCTGAATGATTTCAGAATTCAGCTCTATGCGTTGTAATCAAGTGAGGGCAAGTGAACAATAAGAGCTGTGAGTTTCAGTCAGGGGATCAGAACACTCAGGAGTGAGCAATTTACACCTCAATTGAAAAAAACATTCACGGCAACAGCAGAGGACGGTCTACGCTCATCACAATGAAACTATAAAACGGGCGGTTGCTGAAGCATCAGCGTAAGCGTCAGCCGTTGCGTTCAGCCATCTTTAGCGAAGATGGACGAGGTAAAGACAAGCAAACTCACACACTGTTGCCTCCTTCTCCATGGGCTTATGGATGAATCCGCAGTTAACAAAACCAATTTTATTACGGCTTACACCAACCAGCTTTCTCTGGGGCTCCTTACTCTCACTGAGACTTGGATCAAACCAGAGAACACAGTCATCCCAGCTACACTCTCCCACACCCCCGTCCTTCTGGTCGAGGAGGGACTGGCCTGCTAATTTCCAACAAATGGAAATTCACTCTGTTGTTACATTCCACCAACTATGACTCCTTCGAATACCATGTCATTACAGTAACGGCTCCTGTTAAGGCCTACGTTGTTGTCATTTACTGTCCACCAGGGCAAATGGGTGGCTTTACAGACGAGCTAGACGCCCTGCTGTCATCCATACCTGATCATGACTGTCCATTGCTTGTCCTGGGCAATATGAACATCCACTTAGATAGTATGTTACGTTCCGCCGCAACCTCCACAACTTATCTCCATCCCATTTCTTCTCTGTTGTGACCTCTGCTCTACCACCATCCAACACATTCTCCACTCTGAAGGTTAATGATGCCACTGAGTCACTCTGCTCTACTCTGAACTCATGTCTGAACAAGCTGTGTCCTTTATCTACGAAGCCTGCTCGACCAAACCAATCTCAGCCATGGTTGAATGATACCCTTCGATCACTGTGCACCAACCTCAGAGCTGCCGAAAGAAAATGGCTCAAATCCAAACTAGCCGATGACCTCAAAGGCTACCAGACACTTTTATCCTCTTTTTCAACCAGTGTCACTGCTGCAAAGACTGCTTTTTACAACGACAAAGTCAACAGTGTCACTGACACCCGGAAACTTTTCTCCACCTTCAAATCACTGCTCAACCCTCCACCTCCTCCTACCTGCCTCACTGCTGATACCTTTGCATCAGTCTTTACAGGCAAAGTGGCAGAAATCAGCAGCCAATTCTCTGACCAGCTCAGTCCCAACCCGACTCCTAGCACTTTAACATGTAGCTGTCCTACTACACGTCTCTCTCCAGCCCAGCTGGACAGCACTGAATCAACTACTGCACTTTCGCAACCTAGCACAGTTGCTTGCACTTCATTGTATGGCTTTACACCCCTCTCTGAGAGTGAAGTATCCAAACTGTTGACATGTAGCTGTCCTACTACATTCTCGTTGGACCCTATACCAACAAACCTTCTTCAGTCCATTAGCCCAACCATCACGTCAGCTATCACACATGTGATAAATGAGTCACTGACCTCCGGCACTTTTCCCACTGCATTCAAAGCAGCTTGAGTAACACCTCTACTCAAGAAACCTTCACTCAACCCTGCTCAGGTCGAAAACTATCGTCCTGTCTCACTTCTTCCTTTTCTATCCAAAACTATTGAACGTGCGGTCGCTGAGCAACTCTCAGATTTCCTCCTACAGAACAATCGTCTTGATCCGAATCAGTCTGGTTTCAAGAGTGGTCACTGGACTGAAACTGCTCTGTTGTCTGTGACAGAAGCCTTAAAAGAAGCAAGAGCAGCAGCACAGTCCTCTGACCTCATTCTACTTGACTTATCAGATGCCTTTGACACAGTTAACCATCGCATCCTGCTGTCTACTCTCTCTAACATGAGCATCTCTGGCTCAGCTCTTTCCTGGTTTGAATCATACCTGTCAGAGCACTCATTCAGTGTATCCTGGCTTGGACAGCTGTCCACGTCACATCACCTCACCACAGGGGTGCCCCAGGGCTCAGTACTGGGACCCCTTCTATTTGCTATCTACATCACCACCTTGGGTCCAATCATCCGCTCACATAGCTTTTCCTATCACTGCTATGCAGATGACACTCAGCTGTATCTGTCATTTCCTCCTGAGGACCCTTCGATCTCTGCACGGGTCTCCGACTGCCTCTTAGACATTGCCACATGGATGAAGGCACATCATCTCTAGCTGAACCTCTCAAAATCTGAACTGCTGGTCCTCCCAGCCAAACCTACTATACACCACGACATCAACATCAAAAGTGACTCCTTATGTCTTGCCCCCACCAGGGTGGTGAGAAACTTAGGGGTCATGATTGATGACCAACTAACATTTTTCAATCATGTTGCCTCAGTTGAAAAAAAAAAGCAAAGTTCTACTTAAAGACCTTACTTAACGCAACATGCCACTCAGCTCCTGACACAAGCTGTAGTCATTTCAAGACTAGACTACTGTAATGCCCTCCTGACAGGCCTCCCAGCCTCCACAGTGAAACATCTTCAGATGATCCTGAATGCAGTGGCATGCCTGGTCTACAACTAACTCAAAAGGTCACATGTCACTCCACTGCCCATCAAGCTCCACTGGCTACCTGTTGCAGCCCGAATTAAATTCAAAGCGCTAATGCTCACATACAAAGTTGTCTCCGGTTCTGCACCTACATACCTGTTACCTGTTACTTTTTTCGTCTGTTGTTCCCTGTTGGTGGAACGCACAACCAGTTCCTACCAGAGCAGGGGTGTCCCTCACAACCTTTAAAAATCTCCTGAAGACTCAGCTCTTCAGAGATTACCTTCTCTCCTAGCACTAGCTACAACTGGACATCAGAAAGCTAGTCCTTTAAGAATTGTCATAGCACTTATTATTGCAGTAATGCTTTCTTATGCTATACCTTGATTGTTCCCTTCTCTGTAAGTTGCTTTGGATAAAAGCATCTGCTAAATGGCTAAATGTAAATGTAATGTAATGAAGAAAATGTCCTTTATTCCTCCCTCGAGGGTCAATGCAGCATTCATGAAGAATGGTCAGAGTGAGGGGGCTGCCTCATCGGATGGCACCCTGAGTAGTTGGATGTTCAGTGTCTTGCTCCTCTGCTGAGGAGGCAAACTGGTCCACACCGGATCAGGATCAGAGCTGGTGAAAACCTCCAACAGTCAGCTAGCAGAAGAAGAGATTACAAAATGCTGACTTGACCATTTTTTTCAGTTTACAGTCGTTTAATATCAGTCCATGAAATGAAACTTTGTATACAACATTTTATATACAACAGATGACATGTGAAATTTCATTTTAATATTTAACATTTTAATAATTGTTCCCTCAAACTAAAAGCTCAGCTTTAATGTGAGAATTACAAAGACAGAGAGCCAAGACATGTTTTTTTACTCAACTCAAATATCTTTCTTCCATCATGTTGTCAACATCTTCTCTTTGTCTCCTCTGTGTCACAAATTAATCCATGTATTTGACTTCATGGAATTATTGAAAGTGTTGTCACACATGGGGTGAATTGTTAGAATTACACGTTTATCTTCATTGGAGGGTCAAAATATATCAAAATATCAGCATGGAGTTCCTGTGGTTTGGATGAGATACAGCCATCAACATACAGTAGGTCAGTTTTAGATGTATTCTCCTCTGTAACCACATGATGGCAGTAGTGCACTGAATATTAAATAAATATTCTGCTGCAGGATTACACTGATTGTCCTCCAGAGGGTTCCCTGCACCACAAAATACAGACAAATTAAGCATGAGCAATATTCAAGAGTCTGAGAAAAGTGTTCAGACCGACACACACAATCTCATTTCAGTCCCTAAATAATAGAACATCCACTACAACATGGCTTTACAATATGAAGTCTTTAGGTTAGAAAAATGACACTTGACTAGATAAATGTATTCATCTTTTCTTTCCTGTGATGTTTTTTTTTTTTTGAGGATGTCAGATCCTTTGTTATTATTATTTTCATGAACTGCTTCAACAAATAACTTCATTCAGAGATGATAAAGAAAGAATAAGGAAGAGCCGTCAAACCTTCAAATCAGCAGTCTCTGTCTCACAACTCATGTCAACACACACACACATTGAAGGCATCATCTATATTGTGGTGTTAAACCTTTGATATTCCAGGATGAGAGTGATTAACTGTTTTTATTTTCAGGGAGGTTATCTCATCCACTTTGAAGTGCCTGTTGTAAATCTTCACACACAGCCAAAGTTTGATGAAGATCATCCTGAGTGCATTCTGGAGTAAGGATAATGAAAATCACGATACTTATATCATACTATGTTATAAACTATATCATTTTATAAGTCTCTTGTAAAATAAGCATGAATCGGTGTATGTTATGACGAGTGTGCAGAGTAGGTCATTTGACCGGAGAATACAGAAGATACAGAAGAAGGTGTTCCTTTGCAAGGCAGTCTATAAATTATATTTCCATAATTAAACCGGGGCGGTATGGTCATTGATGTAACCTGAAATGGAAACCTGAGAGACAAACAAAAAAAGTGTCCACTCACACCATTATCACTCGGACAGTAAGACTTAAGAGTAGCGTTCAGGGAGATTTTAGAAAGAAAAGGAAGCTGAAACAATAAAATACTAAATTTTATTGACAAAAAGACAAACCATACAGCACAGGGACAGAGTTTATGTTGTAGAGCAGTGGATATCTCAGCCTATTGAACCGAGGAGCTGTTTGACACACAATCATCAGAAGCTTGGATGACTTCTTCTGCTTCAAAAACTTCTACAGACATGGGCTCATTCTGACACTCTCTCAACAAGTGTGACCTTCAGTCACTGCTGTCCTCCTTCTGAGGTTATGGTGTCAGCTTATGGTGTCTGAACTCAGAATCAGAATAGGAATGACTTAATTGGCCAGTGTGTTCACACACAAGGAATTTGACTCCGATTCACTTTGCTCTCAACTGTACATACAGGTGTAGACAAAGTACAGTTTAAAAGACAAGAGACATGACAGCTAGGCACAGACATGAACATAAAAACATTAAAAACATAATGTGTGTGTATATAGACACATTTGTACACTGGAAAAACGGACTGGTGATAGTGCAATACCTGATGTTTGTCTCTTTGTTCTGTGTGTCTTTCAGTCTATCCGTTTGTTCCTTCTGTCTGCAGAAAATAGCTCCACTGGTGCTTATAGGGACATTCAGAAGTTGAGAAATTTTGAATAAACCAAACAGACTGACAGCAGACCGTCAAAAAGATCAATTATGATGTAACAGCACTAGAGATATTGACCACACATTCTTTGATTTGAGAACATTTATCAGATTCTCACAAATTCTGCTGGAGACACCAAAGACTTTATCAGGTGAACAGTTCAACTCCCTGTAACACATTTTTAAAGTCAGGATGTGTATTTGAAATCACACTTTAAGGCCCAACAGACAATATCAAAGAGGACACTGTGGCAAACATCAGACACCTGTGGGATGAATGGACTGAAAGCAACACGAAGACTCTACCAGTTTTCACTGGGATTTGCTTATTTTACTAAAAAATCATAGACCCAAGATCATATTAGATAATATTAGAATCATTATTAGTAATAGATTCCAGGCCTCCAAGAATCCAATTGGGTATCCAAAATATAGTCAAGGACCCTAGATCCTAGGACCACAGACCACAGTCAATTAGTAAAACACTTTTAGATCGCATTTATACCAAGTTCAACTGTTATAGTATCTGACAAAGAGACTTAAAACTCAGTAAAATACCCTTGAAAGGCCTCCAGGAACTTTCCCGGACCCTGACACTGTCAAGTTGCTTCAACAGAAGAGCAGAGAAACAGTGCAGGCTGAGTTGGTCCTGCAGGACGCTCAGAAATCTCTCTTAATCTTCTCCAATCCTCCCTGCAACCGTCAACAGCCCCCGGGCAGAGCTGGACTCTCTCCAGTCATCTCACATATTAGCCTAGCTCTTAGTCTGGAGCACCAGATTAACGCCCAAATCAATTAGAGCCAGAAACAGATGAGTCAATTACCTCCCACCTCCTCATGCCCCCCCCCCCCCCCCCCCTGCTCTCCCCCACCTCCACCCCCCACCCAGCCAGCACTGTCAAGGAGTTCTTTTGAGGATTATAATCTAAACTTCAGTGTCCAGTTTATGCTAGACATCTTGCAGGAGAAAGAGAACTGGAGAAGTGTTTTGGTCTTTTAATGAGGGTGGTGTTTGTTTAGAGGTTAAAGAGGCAGAACAGTGACCCTGAATCCCAAGATTACCTCAGAGTGTCTGGGTGGGCAAAGAAAGCAAAATGTGCCCCCCTTCCTCCAACAGCTACTGTCAAGGTGTCCTTATGGGACAGTGAACCTCCACCCGGGCAACAAAATGTGTTGAGTCTACAGTCTTTTAGTAGTGTTAATGTATTTATATTTTCTTCAGTTTTGTGTAGTTATTTAACATTTGGTTTAATTCTTTCAATGTACAGACGTTTTATACAATTCATCTCAGTCTGAGACTGAGATTCAAACTTTTTTTTTTAGATATACTTCCATTTTAACCACATTATAAACTCACCATCAGTTTATTGCACATTTATAATGACTAGCTTACAAATGATTTTGAAAATACTTTTTATTTATCATTTTAAACTTTTTCATGTTTTCAGTGGTGCTCATGTGTTACTTCCCTTCCACCCTCATTCACTGGTTCCTTGTGTAATTATTTTTAATAGAGTATATTTCATGTTCCTAAGAGGATTTATTGCACACTGCTCACTGAATATCAGTGAGTAATATTGATACATGTGTTGATTTTGAAGGTTTGTGTTTGTTTCTTGCATCGGTCCATCCTGGCCTGACCCTCTGTTGCTTTCTTGCGTTTCTGTCAGTGTTCATTTGGATATATATTAATTCAGGGTCAGTGTAAGTGCTGGAGTTTGAACACACTGTACAAACTATTCTGGGACAAAAGCTTTGGAGAAAATGTAAACAACAAATAAACTTCACTTGACTTTATTTACTTTATCTTCTGTTAAGACTTTTAAAAGAAAAAAACATGATGCGTGCTGTACAAGTCTTTCTTGCAGGCCTGAAGGTGTTGGTAAAGTTGACCTGCAGTACTAATGTCATGCCCTTGACCTGAACGAGCAGTGCACACTCATTATCATCTACAGACAGCTCCTTGATTTGTCTGTCAGTCTGCAGAGCGAGTGCCCTCCTGTTGTCTGTCCATGCGCTGTTTGTGTCCTGCCTGCATGTGGCGGGATTCCCAGGCCTCCTTGTGCTAACACAGCAGCTTGCACGCTGACACCCTGTGACCTGCTTTAGACAATGTTTGGATATGTGTGTCTGAGTGTGGGACAGACAGACACACACGCACACACACACACAGAAAGGCAGAGAGAGAGAGAGAAGAGAGTGTAGAAGTTTATGAGAGTGCATGTCAACAGGTGTGCAACAATGATGCTGGTGCTTGCTTCAGACTGTGCACTGGTTGAGTGCACTTTGCTGCTCCAGTCAAAGTCCAGCAGTTATCAGTTCTAGAGTGAAGGCCCCCTTCTATCTCTGTCATTCGGCTGCAGAGGACACCAGGCCCACAGGACGCTGTCCTCTCTAGGGGAAAGACAGGCATTGGTCAAACAGCTTAAACCTGCCTGTGTTTGTGTTGAATTTCAAAGCAGGAGACATTTAATTGAAATTATCAGTTATCTCGGGACACTTTTCATATAGCACAGAACTAGACTGTACTCTTATTTACAGAGACTCATCAGTTCCCACCATGAGCAAGCACTTGTTGACAGTGGCAAAGAAAAACTTTAAGCGGTAGAAACCGTGAGCAGAACCTGGATCATGGTCAACATCCATCTGCTGTGACCAGATTTGTGACATACAGTCTTATAGTGCAACGAAAACTAAGTATGTAGAAGTCAGTCTGATGAACAGGTACACATGCTTTGGTCTTGACACTAGAAACAGTGGTTCAAGTCCTTTTGCCTTGAAGGAAGGCAATGTCCTCACTGCTCAAACAAAAGTGTCCACATAGGTTAAACCTGCAAAACCTCAGATTATGTTTAATAATTTAAAAATCTCAGGAACAGATGAAGCTCTGTGTCTGTCCAGCCCCGCACATCTCTAGAAAACACAGCTTTACATGTGACAACACCTGACCCCGAGGACGTGTTCTAAGACATTTAAACCCAGAATGAACTCCCTTTAAGTGATCAACAAGCAGCGATTACAGTGTGGGCTGAAGATGTTAATTACTCTTTGGTGAATCCCTTTAATTTGTTTTAGTCACCCAGATGGATAATCCCCTGTAGCCAGAGATTACAGGG
The DNA here is from genome assembly GCA_014281875.1 of Nibea albiflora. NCBI lineage: Eukaryota > Metazoa > Chordata > Actinopteri > Sciaenidae > Nibea > Nibea albiflora. Next base: position 23,888,973 of record CM024798.1, on the reverse strand, counting down.
ATTACCACTGAATCACTGTGTGGGAGGATTAACTCCAGATCTATACCACACATTTGTCTCCCGTAGTTCACTTTCTGGATTTCCTTTTCCAGTCCCTGAAGGGCAAGATGTGCTCAAAGGCGCCACAGCAGCAGTGAAGAAACCATGCACCCATGTTTACCGTTTGATAAGACACAGAGCAGGAAAATGTCTCCTATTGTCATTTTTTAAATGACGGAATAGTATAGTAGTTTTATTTTCATCCCCTCTTTCTAACAACAACAACAACAATAATAATAATAATAATAATAATAATAATAATAATAATAATAATAATAATAATAATAATAGTTTATTTTGACAATAATGTTCCTGTTATTTATTTTCACACAGACGACTTCCTGTATAAAAAAAATAATTCGATGTGTAGTGTGGCCTATGCATGGTCGAACATATACTGCACATATTCAAAATATTTCCGTGTATAACTCGTGCTAAAATGTGAAAATGTGTTTGTTTTGAGTCTGAAATCATTTAAATGAATTTTATTTCTAATAGATTATTATTAACTATACTTTACATGCTTCATTCTGAGATATTAAAATGATTTTCAATTACACCAAAAGAAGGAACGTCATTTTTCTTTGGATATAACATAAAGAAATAAAGTCATGAACGATAGAAAAAAGATAAGTGTGGATCATTTCATAAGATTAAAGGCATAATCTTTTTTCATTTTATTTAAGATCTAATATATTTATTTATGTATTTATATTTCATGTTTTAATGATGGTTGTGATTGAGAAGGAAAGTTTCCGTCTTATTTTGCCTTTTTTAAAACTTCAAATTTTATGGCTGATTAAGATGTGACGTCGCCTCACTTTGATTATTTATTTATTTTGACGTCGGACAGGAGCAACAACTGTGTGTATGTGTGTGTGTGTGTGTGTGTGTGTGTGTGCCCTCTATTCGCCAGCCACCACCACCCCTGGTGTGCACCGTGACCGGTGTGGCCGGTTTTAATGCACCGTCCAGCCTGCTGCATGCTGCAGACCGAGAGGCAGCATGGGAACAGGAACACTTGCTCCGCTCGCGCAGGTCGGCCTGTTCAGAGTGACAGGACGTTCATCAATGAGGCGGCGTGGAGCGCGCGGTCACGGCGCGTTAAAAACCTGCACGGTCCGAATTATCATCTGGTTTTAAGCAAAGGGAGGGACACACACACACATACACACAGACACACACACACAGATTGTTGCCCTAGTGATAAAGTTTTATTCAAAAAGCAGTGAAGATGTTCGACATGAGTGAACGTTCAGACAGAAACAGTTTGTTTAATGGACACACACATACAGATACATACACGTCACTTTCACACACACAAATGAACCCACGTGATGAAAATTCAGGGGAATTTTAAATAGAACTAAATCTCGTATCAAATTGAAATAACTGTTGAAGTGTGTGTGTGTGTGTGTCCCTGCAGCCTGATGTTACGATAGCTGTGTGTGTGTGTATGTATGTGTGTGCTTCAAGTCATGTTGTGATGTATGTATAAGCACAGAGAACACAGTGATGCTGGACACAATGAGAAACTCCATTTTACGCACAAACACAAATCCAAAACTGCAGAACGAAAAATACAAGAGCATCACTATGCAGTCCTCACAACACAAAGAAACTCATCTCTCGATAATATTTTTAAATATCACTTTATTGAATAATGAAATAAAACATGTTGGATATGTAAATAGATTATAAATGTCCTGGGGGACCAGGACCAGGACCAGGACGAGCTGTGTGTGGTTGGACCTCTGTCACTTATTCATAGATGAATGTCTTCATATAATGTGATGGATTGGGTGTCATAATGACTTGTTGGTGAGTGTTTGTGATGGATGCTGATGAAGATGATGTTTCTTCCTCCGGTGCACGCGGTGCGGGTTTAAAGTGCACCCCTGCGGGGTCCTGTCAGTGTTTGGTGTTGTGTTCAGCACCTGGTTGGTGCCGGGACGTGCGTGTATTGTGTGTGTTGTTTGAGGCGTGCGGACTTCCAGCTACAGCTTCATTATGTAAAGAGCAACACCACCCTCATTTATAACACGACATGTTGCATTGACTGACTGTGGGGACGCAAATGGCCTTCTTCCCACGGCCACGGCCCGTGTTGCAGCTTTCTATCCGCCACACACACGGTGCGCGCGCACCCAGCCTGCCCCTGCAAGATCCATTTTCTGTGCAGAACAAAGTGAGCCCTTTCACTCACACTACTGAATAGATGCGTGCATACAGACCTCAGACCGGTGGGCAGTCTCTTTTCGTTATACCGAGGAGCGTTAATATGTCGCGTGAGGGTGTCAGAGAGGCGCGCGCTCCAGGGCCCACCACTGTGCTTTTATTTGTCAACCAGTTCTCCCAATCAAAACCCGCTCCGGCGGGCACAAGTGGCGCATCGACCACTCTACTGGTGCATGTATTTAGAAGAGCAGCGCTGCCCACTTAGTGTTTAATAGATGAGAGCTGAGGGCTCTTCAGCCGATCACAGGACGGCTGAGTCATCCTCCGCTTCGTGCTCCGTATCTTTGTCTTTATATTATGACGAGACTGATCATTTCAAAATATTTTCATCACTCTGATCATTTTCATTTATTTAGAGGGGACACGTGGCGGTGAAGAGATTGTGTTGATGTCTGCACCGCCTCGTTTCTTTGTTTCACTGCGCTAACGTGTCTGTGCAGTTAGGCACTTTGTTATGTAAAAAAAAATCATAGGCATAACATATGATTGTGATTGTATGAAGCACTTTGTGTTACATTTTGTTTGTATGAAAAGTGCTCTAATTATTATTATTATTATTATTATTATTATTATTATTATTATTATTATTATTATTATTATTATTATATTTGTAGGCTCGTCCATCTTTACACTGTTCTGACGTCTGTCCTCTGTTCAGTGCCAAAATAGATTATATTAACTATGATCAATTATGAAAAATGAAATATGTGAATAATAGTTAGAATAATATTCATTCCAATCTTATGGGAGTAAAATCTGAAAGCTGTTGCTGCTGTAACATTTGATGTATATTCATGTACTGTCACATGTCTTATAGATGCTTCATTCGGACACTGCCTGGTGTGGACACACTTTTAATATCATGATAACAATCAGAGTCACAGGCCTCTGTGTCACTGAATGATGCGTTCAAAGCCGTCAGAAAACATGAAGAACAATAAAATTCTAACTGCAGGAGCGGGAGCAGGAGCAGGAGCAGAGCCGGGTGACAGCCTGAGTTGAGATGTTAGCTGGGCCCGGACAGTGGAGGGAGGGGGCGTGGCGTTCTGGGGGATTAGATCCGAGGTGCGCCTCGCGGACCGAGCTGTGATTGGTTGGCGCTCCTGGCAAACGGCACGCGACTATGGATGTCGCTATAAAGAAGTCTCGCGTGCCTGTTCTTCAACTAAAACTAACTGTTGACCGTGAGCAGCGAGCACAGAGACAGAAGACAGTGACGCGTCATTGTTTCCGCAGAAACAGGAGGAAGACAAAGATGGACACCGTGCTGGACCCGTTCTCCGGACTCGACTCTTTCTCTTCCCCTCCTTATTTCGACGATGACGAGTTTTTCACCGACCAGTCCTCCAGAGACGGACACTTGGACACTGATGACTTTTTGGATGACGACGTGGACTTCCTCACCAGTCATTTCCAAGACTATTACGGCAAAGACGGCGGCGGCAGAGCGCCGCCTCACGATGGAGACTACGACATCGGCAACTTGTCCTTCTCCTCCTCGTCCTCCACCTTCTCGTACAGCTGCGCAGATAGCAACCCGGACCTGTCTCCTCATCATGGCGGGCCGTTACTGAAGCGGAGGAGGCGGATGAGGTCTGAGATGGAAATGCAGCAGCTGAGGCAGGCGGCCAACGTCAGAGAGCGGCGGAGGATGCAGTCCATCAATGACGCGTTCGAGGGGCTCCGCTCCCATATCCCGACCCTGCCCTACGAGAAGAGACTGTCCAAAGTGGACACTCTGAGGCTCGCCATTGGCTACATCAATTTCCTAGCCGAGCTCGTGCAGTCTGATCTGCCCATTAGAAACTCCAGCAGCGAGAATCACGCGCAACCCAAGAAGGTCATCATCTGCCACAGAGGAACAAGTAAGTCCAGTCCACGATCACGGGTGATTCATGTGAACATCTGGATTTATATACACGCATATTTTACGCATAAAAACTTGGACTGGTGTGAACCCGCACAGTCCCGATGTGCTGATGAAGATGATGAAAACAAACTGTATATTCAAATATTAATCTTCTCCTTCTTTTCTCTCCTCAGGGTCTCCCTCTCCCAGCGACCCGGACTACGGCCTTCCACCTCTCGCCGGACACTCTCTGTCCTGGTCGGATGAAAAGCAGCTCCGCGAGCAGAACATCATCCGCACCGCCAAAGTCTGGACTCCGGAAGACCCCCGAAAACTTCACAATAAAGTGGGCCTCACGGACATTGAAAACGAGCCTCCTTTCGGGCTCGTGGCCTAAACAAACCCGGCAGAGTCCTCCTGCACGCTCGTGTAAACGCACATTGTGAATGTGAAGAAGTTATTGTCTGTTCATGTGAACACCATGTGAAGTCACTGTACAGTTTCTGATGTTGTTTCAATGTTGTAAATAGATTTTATCACGTTGATAATTTTATTTTTGTAATTCAGGCAACTGGCAATCATTTATTTATTTTTCCACAGCTGATAATATATGTTTTTAATTTAATTACAATTGAAGGAGAGGAAATATATTGTTGTACGATGATTTATATTTATATTCACTCTGCAAATAAAAGCACTTACTGATGAAAAAAAAAAGAAAACATATTTCTATTTTTGTTGTTTGTATTTGATTTGTTTTGTGAACATCAGCATGCCGGCAGAAAAACATGCATCTCAGGACTGTGTGAAGAATCTTGGAAACATTTCTCTGCACAAAGTTCAATTACATATAATTATTCATTCATATAATTAAAGAGTAGTAAAGATTTAAGGGGGATGAGATTTGAGGAGCCGCTGAACTGATCATAGACAAATTACAACAAATGAGACAGAGACAGTTTCACATTCTGAAACTCACACGAAGGCTTGTTTTGAATTCATAATTTTATTAATATATAACTATAATATCATGAAGAGGGCAGATCAGATCCACCCATTTCAGTCTAAATGTCGGACCTCCAAATAATGAATGTGTAAAATACACATGACTGCACAGTATTAACATATTATGCTACAGTGAGGCCGCATGGCACATACTGCAGCTGTAACCCTGCGAGCCTGCGAGCCTGTTCATGTTTAACTAAAAGTCTGAATGTCAGACAGTCACAGCAGCTCCGCACGCAGTTACACCTTGTTGCACCTTACAGCAACTACCATGTTCGGTTTCCACAAAAAGTCGGAGTGAGTTAGAATGAGAAGGGTTAACTCAAACCAATACGGCCCAATATTGTGACATAAATATGCAAATGATATGCTAATGCGATGACACTGTATACCCATAACAGCTGAAGGTGTTTAAAGCGCACGCGGGCGTGCAGCAGGATGGTGGGAGGCTGTTGAATGGCGCTCTGTGCTGCCAGGTGCTGCCGGGACAGATTTTCCCGTGGTAGCGGCATCCCTCCAACATGTGGCCCCCGCCGGTCCTCCTTTGCGCGCTCTGCGGCCGCCCCCACCCTCCACACCACCACAACACATTGCCGCATATATGAGCCCCATGTTAGCCCAAATGCTGCGAGCACAAGGCTGAGGAGGCATGCGAGGAAAGAAAGCTGCTGCGTGGAGCACTGTGGAAGTTTGGGATTTTTTAAAGTTCCAGGATAAAGACAGGAGGGTGAGCGCATAGTTGGTCATGGTGTAGTCTATTATTCTGTTTTCACACTGTGTGAATATGTTTGGACTTTGTAAGTTTCAAGTTGGAGTCATTTTAAATTTCTTTGGATGGAGCTATTTTTGCATTTTAACTCTTTTATTTAATGCAGGGTGCTCTCTCTCTCTCTCTCTCTCTCTCTCTCTCTCTCTCTCACTCTCTCTCTCTCTCTCTCTCTCTCTCATTACCAGCGCGACAGGAGCATGTAATCCCATTACAGCCATTAGAAAGTCAAATGTTAGCCAGTCAATGCTGGGCAACTTCATCTCTTTGGCAGGAGGGCCGGTTCCACTTCGGGGGTTAAAACAGTGGTAGCATTGTAGTTTCTCGCACCTTAGCGCCTTTATTGTGCACTTGGTGGTTTTTAGTGTGCGCAGCGCAGAGCCGCCTCTCAACATCCTTTGGTGCGGTCGCAGCCAAGCGGAAGGGACAGGCTGAAATACTCCCGGCTATCTTGTCACTCCGGCTACGGGTTTGGCAAGGCTTAAAAGGACACGACCATTTTACTGTCTGACAGGTTTTATTTCCTTTAGTTCTCAGCAGGCCCGGGCATTAGAGGGCCACGCCAAGCGGCAATTTGGTTGAGAATGGCTCGGCGCTGAGCTCAAAGGCCGCTGATTCACCATATAGACGTGCAGGCAGAGGCGCTTTCATACCTACAGTATGCAGTGACAGAGCTGCAGCGACTCTGCAGTGACGGCGGAGAAAGTAGTTTGTTTTATTTCTGAGATTAATCTAAAAAAATCTGCTGATGAATTCTGATTTCTGAACAATGAACAAAAGATCTGAGTAGATTTTAAAAAGTGAAATCTGAGTTATATTTCAGAGAGAGAGAGAGAGAGCAACAAATTCACAAGTTAATGTGATGAGTTTGAAAATCAAAGTCAAAATTCGGAGAAAAAAAATATACAAAGCAGCAGCTCATCAGGAAGAAACATCACAAATATCCACCTCAGTGATAGCTGGTCTAATCTAAAGACGTAGTCATATAGATTTAATTTAACAGCTATCACTGTTGTTGGCTTTTCTAAGCTTTATTTGATAGAGACAGCTGAAGAGTGACAGGAATGTGGAGAGAGAGAGAGACAGGGAATGACATGCAGGAAAGAGCCACAGGTTGGATTTGAACCCTGGGCTGAGCCTTCACGCATGGGGCAGCTGCTCTACCAACTGAGCTAATCAAAATTAATAAAAGGACAAACTATCTCTTCTTTATAATGTTCTTGGAATATTTCTTTACATTTTATTGCTCAGACTTTCACTCACCTGGTTGGTAAAATATTGAACACAGTGGTTCAATATTTCTAAGCTTAGCTTTGCCTCCAGAAGAGATTCTGTCAGAGCATAAATAATGACAGTAAATCAATATTATTCTACTTTGAGTTTGATGGGGACTTAAATCCATCATAAAGGGAGTCTTGTGGTTTAACTCATCTGTTAATTAAAACATATTTCGCCTGAATTGTAATGTGGGACATTTAAGGCATTATAATCAATATTGTTAATTGATGTAATAAATGATATTCTGGCCACTTTTGACCAAACAAGCGCATAAATACTTCCCTTTTTTACGTTGAGACATTTGTCTTTTCGAAACTGAAGGTCATATGATGTCGTTTAATAACCGTGATTGGCACTTTTACGCACCGGTGACTGTGAATATGACTGAATGTGAGTTAATATGAATATGAATAGTGTTGGTTTATGGTCATGGCTGAAAAAAGGAAAAGGCCATCAGCTCTGAAACTTATTAAAACCAAACGCATCAGTGGAGGTGTGAAGCTTTAGTTAACCAGCTTTGACTGAGACTTTAATGAGAAGAAAGTAAGATGTCGAATGCTCGCTAATGCGGTTAAATCCTCTTTCATGGCGTATGTTAGCGCACTGGGAGAGACGCCTAACAACAGCTACAGATCAGCTTGATTTGGAGATTATCTCGCTGCGGAAATCCAGACCCTAGAGTCACCATTAATACCTCTGACTCCCGTTTTTTTTATGTCCAACGTGGCTTCAGTGCGCAGCTGTGAGGCTGACCCGGACAGGCTCAGCTTCATGCCGTGCAGGCGTTTAAACCTGCGGGTTGGATGATCTGTGGGCGCGCTGAGTTGCCGGTAACCAACAGGTGTCTGCTGGGTTCGCGCTGACAGAGGAAGAGCACTAGGAGCTGTGTGTCTGGTAAGGGAGGTAGCCGGAATCATTCTCTCTTTGCTGTGCGCTCTTTTCTTTCAGACCTGACCTTCCAATCTAAATTACATCTTTATGAGGCTCCCTTGTCTCGCTGGAACAGACCAGTCTTTGCCATGTTCTTCGGGGGATGCACCTGGTAGTTCAAACTTTGTCTCTTTTCATGTCCTTGCGCCTGAGTCCCGGGACAGCAGCTGCCTAAAAGCAAGCAAAGAGAGAGGCCCTTGCAGTGTCTTCGAGACGGGTTGGCACCGCTTTCCACGTCTTTAATGTTCCATCAGCCTTTGTGCAGGACACAATATGGCAACTGTAAAGCATGACGTTTTGCAATAATAAAACACATTTTCAATGATGTGACACCGGGCTGAAAGCGCAGTGCGGGCCAGCCAGGCTAAACATATCCTGCGTTTGTTTTGTGCGCCCCCAGCCAATTAACGGCGAAGTCCTTTCGCCGCGCCTTGATAAGCCAATTAAATTTATGTCTTCTGGGGTTTTTTTCAAGAAGAGAAAGGAGGTGTGTTTGGTGTGTTCTCCTCCTCGGAACGGCGATTTCTTGCCATCACCTGGCGCTTTCTCCACAAGAGAGCAAACTGTCCTTGGTGCCCCCGGAACCATACGGCACTCACCGTCCCGCACTATTGTTTCCCGCGTTGATCACTCATTACCGGGATTTAACAAATCCTCTATTAGCTATGTTTTTGTCATATTTTCATCCACAAGATTAAGCAGATGCTGCGATTGTAGCATCCAAACTGTAGGGCTACTCAAGCCTGAAAGAGAGACGGCCACTCGGTTGCGAGCGAGGAAGAGAAAAAAAAGGCTTTGGGCACATCTTCAGAGGAATAAAACATTTAGGAGCTATAAACAGACTTCAACCTGCTCTATTTCAGCCTTTGTGTTGTTTGTGAATAATTAATGTTAATAGGGACAGGTTTGTATACTTTGAATGCGGGACCACAGGTGCGGAGTGACAGGATGAATAACCGGCCCTGATTTTTGCCAAAGCTCGAGGGCTCTTGTCCAGGGTCTCCAAGCTGATGGAAAATATTGTCATCTCTTTGATTCGCAGCATTACTTTCACCGAGAACAAAGCCGGGTGATGAAAAGCTTATGTTGGAGTGAAACGGGCGATGACGGTGGCCGCTTCAGACTCCTGAAAGAAAGAGAAAGGGGGCGAGTCAATGGCAATGCGCGCTTCTGGTTTTGTGCGCAAGTGCTCCATCTAACTCAAATAAAGGAGCCTTTCCAACTTTTAAAGGACCACTTTTTGCCTTTAATAAAGGCTGGACGGCTGTAGCCATTAAGCATATGGTGCTAAGGCGCTGGTCTTTTGTCCCCGTGAAGCCCTTGAGATACTAACTTGTGTTCTTTCCGGGATATTTAACTTCTCAAAAGCTCCAACTTTATGCGCCCGCAACAAGTGGCACCGGGGCGCACGAGCACCTTTCCCCACCGACAAAAGCAGGGCGGCTAAGACAGAAGAATGAGTGTGTAAATAATTAGAAGAGGATTTTATTTCTTTGTGACACGTGCTGGCGTACTTTTTTTTGTATCACGGAGAGAGGTGTGTTACTCCGGATTTGCTCCAAAGGACTGTTCTTTTGGCGCATGGATATCCATGGCAATACATGGATTGACTCGTGAGTGCGCATGGAGTCAGTTTAAAACTACCTCACAGTGCTACAATAAAATATACTGGGTTAGTGAGAAAGGTCGGTTTCCTCCCGATACATCGTGTTTTATCAAAGTCATGTCAGCTGATGCTGCTGTGTCCAAATCAAACGTGAATTTCAGTGAGCACTGAAGCGTTTGTCGTATGAAGATTTCACCAAGGGACTTTCTAAAAATGTCATTATCCTCTGTAACTGTGATTTCGGGTGCGGTGCGTTCATGCGTAAAAGGCGAAGGGGAATTTCTACTTCGACCTTATTGCGTAATGATGCGTCTGCTGCGCACTGGGTTGACGCACCTACACTTGGCCGACGCGACGTGCTGCATCAACAAATAGACCTTAAATAGATCTTTCTCCCGTGCTTGATTTAGGAGGAGGCTTTAAATATGGACCTGATGGTCAGACAGATTTTTTGATGCAAACCCAACATCCTCCAGCACGCTCGCGGATCTAATCTGACAATTCAAATAAAACATCGTGATTTTTATGTCGTGACGTGAATCTTTTGATAAAAATAATGTCACTACTGGTCTTTGTGGAAAAAATATCACAGCCCAAATGATTTCAATATTTTTTATATTATTTTGAAGAGATAAACAGATACATCATTAAAGTTTTTTTTGAAGTGATAAAAATGAGGTTTGGACATTTCTCCAGCTTCAGCCTACAAACAGACGGAGTTTAAATCTAGCTGCATTCTGGCCTTAGAATTAACTGAACGTTCATACCGGTAAAATGTGTGTGTGTGTGTGTGTGTGTGTGTGTGTGTGTGTGTGTGTGTGTGTGTGTGTGTGTGTGTGTGTGTGTGTGTGTGTGTGTGTGTGTGTGTGTTTGGCGTCGTGTGACGGGGCCAGTTGGCCGCCTCTGGCCTCTGAAAACCCCCCTGGTGGACGGAACACGGCGGGCTGACCTCCGCGCCAGAGGACGGGAGATGCGCCTTTGACTGAATTAGCCATAAAGACGTCTTGCTATGATCTTTGTTGCAGCTGAAAGCAGAGTGGATATGAGAGGCATTGTGCACAGCTTTTGCGTGCCCCATCATGAAATATTACAGTCTATTCACGAGGAAGCTCCTTTGAGAAGGTATGGAAATGAAGCAGCCTGGGCTGATTCCAGAGCGGATTTTTCTAAGCAGGAGACAAAAAGCAATAAATAAATGTAATAAATAAGGAGTGAGCAGAAATGACCTCAGTCTTTGAGCAGTGATTCATGAATGTTGTGTGGAAAGCAACAAGCAACCTGTGCTGACAAATGATCCATTTTCCTTTTTTAACTCTTTAAAAATCCTGAATAACTCAACAAAAAAGTGATAAATTACAAATATGCTAATTTCAGTCACGGCCGTTTGTACGTGTGCGTCTCCATCCATCTCCTACATTCTGCGCTGCTGATCCCCGTCGTGCGCTAGAGGACACTCAACCCGTTTAGACCGGGGCTCTTTTGTTTGCCTCAAACACTGACTTCAGCCTCCAGGGAGGACGGGAAAGTTTTTTTTTTTAGTTTTTATACCCCCACCCCCTCAACGCCCATCCCTTGCTCTGTCAGTTGCCAGGATTCAGAGGTGTAAAAGCATGCATCATTTTTCACCAGCTCTCCGTTTTGATATCGACAAAAGCGGCTGCTATGGAACAGCCTCTCCGCTTGTTCGCTGGCTTGAACTTCACTGATGTCCGACTGCTCTCTTTTCCTCGTCTGAACGCGGCGCAGCGGGGATGGATTTGCAAGACAAATGCAGCTGTGTGTGTGTGAGGGAGTCAAGTGGCACAAAAAGGCCGTTTCAGTCAGCCGATGGGATGGAGAAAGTCAGCATTATGCGGACGTCAAATCAATCAAAAACAAAAGCCCGCATGCAGAAAATACTGAGTTTATGGTGTTGAAATTGCAGCTTTTTTGTCACATTGGAAGGACTGCAAAGTAAACTTACTGCTGGTGTAGAAGGTTAAAGAAAATGGTGGAATATCAGGCAGGTCTGCCTCTCTGTGGGTGTTTTTCATCAACAATAAATCTAGATTCAGCCTTTTGAAAAAGCCGAGCAGCAAATTCTGTGTGACATTTGAGACCGAGAACTGTGGATTTTTTCTTTTGGTCAAAATAGTAGTAGTTTTATTGTTGAAATATAAAAATGAAATGCTGCTAAAACCGGAAACAAACTTCCAGAACAGCCGTTCTTCCATTGAAACTTTCCAAGTAAAAACACACCGAAGTGTGTTACATGATACGTGATATGAGTTAATTTTAAGATGAATATTTAAGATTAACAAATATAACCCTGATTCAACTCACAGTTGACTTGGTTAATGATTCATTAGTTCATGCACTTCATTGAAAATGGGATTTTGATGAAACAAATCATTTTAAATGAGTTAGAAAAGTCATCTTTGTCTGAAATTTGTTGTTTTATGAAAATATATTTGGATAGTTTCACACGTGGACTGGAAGAACCATGACACAATATCTGAGTACAAAATACCCAAAAGTTAAAATAAATCAATAACTCGTAGTTGTGGGGAAAAGGACACATTTTAGAATTATTATTAGGTTAAACTTGTCCGTCTAACAGTTCCTTTTTCTCCCCCTGCAGCTGAATCCCGGCCGGCTGTGCTGTAAGTCAAAGACTTGCAGTGGCTGGTGGCCAGTGCTGACTGGGAAAGCTTCCAGCCTCAGAGGGACCGTGATTAACCCAGGAGCGGTCAAACTCGGCAGGAAGCCCTCCACAACCAGCCACTGCTATTTATCCACTTTCCAATGAAACCAATTACTTTTACAGCAAGCCTCGGTGCCGACACTATATGTGTTGTTCTTGTAGACCAATAGAGTATGGCTGTGAAAGGAGAGGCAGACATGAAGTAGGAAACCCTCCTGGGCTGCTTCAACAGGCTGTAAAATATACCTAAAGTCAGTGTCCATGGAGACTCTGTGATGTGTTTAACACAAAGCCTTTTAGAAAAATAAACTTCGGCATTATTAGAGCTGTTTTTACGGCTCATCTTCTGACAGTTTTAGAGCTGTCATTGATTTTGCTCGTTGCAAACAGCATGAACACAAACTTCAACATAAATCCATTTCACACACCTTTTGTTTTTACACGTTCCACTGCGACATTAAAATGACATCACCCTGTATTCAGTTAGTGCTGTTATTCAAGTATGTTACACTTCAAATATATCTTTTACAAAAAGTCACATATTAGTGAATATTTGACCAAGAACCACAGCCAACAGTTCTCAGACTGTCTGCAGACATTACATGAGCATGATTGCAGTTTTATTTCATTTCTTATGTTTATTTTTTATCCTCTATGCCTATCACTGTTATTGCAGTTAGTGCTCTTAATGCTGAGCATCACATTTCATTGTGCTGTTGACTCTGTGGTAACCGACATTATGAAAAATAAAACTGAAAATGAACTTTCAGCATCCGTCCATTTCACTTGAGTATGAAAATAACTTTCAGTTTTATTAACCAAAGGTCACTGTGGACACTGTGTCAACATGAAGTGTTTATGCAGCTGGACACATTTACTTGTCATGACATTGCAGTAATGGTTCTGTGGCTCAAACAGAAGCTGCTACGATCTTACAAGAACACTGGTGATGGGACATTTTGCCAAAAGCATGGATTATGTCCATTGACATATCATCGTTGTACTCAAATAAAGTTTAGGTATTAAATATCAACAGAGAAAAAACATAATGATGACAGTTAAAGCAGCAGAAGCTGAGATGTCCAGCATGATGCAACTGAATAGCATCCCTTTGTTAGACCCCTAAACACCCATATCTTTCATATGTCACACCCCAATTTGTAACTTAGGTTCATGGTTGAAGTTCTTAGTCTCTACTCTGCTGGACTCACATCGATACATTTTTTTCTCCTCCAAAACCACAGAAGACATTCTACAACTCACAATACAACTTCCTGTTTAAGTCAGTCAGTACAAACACATTGTGAATGTTTAGTCTCTTCTACAAAAACAGCTAGGCCTGATAGAGGTCATGATTTCCATTACTGCTGTATGTCCATAACCAAATAAATGCTTCATATGTAATAATATAATTCTAAAGGATTCACAAAATTCTACTGAGCATTTCTCCTGCCACAGGTTGCTCCAGAATGGAAGAGATCAAGTACAGACTAGGTTGACATTAAAATAGAAATAGAGTTGTTGTAGATTTGAGTTTCGATGTCAGGAGTCAGATGAGTCCTGGTTTTATTGAGGCACCACCATGTTGTGCTGAGAGTCAGACAGGAGGCATCCATCTAATAAGTGTCAAGTAAAAGTGTTTTTATTGGGTTACTAGTTGTAAGTAATGTAGTAAGAAGAAGAGGAGGGCAGCTGGCTCAGCTAATAAAGCAGTCATATCCCCAATCACTGGCCAGCCTAATTGACAGCCACATGAAGAGGGAACAGCTAATTGATTATAGGCTTGTCCTGTTCCAACACACCGGGGGACTGATGGGAAACTCACTGAGGGAAAGTTTGTGTCTGACTCTTGTGCCAGTGACTGTGCACACTTGAATTTCTGTTTTTCAAAAAAAAACAAAAAAACTCTGGCGTATGTTTCTTTGGAGTAAGTTCATTTTGCAAGTCCTTCTTCCTTCTTTATTAACCATAAATAAACCAAGCTGTGCTTGTGTGTCTTGACACTTTGTGCTGGAAAAGTCCTAATACACAGCAGGGTGCCCTCGCACCTCCAAATACAGTTCCTCCTTCTTCTGTTGCAAACTGGAAGCTAGCGGTCTTGTTGGCATTCCTTTGTGTTTTGTGTACTACAAAGACATGAGAGTGACAGGTTACTCTGTCAGTCAACACAGGTGGCAGTGAGCAGAAGATGGTTAGGAGTTCACTAATTGTCTATCACAGTGTTTGGGTGATGAACTGGCTCATTACTGTGAATGAACTGTCCTCATAATAATGCAAATGTATTACTGCAACAATATGAGTATAAAACTTGATAATGAAAAAGTTAATGATGATGTTGAAAAATGTTGACTATCGTTGTCTTCATTTCTATACGAATGGATAGACACAAAATAAAATGTAAACTAGCCCATAGTCCTTCTACTGACAGCAGTGTTTGTGGACTGTGCTTTTAAACTGGTTTAAGTTAGGTATTGTAGGTCCAACCAGCCATATCTTTACATTCTGCTCTGCTGCCTTAGCACTGAGCACTGGAAGTAAATGAGCCCTCTTGGAGACATCGAGCTGCTTGTAAACAGAGTTGATGTTTTAAAGGTGACACTGAACGCTGATGGAAAGGGTTAATCCTCTAGAGAGCATGAATGCATGTCACCATTAATTTGCCATACACCATTCAATTATGTGTGGATGATTTTTGGATATTTAAAGTAAAAGCAGGAAAAAATGGTCAGATGGTTGCAGTAGACAAAAAGTCAGAGGTTACATTAGGGTTCTTCCTCTGAGTACTACATTTTCCACGGTGGTATTCTATGAACCAAAGTGTTGGACAGATGGACAGGCAGAACCATTCTAAAGCTCCAACATGATAAATAGAACCTATGAATCATACACACATACACACACACACACACACAGAAAGCACCCCAGGCTACTCATCATCATCAAATTTATCTTCAAAGAGTTTGACATGTGAGACTACAAGAGTAAAAGTGAAACGGTAATCTGATATATAGAGAATATAGAGAATATAGAGAATCTGATATATATATATATATATATATATATATATATATATATATAAAGTAAATGTAAAGCATCTGTATCTGTATATTTGTAAAATAAAACGTTTCCAAGAAGGTTTATTTGCGCTATGTTTCTTTTGCATATACCAATGCTCCGTCACTGATCATCCAATAGAGGCCAAAGAAGTGAATCATTCCATCCTCCACTTCAAAGTCCTCCATCAGCACACTGTTATGTTCCACCAATTCATTGTGTGTCAAAGAGAGCCATTGGTTTAATCCCATCCCAAGTCATTTTTTTGTTACCTATCAAAGTGAATGTCGGGTCCGGCCCATGGGAGGGGCGACATGACATTTCCACGGCAGCTTCTAAACAGGTCAGCCAAGGGAACCATGGAGTCCAAAGCGGTGGGAGGGGGACACTTTCAACCAAAACCGTGTAACTGAATCTAAACCAGTGGTTAAACCCATTCAGCAGTGCAGGAATGGGGAGAGCCCTGACAATACAATACCATTCATAGGCTAACACAGCCCCAGTGGAATGACCAGGGAGGGGTTTTAATCAGGCAGAAAGGCTCTCAGCCAGCCAGCCAGCCAACCAGCCAGTCAGTCAGTCAGTCAGTCAGTCAGACTACAGAGGCCCTTACTTCATATAAAGCCTGACACCTCCGCACCTACATCTATCTCTCTGTGTTTGTTTTGGAGTGTGTGATGCTTGACTCTCTCATTCTTTCACAGAGCTTTGCAGAATAAGAAAAATGTAAAGCCGCTTCTGTTGGCAGCGGCTGGGAGGTGTGATAAAGTGAAAGGGGAGTGAGGGGATGGAGAATGGGGAACTGAGAGTCAGTCTGCCCTCGGCCTGACCTGCAGCTTTCAGGGGGCTTGAACACATCAGAAATCCCATTGTGGGAAGTGATTAATTGAGAGTGATAACTTACCATGAACAGAGATTGTTATAGGCTTTAATGTGGTAGGCCTGGCTTTTTAAACGCTGCTTTCACGTAGCTTTGTAGTCCAGCATATGGGCCCAGACGTATTCACTGACAAAAGACGAACGAAAATTTATCACGCTTGTACGTCCTGCTAACAACGTGTTCTCTCTCTCTTTATTTAAACACCAATTCTCTTTTAGCCTCACTGGCTTTTGAACCATAAACACTGATGGGAAAACACGCTCATACTGTGGCAATAACATGTTTGGATTAAGGGATAGCTGAATATTTTCATAACTGATCAGTCTATTGATTATTGCTTCAATGAACTGTTGTTGTAGTTCATAAATGACTTAACATTGGCAAAATGAAGCAGCCTAATTTTCTTGTCAAGTGATTGGTGTTAATTTCATCACTGACAACTATGACCAACGAACACTAAATGAAAAAGAAACCATTGGAAATGAAAGCTGTATTGAAATTATTATAACAAACCTCTTTGACCTGTTGCACCAATAAGCTTTATACTGTATTTCAAGAATTATATTTCACTGTTGGTAATACTAGCCAGAAAACAGCCAACATAAATATATGACATGATTTCACACATCCAGTGAAAATGAGACAAAGAGGGGATCAAAGAAACAAATCTATGGCTAAGCTTAAAAACTGGAAGGCATTCACACTAACATTCACACTAACATTTCAGCTTAATGTTACCACAGACATTATTAAGATCGTCGTGATGTTATCATGAGTCTCAGATGGATATCTTTTGTGCTTTCACAGTCCAGTTCATGTTTGAACCATTTCAGTGCACACTGGTTGCTGCTGCTTTGCATGTTAACTTATGAGTGAGTCGCTGCTCTGCAGAGTTTGGGAATGATGGCTTCATTTACTGAGTAGACTGTCTCATGTAAGAATAAGAAAAATACATAAGAAATGGAACTAGACCAATGTCTTTACTTTTATGTATTAAAACAAACAATAATGAAATGACAAAAATGTGATTTTAAGTAAGTTAACAAAGTAAATACATGCAGTTTATTTATTGTTCCTATTCAACTGATGGTTTGATGGTTTGTGGTGAAGTAAAGGATCAGCACTGTGTCTTATCTGCTAATGCCTCACTGATGCAGTGCTACTGAAGACATGGAGTGTTGATCTGAGCTGAGACCAAAGTCCTGCTGTCGTTTGAACAGATGAACAGAGCAAGAAAAAACAGAGAAACGGCAGAGGAGTCAAACAGGTCTTATGTGGTGACACGCAGTGTTTGTTCTCAGCTTTTCAGCAGTGTCAGGACCCTGGGGCCCTGTCCGCTGGCCCTTATCTATCCCAGCTCAACTACTGATGTGTCAGCAGTGATCTATGGGCTGAGAGGGTCAGGGGGTGGAGGAAGAAAAGGTTGGGACCTGGCTGGAGATGGCCTGGGACCACATGGTCGGGTCATGGTGGGTGAGTGTGTGATTGTGTGTGTGCATGGACTGGGGTAATATAAGGATACCCAAAACTGGTGGTGGTGGTGTGTAAAGGAGGGAAGGGGGAGGGTAAGGTTGTGGGCGGACTGCCCATTGGCTCACATTGTATTTTTCAGGGTGTAAGCGGCTGAAGGCTGGTTGCTTTTTCAAGGGCGATTGCCCTCCAGCACGCTCCCTGTCAGCCCTCTTGACTTCTCCTTGACTGCAGCACTCTGGGTTTGCAAAGAAACACTCTGACTGAGTGGACTGAGCACACACACAGTGTGTGAGAGTGACAGAGCTCTGTTCACAGGAAGGACACAGTGATAGATGGATGGATATATGCTGAGTTATTGATACTTCTTTCAGTGTTTGTTCACGTGAAGCAAGCTGCTCTTTATGGATATAATAGGAGAGCAAAGGGCTGCCGCCAAATCAATCATAGTGCTAAAAAATGTCTCATTGCACTCATACATAAAAGACTCAGGTGACTGGGTGACTATATACTATGGGATGCTACACAACATTCTCAAAGATGTTCTTATGACACATGAATGTTCTCTTCTCTAAAATGGTTAGGGGAAAATATGATGCTGATTGCTAAAAAGCTAACTCAGAATTAATAAAGAATTACTGTTCTATGCAAGGAGGAGAGTTCTCTCACCATAATGAAAACATGCTGGAAGGTATATTTCATAATGATGATTGTTTGTTCTTTATTTTGAACTTTCTTCACTGTAACAACATTTTATCCTCTTCGTGTTCTAAGGTCAATTTTTATGACCACACCAGATGCTACTTCATTAGCATTCTGTGTTAGCACACTTGTTTGAGTCTTCCTCAAACATTCAGTAAAACTTTGAATGTTCATCCTTGTATGTGTCTTCAGTGTTAGAATTGGAGCTTTATGCAGAGTTTCACCTCAAATGTGCCCCTCTGACAGTCCTATAAATACCCTCTGGTCCACTTTGCTCTGTTCTGCACACCCCTCCCACCCATTACATTTCTTTCACCTATTTCTCCTCTTCTTCCTACTCTCCATAGGGTTCTGAGGGGGGTCAGGTGTGGATTCCCTACCAAAGCATCCCCACACTGCAGCATCAACCACAGAAGTACAAGAGATCACGCTTCACTCACAATCTTTAATTTTGTCAGTAAGTAATTTAAACGTATCTTATACTATATTATAATCACGGTAATTATTATTGATATCTGTTAATGATATATTTTTAATAGCTTTTATTAATGTCTAGTTAATAAGATTACATCTTCTATCCTGTATCCACATTTTCTATATGAAAGCACAAACTATAAAGAATAACAGTCATGTAATATCTTCTTCATTATTTTAAATGTACCTTGAGACAGAAGTAGGTTTCACTTGCTGTGTGCTGTGTGAAACCATGCAGTTACAATAAAAACATGCTAACAAAAAAATGAAAAATTAAAATGTGACAGAGTTGTCATTGTTTGCTGTTCTGCAGTGCACATAAACTCATTTAACTGATAAAGCTGCATGAGTCCGATGGACCATCAGCAGTTACTGTGTAATCCTTAGTGCAGTCTGTCCTGTGATGTACAGCAGAGTACACAGGACAAAAGACAAATAGCTTCCCACTAATCTTCCCCTGAGGCCTCATCATCACAGGATGTTCTTGTTGACATATTTCAGTCTAACAATAATGGTATAATCTGCTCAAATGAATAGGCTGGCTTCTGTGCATCTGATAGTGCAGTCTGTAGTGTGAGCTTCCATATTGACAGGGGGAGGCGGGAGGGGCTCCCCCTCAGACTTATCTGTGCTAGTCATGTAAACTAAGCTCATTAAGCCCACAGACCAATTATCACTAAGTCAATATGAAGCCTGCAGATTATTGCAGTTAACTCAGCTGTGCAGGTCAGAGTGAGTCTCAGCTCCCTCATCAGGAGCTTCAGGAGGAAGCACAGCCATGACCTTTGCTCTTTTCTCACTTCATCACGACCCTAAGGAAAACACTGAGTCAGTGGAGATCCATGGATGTCAGTATTGATTTAACACAAGCTGCAAACTAAGTATAAGAATCTTAAACCAAGTTCTTACAGGTTGATCTCCACCTTCATTACAAACAATACAATTAGAGTTTGGACCGGACATGATTTAAGAGCATGTAGCATCTCCCTGCTTTTTTTCCATTTTTGGCTTATTATTGCAGGAAACGCTCTGATGACACAGATAATGAATGTCACCTTCTCCTGAAGTGTCCCAGTAAAGACTTCAATAAGTTCCAAATGTCCTCTTTGTGTTGTTTTCCCTCCTCTACAGCTCAGAACAGAAACACTGTGCAAACACACTGAGGGGATTCTGCTGAATGAATCCCATATTACCTTCAGATAAAGAATATGAAATCATTTATTTATTTTAATATTTGTAACAGTTATCCTTAAATGGCATCGCTCCATGGCTCTCTGCAGTGAAAAGATTTTTTCAGTTTCACTCATTAAACTCCTGATATAAAAAAGATTTTATTCATTTATGTCTTTACAAAAGGCCCCGCAGTTCACAGTTTCAATACTGAATATGTGAATCTAAAATAGTTCATACAATTATGTAACTGTAAATCTTCACTTCCACCAGTCCAGCATGAGTCATCTTAACACAGAATACTCTGTATTAAGATGATGCAAATATTTTTATATTTATATTCTTATATCTGTTTTGTGTAATTAAGACTACAGACATGTAAAATATAGACTACTCAAATTATTGTTCTAAGGAAGACACATTAGGATGTTCCTGGTTAATTATCTTGTAAAGGAACTTCAGCTGTTTATGTGTGTGTCAGTCTAATATTCCCACCAGTCTGATATGTATATATAAATATAAGTCTTTAGATAAACTTACCAGGTAATACAATTGTCTTTTTACTTGTAACAGAGTATGTTTATTTCTCCTTATTGACAGATCCAAAGTATCCACATGCATGAGATGTTTCATCAGCAGTTTCTACATCAGTTTATGGCTAATTGCAGGGGTGGACATGAAGCTGTGCACGTAGTAGCTTTCAAATGTATAGTCCCAAAGAAAACTATTAATATGTTATGCAATCCAGAGTTCATTTTCCAGCTTTCATTGAACTCTGTTTTGCTTCACCGTTTTCCAAATGACTTCGAATCTTGCACAAACAAGTAGAAACTGTGGCGTGTGTGTGTGTGTGTGTGTATGTGTGTGTGTATGTGTAGTCAATGCATTTGTTTCCCCCGTGGCCTAGAAGACACATTAAAGTCTCAGTGAATCAGTGAGGACCCAGCAGTATGAATATTCATCGTCTGAGTGAAAAGCTGGATGAGACGAGGAGGGCTTAACAGGATGTGCACCTGGTGAACCTTGATCTGTGTGTATCAAAATGTCCTACAGTGAAAAACAAGTAGAGGGAATTCACAATGATGTGGTGTGTGTGTGTGTGTGTGTGTGTGTGTGTGTGTGTGTGTGTGTGTGTGTGTAATAGAGAAGAATGAACATATGGTCAATGAAGAGAATAATGAATATTTATGTTTTATTTACATAGAGCACTATACAAGGTAAATGTAAATATGAGAACAGTGACTTCTAGTGTTTGTTTGTTGAACCATGACTTCAATTGTGTACTGTTACACCATGTATGTATGTATGTATATATATATATATATATATATATATATATATATATATATATATATATATATATATATATATATATATATATATATATATATATATATATATATATATATAATCGCTTTCAGAGAGGATTTCAGGGTTATTGGCTGCTGCAACTTTGTTTTCCTATGACTCACTTTAAACATAAACGAAGACATTTATGTTTTGCCACACATTTCATGCATTTCACAGCAAAGCAAATATTTATGAATCTGGTGAAAGTTTTTTTTTTCTTTACAGACCTATTAATTGGTAACCTGTGAGTTTTATATACACACAAGATGTGTGTAGGGTTCCTGTTGGTTTTGGTTTTCTGCTGCAGCTTGATGCGTAATTCCAGGCTTTTTAATTAGGTGTTGCAGGGTTCACTTTGTTCTGCAGTCACCCAAAGACCAACGAACAGCGCAAATTTGATCTTCTGGAAAACTAATGATCCCTGTGATTCTGAATACAAATCAATAGATTACATATGACCGAGTAAAGATGTCATTCACAACATGTTAATTCTACATCCTGATTAAGGAGGCGTTTCTTTGTATGTTTCTTTAACTCCATTGTGTGTTTTTCTTCCATTCTCAGGTTCCTCCCAGTGAATGGCACTATTTGTGTTTTCAGTGCTTGCTGTGCCATTAGCTCCAGCTCCTACAAAGAGCCTGGTTGACCTGGCTAGCACTGTCCTTTCTCATGGCCCATGGTCCTGGATTGTGAATGGGTGTGCTGGCCTTTCTTCAGGACCTTCGGCCAGTATTGTGAATAGGCTGCAGTGGCTGATTTAAAGCTTGTGGTCAGAGAAGTAGGTGAAGGTCAGGGCAGCAGAGGTCAACCCCGGAACATCTGATTTACTTCAATATGCCTGCAGTCACATAGATGAAGCTGTAATGACCATTAGGAGTGAAGCAGTCTGCCAGGGCAGCCAGCGCACTGTCACACTGACATGACGTAGAGCTGTCAGAGGCAGCCGTGCTATTTTTGTACACTGAAATCAGTCAAGTCATTTAAAGGGTCACTTACCCAGATTCTCATTCCTTCCCCTCTTGTGGTGTCTATCCAATCAGATCAATGTGATTTTATTTTATTCTTATGCTATTTGTCTGTCCAAAGGCAAAGGGTGGTTATTCTCACAGACCTCACTGTGAAACACTTTTCTTGGGACCTATTTTCTACTGAGGAAAAAACTATTAAACATTTCTTTATTATATATATAGATATTCCAGGGACATGATGCAGACAGTCTTAAATAATAATAATAATACAATATCATTTCCAATGATGTAAGCAGCACAAATTAAACATGATTATCTCCATTTGACTGGAGAATAGATATCTCAAAACCAAAATAAAAAAAATTATCTGATGCTCAGGTCTGCTTAATTGTGACTGATCCCACCGCAAATGGAGATCAAAATCTGACCAATGCTAGCCGACTATCTGATCACCATCACCAGATAAGCATGCATCTTATAGTGTTTATTTCACCACCTTTATCATATGCATAGCTGTATATTTGAAAGGTCTATAGTACACTTACTCTATTGTTCTATATATCTAGTGTATCTTTTATTTTATTTTACTTCATTTTAATTCATGATTTTTTTTTCCAACTTGTGAGCTGCTGTAACAAGTGAATTTCCCCAGTGGATCAATAAAGTCTGTTTTATTTCATCTGCACGGCATTACAACAGATGAATGTGCTGCTTACATAAATATATATATTACGTGAGACTAGCTGCAACTGTATGTTGAAACTCAACTACAAACAGCTAGCATATTTGTATTGTGTTGTAACCTCTACCCAAGTGAACAGTCCCAGTAAAAGGAAGGCGGTGCTGTGGGAGGGATTCCCATCACCTTCTTGTCACATTATCAACTGGAGTGAAAGCATGTGTTAAAAAGGCTTTGAATGCCACTGGGGTGTTGACTGTGAGTGTGTGAGGCTGATTGTGACTCCATTTGTGTATGCTTATGTATGCATGGAAGTGTGCTCGTGGGTGTGTGCGCGAGTGTGTGTATGTGTGTGTGTTAGAGAGTGAATGAATAGCAGCCTGGGCTGTCACATTAGCCATGGTTGGGAGTGTTAGTGGGCGTTTTTTTTCTGTCCCTGTGTGTTTTGGTCTGGCTGAGACAAGCCTGTCAGAGTGAAACCCTCAGTTCTCTTTCTCAGTCTGAGGGGACAGAAAAGAAAGAGAGGAGTCAAAATGGAGGAAGAAAGAGAGACAGACAGACCTCCCGCTCGTCCAGTTCCTGATGTGCTTTGTGCATTGAGACAAGACAGTAAATGTGTAGGTGTTTGTCACTGACAATAGACTGCAAACAGCATCATCTGCCTGCTTGGTTACGAACCTCCAGCTGCCACACATTCAAATCATTGGCTGATACCATTCACTGATGCTTCATGAACTGAGAAAGAAAAAAAAAAAGAAATCTAATTTTACTGGTGAAGTTTAAAGGAACAGTGAGTTAACCCAAAACACTGCATTTACATAGAACCTCACACCTACTGTAAAGAGAGAACCATCTGGACTTACTGTGCAGAGTTTTTAACCACTAGTACTACGGAGTGATGTTTGATTAGTGCATGAGTGCATTAGTGCGTTTTTATTTCATTTTTTAAACAACAAATTATTGAATGTATATTTTGTCAAATCCTGTTAAGCAAATGTAATACTGATCCCATACTGTAACTATGTCAATGACAGTCAGTGGAAATAAGCTGTAGAGCATGTGTCCTGTCTGTAGCCTGTGATAACATTACCCTGGCACAGCTGTGAAGATGATCAAACTTTTTTCTCTCTTGTAATTCATAAATAGGATTCATGCTTAAGTTGTAAGTTAAAGCTAGTTAAACATGTCTTGCTGTAACTAAACTGCTGCAGACATTATTCTTGTTCTGGTGTTTTAGGTGGCCTCTTCAGGTGTGTTACCACTTTCTCCTGGACTTGAAGACGTGACAAGAATAAATGTGGCCAGTGTGTAATAACAAGTCAGATTGCAAAGTTTATTATGTTCTAATGATGACCCATTAAAGTGCAGTATACTGGTGCTTACCATGGTCACTACAAACTCTTCTAATGTGTGCAATCACTCTGACTACAAGTGACCACCAATTAAAGGTCCCACTTGATCAGTAGACCTCAAGTGCAGTTCAGTCCCATCCGCTTCCACATTGTGGAAGACAGTAAAAACAGTAGAATAGATGAAACTTCATATCAAACTTTAGACTTTTGACTTTAGAGTGTTGTTATCTGTGCTTGACTGCTGCTGATTGTTACTCTGACACTTGATGACCAATGATGTGCCCACCTGTGATTAAATACTGTTCTTTTTTACTGTGAAATTGATTTGAGTCTGTTGAGTTTTGGCAGGGTTTGGGGTTCAGGGTCTGCTTTCTTCTAGCTTTTGGATTTTTGCCTTCTCTTGTTATTGGAAAGTATTGCAGGAGGCAGTAGTTTAGTCCAGATACCCTTTTTGGGCAAGTCAAGTCAAATGACCGATTTTGTCAAGTCTTATCGCAGTGTCTTACTGCAGTATCCAGTCTTTATAAAGAGAAAAGACAGTATTACCTTTTATTCTGATACCTTCTATTCAATGACGTATTCCGATTGTCCAATATCAGCGTCCTGGTATGATAGTTTGCCTCTATAACACTTACATGACGCTCTCTATCATTGGGATGGAACAAATGCTATGACTGCTTTGAGAGGCAAAGATAGTTCACCAGAAGAAGAAGCAGCTCTTTTAAAAATCTGCTTTGAACCCTCTGTCCCAGGTGATGTCAGTCCACACATGCAGGTTAGATTACTGATGTGTGAATGTGAGTGCATTGGGTTTGACCATTGATACAGGCCACCTACCTACCACCTACCTCTGACTCTCAGAGACTGTCTAAAGCAGCAGGCCTTTTATCCTCCAGAGGTCACTCAGAACAGATGGACATCGTTTTACTTTCAGGTGGTGGTTAGGTGATACCTCATATGAACTAGTTTGTTTGAAATATACTGAGGCCTTAACTGTAACATAACAGTAATGATGTAATATATTTATGTAGCAGTTTTAGGAGCTAACCATTCATACACATCACACACTGATGGCACAACTGCTAAATGATGGTCTAACTCCTTATACTGATGGTATAGAGTTTAATGTGTTTAATGATGTAGCTGCTTTTACTATCTAAAGAAAACATTACCATCTTCACCGTAACTTCAGCTTAACTTCTTAAATCAAATCATGTGCAATATTATAACTTATATATATATATATATATATATATATATATATATATATATATATTTTACATAAATGTCAACTCATTTTAACCACTTTTATTACTCAAAAAGAGCAATTAGTATTTTTAGCAACCTTTTAACATATTCTTAACACATTTTTATACATTTTTAATTATTTATAACCATAGTCATGACAATACACACTGACACTGCTAAAGAAGCTAACCGTCTCACCTACAAATAGGCTAAGTGAGAACAAAACATCACTAAAGTTACAAAAAACACCACATAACCACAAAAAACAAGCATCTAATAAAATGCAATAACTGCAAACATAACCGCAACATGTTTTTAAAACATATATACTGTGTAAACACCTGTGACATTTTCTTTTGTACCACCTTTTGCTAGCAACTCTACTTTAACAAAATAAAAGCGTCCGCCTGGGCATAAAGAATAATAGGATAAAACATGAACTACATTTGAAAATGACAATAACTTATATGAACCATGCTAAACCATGTTAAACATCAGTTACAACAGCCTTTGGGAGCAATTTGGTGTTCAGCATCTTGTCCATGTGATTAGTGGATGACCTGCTCTACCTCCTGAGCCACGGCTGTCCAGCAAAGCTATAAGGCTTAGCAACTTCACTACTTTTTTAAGGAAACCTAGAAGTTTTGACATTGACATGACTTTGCTAACTTTTTTATCTTTAGAACTTTATTCAGAATATATTGACATTTTGTATTCAGCATTGTCAGGGAGCTGTGGAGGAACAAAAACAAACTGGACAGGGTTGTATTTTTTATATGAAATAACAGGTGCAGGTTTATCAATTCAATGTACTTGATAATCGATTGTCTAGTGAAGACTACATTAAAAAGAGATTTTGGTCAACTTATGTATGTGCAAAAGTTTGTGAACCCTGAGCTGCATTGGTTAAAACTGGCAGTTACGTAGAATCAGGCGGGACAAATTGGTATATGAACCACTGAATCAGACCAAAAACATCAATAATGTTTAGGGACAAAATTGCACATCACTGATTGAAACAGATATTAAACCAGGTTACTTTAGTCTTACCCTGGTGAACCCATACAGGTCAACCATGCAGAGAGTAAGCAAGATCTCAGAGGACATCGGGAAGAGGGTAGTGACAGCACATTTGACTGGGGGGGCTATGAAGTCATGTCAAAAAAATTGGAACTAGATCATCTACAAATGGAGCGCACTGAAAAAGACTACAACTCTGCCTAGAGGTGCACGACCCTCAAGAATATTGACAACAGACACACAAGAAAAATGTGTGATGACAAATATCCAACATAGTAGATGGGAGAGACTGATGAGTCACTACAGAAACTGTTTAGTTGAGGTTAGGACTTGCAATATCCTATTAACTGAAGGGGTTCACATATTTTTTTCTTAAATCACATTTTTTTTAAACAAAACAATAACTAACTATTAAGCTTAAGTGGGGTTGAACATCGCCCATTGAAGGCTGACTATGACAGTGACTTACTCTCTCAGCCCTGTGGGTTCATCACTGATGTTCCTCCAGCAAACATATACATTCCTGGTGTTAAGTGTCAGTTTGGACACCCTGATGAATGCTCTTCATTGTTGAACCAAGAGTTGCACATTAACTAAAAATCATTAGTGGCAGGAGCCATATGTGTTTGCAGCCCGTGTCTATTTTCTCTTTGTCTGACTCTGATGCTGTGATCAGTGGCTGCGAGGTGTTGCTGATTAAACATTTAAGAGATAGACAGACTTTAACCTTCCTGCCACTGGGGGCCATAGGTGACATTCTAATGCTAGATTTTGACACAGTTCACTGCCTCAGCAATGTATGATCATCCCACACGCTTGGCACAATATATATGTTGGATCTATATTTATATTAATATATAAGGGTCTAAGAAGCAGGTACACAAAGCAGCAGCCACAGATTTTGGAACAACTCATAAAATCTGGACATACAAACACAGCTCTGTCATCACACTTCCTCCTCATACTAATTCAAAATTGACAAAGAGGTGGAGTGTGGGTGGAGCTGAAGTGGGCTGAATGAAGACTCGTTGCTCAAACAAGCCACCTGTATCAGCACCTACCTGTCAATCTAAGCAGAGACACTTAATTCTGCATAACTTAATATCATTTGAACAGGTGAGTTCTATAAAAAGTCAGTACAGTTGTCATGAATGGCAAAAAATGCTGTGAAGTTGGTCAAATGTCAGTCTCCACAATGGAATCTCGTTATGGAGACTGACTCACTTCCACTTCAGTTTAAAGCCACAGAAGTTGCTACTTGGCCCAAGTAGCCTGGTTGTTTTCCAGATCACCATTCATCACCAGGGTCAGCACTTAGCACCCTGAATGTATCATTATCTGTTTTCTGCTTTAGCCGGTGAATTGTGTTACGGTTAAAAGACGTATTCACATCTAGCTATGGGCTCTAGTTTCCTCAAAGCCTCGTGCTGAGGCCCTGCAGAGGCTGACCATTTCTTTGAATATAGCACCTATTAAAGCCTATATTGTCCTCCGGGGGATGATGAGTGATTACAGAAATCTTGAAGTATGTGCATGGTTAGTCTTAACACTTAAGAAAGAGACACTTAAGCCAACTCAAAAAGCAGGTTTCTATTTAAACTCAAAGGAAGGAGGGCAGTGATTATTGAACAGGTCTGTGAGTGCCATTGTTGTAAAAGTAATACGGCTATGGTTTGAAGATGTATGTATCTGTTTGTTCATATAGGATCTGAGAGGCCCATCATTAAGACTGGACACAAAGGTCTGACACAACACCGTGGTGAAACATAGCCCAGAGTCAAAAGACTGCACCTGCTGGACCAGAAACCTTATGAAGGAAGCTATCATCTGCAAATTGGTGATTTTTCTTTCCATCACCTGAACAGCTCTTCTCAAAGGCTACATGTGCAGTAATCACTAGTATATTTTCAACAGTGCTATAAAGCTACAGAAAAAAATAGCCAGCTCTGTGAAGACGTTAAGTCACAGGTCTATGAATGGTAATATTTGTTGGTTCTTTGGACTCAAATGAAATGAAGTATCTGAACAAGTCAAGACAATTAGAGTCAGTCATAAATTTGTGAATACAGCATACAACACCCTTAGAAACTCAATTTAGAAAAGGAAAAAGTCAAAATAGAGGTAATCATCCAGAATAGCAACTGTAGAGGGATTCCTGTGCTTGGGACATAAAATCAGGATGACATTGGAAACATACATGAAGAATATGGATCTGGGAGACAGATAGATAAGAGCCACACCGCCTCATCTCCATCATGGAGACCTGGATAGTCGATGAACTACACAGACTCACAAGAATCCAGATAGAATCCAGATCTAAAACATGTGGATGAGGTCCCAGGGTGGCTGATGGTCTGTCACAGAGAGGCCTGAGTGACTATGGCTTTGGGTTTGATAGATTCATTGAGACAGAGACTCGGGAACCAACAGGTGATAACCTTAAACTGGCTGTAAGTGAATCAACAAGATGAGCTTTAAGTTTCGCACTGCTGGGTGGATTGTTAAGAAATGTGGTCGACCCCTTTTTGTTTTCTAGCACCACCAGTACATTAGCCAGTGACATATCTCTAAATCTACACTTCTTTGGCACTAAAGTCTGTACACTGATGATGTAGCACCAGCAGAGATTTTTGGTTGAAGTATTTCAGAAAGGATTATTTTGGATGGATTGCCAAATGTGGTTCAGACATTTATGTTCTTCTCAAGATGAACTGCAATATCCCTGGTGATCTTTGGACTCTCTCAGTAACTATGGTGAAAGTGTACTTACCTTTGGCTTCTAACCAAATCCCTGTGTGAGCACTGCTGTCCCTGAGCATAACCTTAGAGGATGCTTCTCAGCCACATTTTCAGTTGACTGTCTCACACGTAGCTGACAGATAAGCTTTGATTTCAATCAGTACAGCTGCCTATACAGACCATGTAACAGCTTGTGGTTTACTTGTGCTGTATGATCATAACTGCGACCCAAAGTGTTTTTTAGGCATACTCACCGGCGAAGGGTATTCTAACTGTGGCTTTGTCCTCTCCCCCTCCTAGCACTATACAATCCTGCAGTTGTTTGCTCCATTCATCAAGTCACTAAAATACTAACAAACACGTTTTTACACTCACCACTGAGCCACAGTGCAGACCGGAGGCTGACTTTCTTGTCAAAGGACTAAAACACGCAAACACAGAAATGCACATAAAAGCAATGCACATAAAAGCAAAGCAGAAGCACTTTGTATGAAATGGTGTATTGATGGTGCGCTGCCTTACGAGACAAAACATGACAGGCGACTGAAGTGACTTAAGGGGGAAGGTCTTTATTAACAATGTCAACAGCAAAAGGGGGGCTCCACTGACAGAAGCTGCAGCCAGCATCTGCTTCTATACCATCAACTCTACTAACATTCATCCTACCATTTATCCATTTGTATGTTTGTCTGTCTATCCAGCCTCCTTCCATCCATTTGTGTGACTGTCTGTGCACTTGTCACTTCGTCATAAGGAGAAAGGTTCTATCAGTGAGAATAGGACTATTGATCTAAAACCAATATGTCCTTTATCGTGTTCACTGCTTGCCCATTTTGATTCTATTAGTGTGAGTGCTAACCCATGAATTCTTTTTCTGTCCATGACCTGTGAAGGTAGAGTGCTCTCTCTCTTTATTCAACCGCCCCACTAACCTCTCTTTATAGTACAACTCTTATTGTCCTCTAATAGGCTGTTAGCGGTTAGACTTGTTGGGGTTTCCTAACAGGTGCCTCTGAAGAGGTGTGGTCAAGGAACATACAAGGCCTCCGAGGTCCTTCTCATTTTGATCTCTCAGGTTTAAAAATGGTTGCTGACCACTGGCCTTCTAGGTGATTATTGATCCTTAAAATGACTCTAGATTTTGTAAAATCTGCTTATTTTCCTTTTTTACCAAGTGATAGATGGGAGGATATGCATAAGTCACATCTGTCCGTTAAATATGAAGCTAGAGCCAGTCGGTGGTTAGCTTTGCTTTGCACAACAACAATTTGCAGTTTTACTGGTTGTCTGACAGGCAACTTCTTGGCCATGACCATAGTCTGTGCTGGGTGCCACCCAATGGCAGGCCAAGATTCGGCACACAGCCCCCTGTAAAATTGTGACATGTCATTATTTCACTTTGTTTTTTTGTGGGTTAAACAAATTACATATAATGTGTAGAGGTGCTAGTAGGCTCTTCTGTTTTGAGTCTTTCTGCTAAGGTAGCAAACCGGCTGCCAGCTGTAGTCTAGAAGTCAAAGTTAATCTTAAACTCTCTATGAAAAAGCACATTCCCCAAAATGATGAACTTTGGCTTTGACGGTCACTTTATTTATATCTTTGTTTTTTTTTCCAAACTTCCACCGCTTGCTTCTCTTCAGAGAACTTAAATGTGACTTAACTGTGTTTATACATGTTACTATTTATGTTGGCTTTTAAAAATTCTTGAATGTTTCTACCCCATAGACCACCAAGTTATATACTACAGTCCTGAAATGTTAGATCACTAAAAAATTCAGACGGTAATTAAGATTTTTAAATCCAACCTTTCACATACAAATGTAAATGTAACACTGCATCATATACGCTACTCTAACAATGATTAAATCATTAGATTAAATGTTTAGGCTACTCTAATGATGAATTCATTTGGTGTATAATCTTAGCTAGATAGCAACCATAGTTTGGGTTTGGACTTGTTGGGAGGTATATTTTTAACTTGGCACGGCTGCATAGTCTGGATCTGTGTACTGGATTCTGAATTATGAATGTGTGTCCTTTTTCTAATCACCACAATCCATGGCACAACAAAGCTGAGGTTTAACTGGTGCTGAGGATGTCATCCACAGTCTCCTAGCAGAGACAGGGGTCAGGTCAGGACACTCGTGTGGTGAAGTGGCCTCTTTTAGTCTTTCAACGTCTTTGTGTGTTTGCAAATGGGGGATGTGAGAACAAGTGACAACTCTGCTCAAACACTTGTGTTTGAAATGTCCTAGTAGCTAAAATGGTTATAAATGATATAAAAAAAGACAAAATAAGCAACAAAATGTATAATCAGAACTATAGATTAAATATACATCATGATCCTTCTCTAAACAACTCTGCTTGAACAAGCTCAAATGTTTGGTCAAGGTGGAAGTTGTCAGGTCTCTTTATATGATAAAGATACGGTCTACCTGCTTTATATGTAAAGTGGGCTGAGTTGTGTTATTACTTGTTATGATATATAAATAAAACTGAATTCATTTAAACTGATCATGACGTCTCCTCAAACAGAGGAGGTGGTAACATTTTCTAAAAGAAGTGGTGGCAGCTCACTCATTTAGTCTAGTCTCTTTTTACACAAATTTTAGACATATTTGAAAATCATTTTCAATCAGTATCACATTAGCAACCAATTGATTTTCATTTGTATATTTTCTACTAACAGGGTTTTAAAGGACTGCTACCAATATATTTAGGCTAAAGCTGCCAACATCATATTTTTGCAATCTTTGGTACAGCTGTCCACACACCATGGTTCATGGCAACACTGAAAGAAACTATTGTGGCCAAAAACAGCATTTTGAGCTGCTGTAGAGACACAGTGGTCCACCAAAGCAGTGTAGAGTTTAGAGCATCCCTTGAAGTGACTTGGACACTGTCGAATCACAAACAAGAAGTGTTGTCACGACCTTTTCCTAATCTGAAATGTTGTTGTGTTTTGACCCTCGAGGCCACAACAGAGCCTCCTAAATCTTACACACTGCACCTTTAAAGTAAAAAATCCAAACTGGAAAATAAAAAACACAAAAACAGCAACAAACTGTATAATCAGAACTATAGATTAAATATACATCATGATTCTTCTCTAAGCAACTCTGCTTGAACAAGCTCAAATGTTTGTTTTAAAGTAAAAAATCCAAACTGTTTCCAAGTGCTTTCAAAGCCACTCTCTTCTGACATATTACTTATTCAGATATACTTTTAAATCCAAAACAACCAACAAACCTTTTTGTTCTTAATCACGTATATCAAAACATAATTAACAATGAATATTTTATATATTTTTTTATATTTTGTTTAAGCAGTGACAAATGATTAAATAAGCAAAACTAACTGTTTCAGTGTGTATATGGGCACCTGACATATGTGAAAAATTATGTCCTTTAATAATACTTTATTTGCCTAAACACAGTCCCTAACCATGCAATAGTTCTCTATGTGCAGATTTTGTTGAAGAAAATAATCTTTTAAAGAACAACTCTATGAAAATGGTATTTCTATTTCTATCTATTTCTATTGTGGCAGAATGCCAGTACTTTTAACTTCTTATCAATATTTTCTGTTTGCTTGCTGGGAAGCTGGAAGACCGTATCATAAAGGTTCAAAGCAACAACTCAACTTCACCCATTCACCATGTGTTTCAGCCATCTCGCTGTGCAAGCATGTCAATCATTAACTGGCTCTGTGTTGCCTTAGAAAAAGCTGATAACATCCAATAAAGCCATTTAGTGCGTCCCTATCACTGGCCTCTTGGTTTACAGAAACACACAGTCTCAAAACTATTGGCATCTATTGTATTTGATGGATGGTTGTACAAATACAGTCATGAGACATGAGCATGAGGTGAGGGGTGAACTTTCACTGATCTGAAATATAGTAGTTGCTTTAAATAGCTGCCATTTGTTCTGGAACTGTTTGTTTCCCATTATTTAGCTCACAATCAAACTGATGATTGCATGAACAACAGTGTCAAATGCAACACTGAAACACAGGGGTATTATAAATAGACATTTGATCAGAGTCATTGTTTCATTGGACACCATTTAGAACAAGAGTAGTCTCAGTACTGGGATGGGCTCAAAGTCATTTACAATTACTTTGCTATCTTTCTATGAGGAACGTCCATCATGGCCTGGCCATAGATGACCATAGATGAATGCAGAAGCCCTCAGAATTCATTGGAGGCAAAATTAATGTAGATTGGTCGCTTGGCAAGGCTCTACACCTCTGCAGCCAAAAAAAGAGACAAAAAATAGGTACTCATGAATTTAATGAAAATACTTCTATTGTGTGTCGTGTGTGGATGGCTGGGTGGGTGTGTATGCATGTGTGTGTGTTTCCAAGCCCCATTGTCTCTGACCACTTGTTTTTTTGATGATCCACTTAAACCCTTAGGGCCCCTCTTCGTCCTGACAGCATCCTGACCAGGTTCTGACCTCCAAACCATTGAGTTCAAAGTTCCAGTGTGTATTTTTATTCAGCTCTCTAAGTTAATCACACTAGTATTGAAAAAAAAAGCCTGTAGCCGGTGACTCTTTGCTTTTCCTTTTCACTTACTTTTCTTAGATTAACACACTGAGCTGCTAATGTGATGTTAATGCTGGTCAATGTAATACGATGTATGATCGTCAATACATTGATGATTACTGAAACAAAATGTCAGCAGAGACAGAGACGACGTTTTATCCAGTATAATCTGCTAATATGCCTTAAATAGAATAAAAGTCCCTAACCCTGACCACCCACTACCCAGTGAACCAAAAAGAATGATCACAACTGCTACTTGTCTATACAAAAAACACATTACATGGAATACATCTATGCCTTGAAAGCTCTTTGAATTCAATATGCTTATTATCAAATTCGGGTAAGATTAAAGTGCCACTTACTACTTGCATACTCCTGGAATATTAGATAAAGGTAAAAAAAAAAACAACAATATCTCTAAATTTTGATCTTCTTTGTTAATGTCATACAAGCGCAGGGCTAAATAAGAGGTGCATTAAATGTTCATTACAAGTTGACGGTGTAGGATCTGAAAGAAGTGGGCATCTAGGAGCTAGGGGGAGGTCCAATAAAGGAACCTGTTGAGTTTCTTGGGGTTTGACATATAATAGATATTTCATAATGAATAATAAAATACAATTTCTATAGCTAAATTACAGTATAGTAACATTGCTTTACCTTTAAGTGTGACTACAGTCTGAGCAGGTGCTGTGAGGGTGCTTGCATTTAATAGAATGGATAAACATCAGAGGGGGTAATGACTGTCCCTGATGTAAACCACACATCATCAATCACTGATACATATGGTGGGCCCAGTCTGCATGTCGAAGGGTCCTTAGGCAAGATACTGAACCCAAATTGCTCCTGAAGGCTGTGCCTTCAGTGTGTGAATGTGTATGAATGGTTAGCTCCTCACACTGATGAGCAGTTGGCACCTTGTAGGGCTGCCAATGTCATCAGTGTGTGAATGTGTGAATGGGTGAATGAGATGTGTAGAGTAAAAGTGCTTTGAGTGGTCGGAAGACTAGAAAGTTATGAGGAGTGGGTTAAAGCTATATAAGTACAGTCCATTTACCATTTACCATATGGTGTATATTAGGCTTGTTAGCATTACTACTGTAAGCATTACTACTAGAGCCCTTGAGGAGGCAGGCCAACTTACATAAGCATTCTGAATGGCAGTCAAACATTTGTGCTAGATAAAGAAGCCGTGAATCCACCTGTACGCTGTTTGTCTTCTCTCAGAGAGCTCCCACACGTTGTCCGACAGTAGTCAAATATACAAGTGTTGTCAAACACTGCAGGGTGTTTGCAGTCTGCACTGAGTGTGCAGCTCCTCTCTTTATGTATTTATGCATGAATATACATGTATGAGTCAGTGATTCAGAGCGGGCTGATGTGGCTGTAGCATTAAAGGGGCCAGCAGCTTCTCCAGTACTGTATGTCAGATGGTCAAATAGCTTTAACCCACTCCTCATAACTCCTTCCATAGGCATAGAGATTTTGAAATGATTAGACTCAAAAACATAAAGGCGTCTGAATCCTAAATTAGACACCCAATGTAGTGGAAAGTCAACTGTGTATATCAGATATTTTTGTCCAAATAGAAAATGAAGGGATTCAATGAAAAGATTATTATAAGAGATTATTATATAATTAGATAAAACATTAGGCCGGGCGTGACTGTGATGGTGAACTTATACAGATATAGACTGGAATCAAATAAGAAAAATGTTTGAGATGAATTTGTGTAAAACTGTTTAACACTTTGAAATGACTCCTGAATGCTGCGATGATTTTTAGGGCCCTGATATACTCTAAAGCAGATGTGGACATGGACAAATACTACATCAGGTGTCTGGATACTTGAGATGGCTGTTGCTCCTTCTTCTAATGCAGACAATTTCTATTTGAATCTGCTGAGGAGCAGAGGATAGA
The DNA here is from genome assembly GCA_014281875.1 of Nibea albiflora. NCBI lineage: Eukaryota > Metazoa > Chordata > Actinopteri > Sciaenidae > Nibea > Nibea albiflora. Next base: position 23,853,005 of record CM024798.1, on the reverse strand, counting down.
AATGTAGCATGAAGACACATTTTAAATCTAATCCCATCCACACGTTAACACAAACTCAAGATTGAAGCTGTGTGCAGCATGCTGACATTCAAACACACACAAAGACACACACTCTGTCTTTTCAACTTTTCTTTTAATATGCAACACAAAAGGCATGGCGCTCCAGCTGTGTAGCAAATATGAGTTCCATTCTGGGACAAAGCGACATAACAACTTTCTGCCTTCGACTCCATCCAATGAATAATAAAAAGCTCTCTCTCTCTCTCTCTCTCTCTCTCTCTCTCTCTCTCTCTCTCTCTCTCTCTCTCTCTCTCTCTCTCTCTCTCTCTCGCTCTCCCTTCCTTTGAAATAAGCACAGTACATTAGATACAAAGAGTATAATTCAGGGGGTCTGTTTGTTGAGGTGGATAATGTGCCTCATACTGGTGCTCCATGTCAGTCAGGTCAGTGCTTTGTAGAGGGCCAACATTGGCAGCTGGGTCTGTCCACCCACAGTACATGTGTGTGTGTGTGTGTGTGTGTGTGTGTGTGTGTGTGTGTGTGTGTGTGTGTGTGTGTGTGTGTGTGTGTGTGTGTATTCTGTTATTTGTTGAAAAAGATAAGGAGACTCCTGCAGAGAGAGGTTGCAATAGTTGAGTTTCCAGTTGATTACTCATATGATGGTGTATTGAATTTGAACAGCTGAATGAAATCAAGCTTCATAATATTTGGTGAAAACACAAACAGACATTAAGTGTGTTTAAACATTAACTCCAGTGTGATGTACCATAAACTAAGAATGATCTACAGTTGATATACAGAAAGATCAGAAACTGTTTGGAGCGTATGTTAAATAATTCTTGAAAATCAATTAAACATTTTGAAATTGGTATGTCAGCTTTACTCTTTATTTGAGAAGAGAATGAAACAACCCCAAACCAGGCTTCATCATCATGTTCTAAAATCCATACAGAAAATAGAAAACTCTGCAGACCATTTTTAAACACTGTGTCCTCACTGTGTACTTGCTGCCTGTTGGGTTCATATCAACCCGAATTACCGGAAGTACCACTGACCAACACATTCTTTGTTTCAAGCAGAACCAATTGAAAATGGAAATGAGCAGGCGCGTATGCGAGTGTGTGTGTCACACATCACACACAGCACCTCTCGTATTTGTAACAAACATGAAAGATCCTGTACTTCGCTCCATCCTTCCACTACAAATTCATCTCTCTCTCTCTCTCTCTCTCTCTCTCTCTCTCTCTCTCTCTCTCTCTCTCTCTCCTCTCTCTCTCTCTCTCTCTTTCAATCAGGCGTCAGTACTGTTTTGTGCACAGAGATCATATTTGAGTAAAAAGAAATCTTCACTTTTGCAGAAACTGAAAGGGAGCTCTTTCTGCGTCCATTGGAATGAGGCCAGAACCTTTTCAACACTGCAGAGGCAACAAAGGCCTCCAATAACACCCACTTTCATTCAGGTTGGCAAAACGACACAGTGAAATGCAAAGAAAAGGAAATGAAAAGGTGGGGAGGAAAAATCAATTCAGTCGGTGTCAGAAGTCACGCTTCATGAGGCTGAGTGTGTGAATGCTAACTGCATGCAGTCAGAGCGTCATAAACAGCCTTGACAAAAGAAATAACACAACAATCGCTCAGGGATTAGTGCCTAGCATCTGGGCTTCTGTGTGTGTGTGTGTGTGTGTGTGTGTGTGTGTGTGTGTGTGTGTGTATTGCTGTGTTGCTCTGCTTGGTTGGCCAGTTGTAGTTGTTGTCCATGTGTTGGTGTCTTGCTGGCTGACTGGCCCTGGCTAATTGCTGGCCTGCTTAATCTTTGTGGGCACTGAGCCATTCACCTTGGCATCAGCAGATGACCACTCCTATCTGACTGTGTTCATAAGGCCTGTTTGTGCTCCGGCCACAGTGCAGGCTGCCACAGATCCAGCAGAGGGGCGCCACAGAAGAGGGATTTTTGAAGGTGACCTCTATAAAGGGTTCACCTCATGGCTTGGTCCATGGTTCATAAATCATTTAGTAATACTTTCTATATCTGTAAGAAGCATTAGTCGCTATTTGGTTGATGGAAAAACATACTTGGTTTGATTCTCTTCTATCATGTGTTTTAAGCTCTTTATAGTATAGAGATACCCAACTGACCCATGTAGTATATTTTATACAATCACATTAGTATTGAAGGACTGAAGGTGGCAGACGTGTTAGTTTCTAGCCTGTCTCTTACAAGAAGATATTTCTCTGGTATACACTTTAGATGGGAGAACCTCCACATATTATGCTAATGATTAAGTGAAGTACTCTATTTGCCACAGAGTAGTTCACAAAGTCGTGAATCTTGCCCCATCCTTGAACCACAATACTGTCACCTGTTACCATTGAACCCCTTTACTTGTGGAATGTTCCGAACTTGTGTTTTTTGGAGCATTCCACAATTTATGTATAGGGTACTTTTGTTGCCAGACATTAAATTCTATGAAGTTTATCAGTTTGAAAATTCATATTTTTGTCTTTGCACTGTGTTTAATTGCAAATCATTGCATTCTGTTTTCATTTATGTTTTACACACTTTTCTGCACTGTAAATAGTAAACCCGTGATTTTGATTGGATTTTTGAGAATGGAACTTGATAAGGCGTACATATGGCACGGTTAGTCTAACCATGGGCATCACTTCTGTGAAGATTCTGAATGAGCAAACCACATTTCTAACCCAGAATCTGAGGCGTTGCCTTCAGGGTGATGGTTGGAAGCAAATTCATTTATTCCATCTCCCAATGCCCAAATAATGAGTTGCCGTATTACCTGCTCTTTATTGAGGACTAAGAAATTGTGATCTGTTCATTTATTATCTGGTTCGATAATACCTGTTTTATTGTTTGACGCTCTTATCTTAAACTTCATGGGACAGTCCTCCAGCTCTGGTCTCTCATTTGTGTTGTTCATGAAATGTCATGTCAGATTTATGCTAAATGTAATATAATATTCATAACTCTATTTTCATTAGTGTTTATTCACCTGAAAATAAGAATCATTATGTTTTTGTTCCCTTAGAATTACTTTATAATTATTTTATATCTACAGACACTCTGTGTCCTGGGTCAAATTCCCAGTCCTTCTGTAATTCTGAAGAAGGGAGCAACAGTGAGGTGCATGAGAGTTATTTTAAAAAGTTGGTTTTAAAAGCTTGAGACATTATAACATTTAAATGGACATCAGTATAGCAAAGCACTGTGGTGCTACTGGGCTGATCTCACTGAATACAAGTCAACACAACATATAAAAGTTGTACATCTTATCAGAAGATAGATGGAGGCACTGACAGGGTTCTCTGGTGACATTTGGGTAAAAAATACAAATAAAAATAAAAATGAAAACATTTGAAACCTGCTTTGCTGCTTTTGCTGGAGCACCCAGCAGTGGCCCCAAACCCTCAAATTTCCTCCCAGCTCACTGCCGGTGTACACAGATGAATTCCAAACATCTTCTTTGAACTGGGAGTAAATTTGAGGCTCTGTTGTTGTGCGTTGTAACAAAAAATGTGGAAGTGTATGTTTAAAGAATAAGCTCCTTTTACAATCTCCTCTAAGTCCGCCTCAGGCCAGGCCTTTCAGCTGGTTCACTGCAGAGCTTTCTGTGCTCTGTGCTGAGATGAATAGGGACCACAGTGTCTGGAACTGGCCGCCACTAGCCTGCCAATCAATTTGTTTAACTCCCCAGGCGAGGGCAGTGATTGGTGGACCCTGCACACACACTCCCTTCCTGCCAACAAAGCAGCCCATATGCCCTCCCAGCAGGGGCCGGCCCTGATATGGGGGCCCATGCATTTAGAGACCCAGTTATAGGAATTTGGAGCTAATAGGATGAAAGGACTACCATCAGTGAATTGAAGCACTGAGCAAATCAAGTGGAATGCACATTCAGGGTGTCACTCATCTCCAGGCTGTACCTCTGTTCCACCCTCCTCACAGCCACACTGCACAGCCACACTTTGAGCAGCACAGAGGTTAATTTCATTTCAGCATAATAACTTAGTTAAACAAGTTATACAAGTGTAATGATAAAATCATTGTTGTGAACCAGATTTTTGATGTGATGTGTGCATGACCCTTAACAGGATTTTTTTTTTAACACATTTTCAAAAACACTATCTTATAAAATGGGAACGAAATTTCTTTCTTTCTTCTTATGATGTATTGTGTGCATACCACTAACAAGACCATCTAAGGATTAGGGTGTGGGTATTTACCAGGCAGAGATGATCTAACAAAAGACACCATTGCATTATGGAAAGTGTAGTTTAACCCATGTCAGAGGCTAAATGACAATATATCTCAGCCTCTGCTTCATTTATTTCCCTTTTTTCAATGTGTGACTTGCAAGCAACTTTATTGAAGTGCAATACTAAAGCTTAATAGATTAATACCAAATCGTTGTCTTTTAAATTCTGTTTTATCATCAGTGTCTTTTAAAAATGCATATTGTTTCTTGTATCCATTATTTTGATGTTAAATAAAGAAATCTGTCTTGTGCATATTGCAGCACTAAGAAAAATGTTGATGTGTATAAAAAGTCATCTAACATGATGGACCCGTGTTTTTTGGTATCAGCCTACTGGAACTAGTATCCATATTCAAAACAAGAATTCATATAGTTAGTCAGTACTTTGGGGACTGGTCGCTCGATTCCCTCTAGTCTTATATTAATTGTACTCACATTAATTTAGATTGAGGAATGCAATCACCTGAAGAAGTCTCATTAGCATCAGTATTAGCAATATTGCTAATAATTCATGGTTTAGATAAACTGTTCACAACCTGCCAGTGTGATCTCAGCTACTTGAGTACAGTAACTGTGTCATAACTGACACCACAACTACTAAAATAAAGCCTGTAATACATGAAATATCCCTTCAATATTAATAAAAGTGACATTCAGTAATGTGCTACATGTTGTTTGTTTTACACATTTTGCATATTTTGTGTTTATTGGTCTTGAAGGTCTATAGTATCACAATTCAGTTAGTGGCAACTGCCACAGTGGAACAATCCAGGCAATTCATTATTAATTCCATAAAATATGTTATTAGTAATTAATCTGTGCACTGGATAAGTGTTCAGGACATTATGTCTGTTTGTATGCCAGAGAAATATATTTCCGACACTTCTAATTGGGGTTCAGGAGCTTTCTCATAATATGTTTTGGATTAGTAAAATCAAGCCAATTACAATCTAACCTCCCAAACATATTGAATGATTGGATCTGAGAGGATTTGTGGAGAAGATTTATTTTCCAAAACCATCGCTTTTACATCTGTGGGCCATTTGATGCCTGTAGCTCTCCCTTATTAATCACAAAGCTGATTGTTTTCACCAAAGAAAACTATTTGGAAATAGTTGTTAATCTCCTTCCCTGGCAGAGTCTGTTTTGGTCAGACATAATCTGCCGGAGTCTGATTGAGCTGCATAATCCCTGGATGAGGATATGTACGGCCCCCACCTTTGGTCCCTCCACCCTCTATTGGATATCTCTGTTGGTGGGTGGAGATGTGACCCCACCCCCGTCTCCTCTGGCGTAGCTTCTCTACTGTATGAGTCTGCCCTGGGGGCTAAACAATATGCTCCTATTTTTTAATTAATCAAAACCTAAATCTGTGTCTGTGAGAGCAGAGCTGCTCTGTCTGACTGATGATGCTGACATCCTGAGACCTTTTGGCTGTTGACCGGCCACCCTGTCCTCTTCATTTTTCTCTTCTCTCCTTTCCTGCTGCCATACGTTCAGGGTCAGAATTTTTTGTCCCATGATCTCTTGTAGCAGTGTGCAGGCAAATTGCATAACTGAGCCCAGCACTGTCTGGAGCTTTACTGAGGCTCCGTGCAGCCGTTGGAGATGCAGTGACGTGGAAGTGACTGACAGCTGGGCCGGTCGAGGAATGAATGGAGGATCAATGACACATATCAACAGACAACTCCGAGCTGGGGGAGGAAGGGGGGCGAGGAGGAGCAGGAGGAGGAGCAGGAGGAGGAGGAGGCTGTGTGCTACTACTAAATTGATAATTAATGCTATATTAAGTTTTTGGGGATTTTCTTTTCAAAAGTAACTTGTATATATGTCATAACTGAAGAGTTAATCTTACTGATATTTAAATGTTTTTCATGTGTTTGTCCATTTAAAAATTAATTCCATCAAAAATATAAGCATGGTTTACTGTTAGTGATATATAATAGAATCATGAATTGTGTGTGTGGTACTGTTTTACAGGAGTTTCCGATCTGAACTCTGAGCCATATGAGCAGCCAGAAAGAGCCCCAGTAAAGACCTGTAATAGTCAGGACTCTGTCAATCCTCCATTGGTGGTAATTCATTGTGTGTTTCCTGCACTTTGTGTGCCCTCTGCTGGCAACTTTAGAGCTGACCATAATTCCTCTGAAATACTCTATGTATACTCTACAATACAGAGATGATATCAGGTTGATCATGCCTTACTGAATCTCCACGCATCACCTCAACCCCCTCTTCCATCATAACACTTCCATCACAACACTACAACAACATAAAAACATTATGCAATGACCATTATATATTATTTGAATTAACAAAGCTGCAAAATCAGAGCCCTGGGACAAACTGGGACAAAATCAGTCTGTCTTCACACTAAATGTCTCTTCCTAAACTGAAAACACACAAGTTGACCTGGAGCACAGACAGTTTCTAAAGAGTGCTACTTGTGGGTGCAGACCACCTGAATGAAGGCACAGGTCTTCTTCTGTTCTCCAGAAACACTGGTACAAGTACTGTCCCTCTACATGCAGGCCCATTTGGGTTGATGAAAGGAGTGTATTCAACATGAATTTAGGAAAAAGAAAATGGACCACAGGTAATTCAGGGTTGAGAATATATGACATGTTACACTGGGAATGTAATTGCAGCCAGATTAAAAGAAAGAATAAGATGGGTCAGAGGAGACTCAATTAAGACCAGCTGATTAACCATAAACTGTAAATACTATTTAATTAGTGATTGTAGAAGACCCCCACAGAGCCAAAAAATAATGAAAAATAATAATCAACTTTTAAGATTTTGCAAAGTGTAAATACCTGCTCTCGCCTCTGTGTGTGTTTCTGAGATTTTTGTGGTGTTTGTTTTTGTTTTTGTTTCTGCAGGAAATATGTTTGTGTTTGTGGTCGGGCCAGTTGTCAGGGTTCAGATCGGTTTAGACCACACTGCTGAGAACAATAGACCATCTGCGATCAAGAACAATAGTCATAGTTTATACACACACAGAGAGAGAGAGAGAGAGAGAGAGAGAGAGAGAGAGAGAGAGAGAGAGAGAGAGAGAGAGAGAGAGAGCAGAAAGCGAAAGGGCTGGTGAGAGAAACTATCTAGATCTGTCTCTCTATCTGCACAGCTTTCCCACACCAATGAGACAAAAAGTCTCTCCTTTCCAACACTGTGTGACATGTTGGAGAAAAGACTGGAAACAGTTTGATGTTAAAGGCTATACATAAAAAGACAATCAGCAACTACACCCATTTCATTGTTGTCAGAATATTCTAGAAAAATCCATGGCCTCATCATAAAACTTCATCACCACATGCCAGGTTCAGACTTTAGTTAATGCTAGTTTCTTAGTCTCTGGACAGAAGAGCCTCCAGCAACATCTGACAGAGTATCATGTTAAGTGGGGCGAGTGACAGCATTTTAGACCAAATGGTGTGCCATATTGAAGTCTGTTTAGAATTCTGACCCTCATGCAAATATATGACAATCATTTAATTAATGAGTGAAGGGGGATTTACTCTTTGGGTAACCGAGGATTTTAAGACTGACATATGGTTGGTTAGTTTATCAGGTCTGCTGGAACACACAATGATGAGCATCATTGTCACATATAAGTTCACTGCATGACCTCTCTGTGCTTAGTCTTAGTCTTTAGTTTCAATGTATTTAGTTGAAAGAAAAACATGTTATATTATTTAACTATATGTACATTAATTTAAATATCTATTGCCTCATTTATTAATTTCAGGATTTATTTCACCACTATATCTATTTATTTTTGATGCAGCTTAACACACATATTGATTTATTCTTGTATTATCTGTATTATGTTGACTCACATGCAGCCCTCACATCTAAGGGCTCTGCATATGAGGAGCTGGATAAAAATGATTATGTAATTACTTGTTATGGACCGACAATACCATAGGGATGCTGCAGAGCTGCACGAGACCTGCATCAAGTAAACTCGAGAGATTCAACACCGGAAACAGATTCACCTTCAAAATATAAGCAGCATTCACTTATCAAAACAATTCTGACATTATAGAGAGAGTGAACAAATCTCTGAGGCTCCACGTTAAATGATGAATGATATTTTCCTTCTCTCACTTATGTTGTCTCGTGTGCTGTCTCGTAAATGCTACAAAACGCCTTCGTCATAGGGCCTCGTGGTCTTATTTTGAAAGGTTGGACCAGAAATCCCTTTCATCTGTATAACTGATGCTTTTATTGCAGCTGGTCTGCCACAGCTAACCGGGATTTCACTTTCCGCCCGCTTTCCGCTTGGTCAGGGTGACGGTGTCTAGTTAACGAAGTGAAGGCTGAGGAGCGGCTGAGGACGGCTCGTTCACCTGCCCGTGGCACGAGCCCTGTCGGTAACGGAGGCGACTGCCGAAGAATGAGAGCGCGAGCACTGCAGTAATGATGCGTTTTATTCTGGACTGCTTGAGGACACCGCGAGCGAGAAACCCGAAGGATGAACGGTAAAAATGAGCGTTAAAGCTTCTTTACTATACTAATATATCTGACAGGAGCAGAGCACGAGCTGCTTGTTTACGTCATTTTGATGACGCTTTCAAACTCTTCGCGTAATAATCGTAAAAGTTAAGCTTTAGATGAAAAACGGCCAGAATTCAGATTTAAGTTCGAAGTAAAGACAGCCGAGCCGCTGCGGGCCTGTCCCGTTCCTGCGGGACAGAGCAGACGACCGGCTAACGAGTGCCGAATGAATGATGATGTCACATGTAGGCTAGTGTACCTGAACACACTGTGACGTGTCTGTGCGGATGACAGTGGTGTGGTACTTCATTTATAAAGACACACACTCTGTGCTGTAAACAGTGACATTAATGTCTGCTCTGACATGTAAAATGAAGCAGCAGTAGTGAACAGTAGCACTTCACTGTGAAATCAGAGGTGCTGACTGGCCCACAGACGAAATGATGCATTGTGAGTGAACTGTTCTTTATTCTATCCTCCACACACTCGTGAAAATTGCCCATGTCTACTATTTCATGGCTGCAAAACCAAATGAGCTGACAGAACTCCACTGAATGATTTCCACTTCTTCACTGTAGGTCAGATTTGAATCCAAAACATTTAATCATTGAATTAGTCAGTGATGTAGAGATAAAACTATCCAACACTATCTCAGGTAGGTTATTTAAAAAATAAAGCATGAAACATTGCACACCCTTGTGCCTGCAACAAGAAGCAAAGAAGCTAACACACAAATTTAAAAATCAACAATATTAAAGTGCAGTGTTTAGTAAACACATGACATGAACACTACAGATACAGACCTGTTACATGTCTTTTGTTTTGTGACTAAGCATCTGTAGATGGAATACCACATTTCTAATATATTACTTAAATATTTCTAAAATATTAAAATATTCTAAAATATTAAAAAATATAAACATAAGTATTACATTCTGAAATGGGGCATTCTGCATAATACTTTTACATGTATTGCCTGCGGCATACAATCTGTAAATCTGTCCTACATTAAGAAATGTATTAGAAACCTAAAGGGAAGGGAAGAGATTTCGGTTCTTCTGAATACTGTTAGGAGTCCCTCTCAGAGGCAGCAGTCCTTATTTCAATGCAGTAATCAATTCTGGCACAAAGCAGCAACGTAAGCATTCTATCACAGCAGAGCAGATGGTCACAGTGAGTCAGACGCAGCCTGCTACAAAAGCCACACATCACCGTTCTCCCTCTTGTCTTACAAACATGGACACACATCTCATCCTGCACCTTAGCTTGTTGAACGAGCAACCAAACAAACAAACGTTCACCGGGGAAAAGTGCAAAGAGCTAATTAACCGCTCAGCTGCAGCAAGTTAAGCAGTAGGCCTATGTAAATAAGCCTGCAAACATCACATGGCTCCAGTTAGATGCTGCTGTGCTCCTTACACTTCAATGCCACCAAGAACACTCTGCACATGACATGGAGGCTATAACTATGACAGTATTTTAGAAGTGAACAGAGCTTCTGGCTCTTAAATCTGCATTCTTTCTCCTGGCCAGCAGGGAGCAGCTGCATTGGCTACAAAAAGAAGAAAAAGAAGAAGAAGAGATATTTTATTAATCCCTCAAGGAGGGAATTCTTTTTTCACTCAATTTTACACGCATACACATACACACACAAAGTGCTCATAGACATGCAATGTGGAGCGAGATGGTGGAGTGATGGGCAGCCACCCAAAGCAGTCAGTCCTCAGAGCGCTCTGAATCGTGACTGGTTACGTTACCGTTACGCCACACAAGTGACCCAGACGTCACTGAGAGAATCATTTCTTAAAATAAAAGGTTTTTCAAAATAAAACATTGTCCATACTCAGATAATACATAACACAGAAATAATTAATTATTTCTTGTGCGCCCGGTACCAATTGATCGACGGACTGGTACCGGTCCGCGGCCCGGGGTTTGGGGACCACTGCTTTAGGACATGGCTAACTTGTGATTAACAAGTCAGACTCTGTGAGTGCATCTCGTACATCACTCACTCAATCATAGTGAGTGATGTGATGCTCAGCATTCTGTTACCTGCCTATTTATCACCTCAAATATTTCAACATATTTTAGTTACTGTTTGTCTGGAATACCAGTAATCACAGTCTATGACCCAGCTGGCTTTATTCCATGTATGGACAGAGTGACATCACCCATAGGTTTCACCAGGGGTTTTTGAACCGTTGAAACCGAAAATATGTGCTACTGACGGCTGCCATGTTGGATGTACTGCTCCTTCAGCCTCCCGGATAATCTAAATATGGGCTAAGACGTGAATCATGGACCTGAGGAGGGCTGAATGATGCCCGAGTGTCTAATAAGCCATCTGTAATGACACTTACTACTGGCCAGGCTGTTAATTAATAAAATGTATTAAACAAAAACAACCTTTTTTTAAAAAAATATTTTTTGATATTTAATGTAAAGTTAATTCACATGACAAGTTCTTTTCTGAAAAATACCTTTCAAAACCCCTCTCAGATTGGTGTATAGCTAACACCATCACCATAATCACTGAAAAGATTTTTTTCAGTACATTGCCCAACAAAATTATTTAAGTGGTTTTAGCCTGTTAAACAAAAGCTTACTTAATGAGAAGGTTCTTTTTTCAGTACCTACATTTCCCAATAAACATATTTTGTGAAAAATGTAAATAAATAAAGTGTAAATGTAAAAACTATTTGAAAATAAATAAAATATGGTATTAATAAATACAAACATAAATAGGGCTATCTTTGGCCTTCCATCCATCCATTTTCTTCCGCTTATCCAAGGGCGGGTCGCGGGGGCAGCAGCTTCAGCAGGGAGGCCCAGACTTCCCTCTCCCCGGCCACTTCGTCCAGCTCTTCCAGGGGGACCCCAAGGCGTTCCCAGTCCAACCGAGAGACATAGTCCCTCCCGCGTGTCCTGGGTCTACCCCGGAGTCACCTCCTGGAGGGACATGCCCGGAACAACTCACCAAGGAGGCGTCCAGGAGGCATCCTCACTAGATGCCCGAGCCACCTCAACTGGCTCCTCTTGATGCGGAGGAGTAGTGGTTCTACTCTGAGCTCCCCGCGGATGGCTGAGCTTCTCACCCTATCTCTAAGGGAGAGCCCAGCCACTCCACGAAGGAAACTCATTTCGGCCACTTGTATTCGCAATCTCATTCTTTCAGTCACTACCCAAAGCTCGTGACCAACGGTAGATAGGTAGCTATCTTTGGCCTTGTGTATTTTTCATACATAATAAATCATTAGTGTTTCAGAACTCACAGGCTGGAACATGGGGCATCTTTATAAAACAAAATCGGCCCATACAGTGGGCCTCCTCTTCTGAACAAGAATGATACATAAATCACATGCTGTATCTCTTCCCTACTTCTTAGTAAGATGCATGTTTTTCTTTACTTGACTTGACTTTCTTTAAGATAAGCATCTCTGCTTAGTCTATTTCTTTTTTCATCTAAGACATAAGACACAGCTGAACAGCTGCTCACTATCTGTGCTGGTGCATAGCGCACAAAAGTATTTACGTGCCATTTGTGCTAGTTCTGGAAAACACAGGTGATTATTTCTCCAATGTCTCACCTCTAGGAATAGGGGTCTCTGCCAAGACATCCAGTTGTTGGGATACAGAGGTACTTGGCCTTTCTGGTTCGTTTTCAAACATATCATCGTCGGGTCGGTGCCTCTTGCACTGTGGGTGATCTGCTCTCTCTCCATCGCGTGTCTTATCCTCGCACCAGCAGCATCAAGTGTTGCTGGTGTGCATTGTTTAACACCTTCTGTAAGTGAGACTCAGTGGTTCAGGTGAGGGTAGCTGTCGCGGTGGTGTAAAACACGGGAAACACAAACTCCTTTTTTTCTGTTTAATGAAGGATGTGATGACGTGAAAGGGGATCTGGATGTGTGGTCTACAGAAACATAAATCAGCATAACATATGTCCAGTCGTGGGGAAATGCAAATCTTCATATAATTTCAATAGACTAGTTACATTCAACTATTTAACTCTGCTCATCTTAAAATAAATATCAGATTTACATGAAGCAAGACAGTTATACTATAACTTTGGCCTCATGCATGCACACAAACAATCTGCAGGAGGACCAACCACAAACTCTCACTTCTACTCTGCTTTCTTCCTCTCATCTAAATAATTTTTTTCTTTCCTCTCTACACTACCCATTCTCTACTTAACTGCAGCCACAGGCTGAGCGCATAGGTGGGCGGGGTTTCCTGATACACCACTACATGCTCAGGTCCACTCCTTTTTAGGGAACCTCTTGAACATCTTCATCAAAGTAAATTGTCCTTGTATCTGGGATCCAATGAGGCAGCAATGCAGAACATTGAATCATACTCGATTTGATGAAAGCATTTATCTACAGCCTCTAATAATTCGGTCTTTGTTGTTGTGACACCATGGTCTTTGTCAGCCTGCTTGCTCAGAAGACGTCTCAGGGCTCTAACAGATGGGATGATGTCGGCAGCTGATGCTTCCAACGAGCTAACTTCTCTTGTCAAATATTTCAAATGTAGAGAGGAGTATTATAAAGTTTTCAATTAATTGCTTAAGGGTGGCAGGGTAGTCTGTGGCATATGTAGCAAGTGCACACTTTTGTTCCAGAAAGCTCTCGATCAAATAAAAGGTACTGTTCCAACGAGTGGAAACATCTTGCTGTAGCCTTTTTGGTTTCATCCCCAACTGGATCTGCACAGCCTGAAGACAATGAATGTTTTATTTTATGTGCTATTTTTTTGACAAATAGCCACAACATCTGTCTAAAAACACCATCATGGACTGCCAGTTGCAGAGTGTGTGCCATGCAGTCAAAACTAGTCAGACCACTATCCATTATAGCTTTAGTCATATTCCTTGCATTGTCCCTTACAACAGGTTTTGTCAATTTTCCATGTCTGGAACATTTTTTCAAATGCCTCTGAGATGGCAGATTCTGAGTGGGTACTTACATTGCTGCTTACATTTGAACTCCATATATCAGTGGTAAAACTGATTGCAGCGTTGTCATGAGCCAGTAGCTTGTGAATGAAATGAAATGAATGTTGTGGATTTCCGGGGGACCACAGCAAAGGGTCATCAGTCAGGCAGCGTATAGCGTGGCTCCATAAACTTCATCAGACTCCGGAATCCCACGTCCTCTACTACAGATTAAGGCTGGTCATCTAAAGCGATGAGCTCCATCACCTTGTTCGTTATTTGTTTTGCTTTGGCACTGTCTGTAGGCAGTTGTTTGGCTTTCTCAAACACCGTGTCAATTAAAGTCTGAGTCTTACCGGTGGCGTTTTGCTTTCTTGGCGGCTTCATTTTTCCGTTTTTGGTCATCTTGGTGATAATCCCTGTACACCGTCTCGTGCCTGCTTTTCAAATGTCCAATGAGATTTATTGTGTTAAGTGAAATATCAGTGAAACATGTATTGCTAACTGCATAATGTGGAATATTGCCTACAGATAAGAATAGTAGCTCTGGCACAGTGTTTAGGAAGTGAGGGGAGCGTGGAGGAGAGAGCCTGAGGGCTTTTTCTGACCGTGTTGAAGCTGTGCTTGGACAGTGAGTGTGAGAGGACAGGTATCGTGAGTTACAGTGCATGTGAAAAAATTACGCTTTATTTTTGTACTTTGGTGAATAAACATGTAAATCAATCACTGTGGAAGACGCTCCAGTGGAACTTTGATAGAAAACCTATATTTTAGTCAGAAAAACCTAAGTCTGTGTGCAAAGTTCATCGGAAAGGACAAGACTCGTGGAAACTGTGGACTGCTTCAACGTTACAGCGAGAGCTTGTTGATGAAAGCCTGTGCCGATTATTGATTTTTGAGCCGAAGTGGATGGTAGTGCGAGCAAGCTGATGTTGCTAATTCTTGACAGTTGGACTTAATGGAGGAATGCTATGAGGAATGCTAGTCTGTGAAAAAAGAGAGAAACAAAAATGACAGAGAGGGCAAAAAGTGCATCGATAAATTCTCCAAGAAAGCTAAACTGGGCCATCTAACTAGACAAGCTAATGAGATCGACCGGCTAATGGAAGACGATGCTAATGTAAACACATTTAAGCAGAAATTACATTTGGAATTGCTAGAGGAATGGTGCAAGTGGTTACACAACGTGTGGGCCTTGAGGTCCTCAGCAATGTTGGCTTTGACTGAGAACAGTAGGTGCCAGTCTATCTCAACACTGTGGTGACCAGGGTCAAAGAGACCTATTGCTGCCTTCCTAGACATAATAGATAGCTTGCCATTGATGTTACAATCTGTGTAAACAGACATCTGTGTCTCCAGACCAGAATATGTTGACAATGACACCATCCTAAGTAAAAGCATTCTGTTTGACTAATTCTGGGCGTATAGAATTTGTGATGTTGTCTTGGGGTTTAAAGTCTATCCACCTGGATGAGTCGGGCAGAATGTGAGACCGACCAGGCACTTCTGATGTACTTTGAGAGTGTCTCTAATTCTCCTTGGCCAAGCGTCAATAAATAATACAGCATAAGACATCAGAGGCACCTGAACACTTTCTTCTTCCTGACCTCACCACTGACCTTTGACTTCAGAATTTCTCCACAACACATCCCTACTTTGAACCTTAATATCATTTAAATTTGGTGAGGCCATGGAGAAGGACTTTCGAACGGCTTCGAGGAGGTTCTGGACCACCATCCAGAGGCTCAGGCGGGGGAAGCAGTGTACTGTCAACACTGTGTTCAGTGGGGGCGGGGTGCTGCTGACCTCGACTGGGGATGTCCTGGGTCGGTGGAGGGAATACTTCGAAGACCTCCTCAATCCCACCAACACGTCTTCCACTGAGGAAGCGGAGTCTGGGGTACCTGTGGTGGACTCGCCAATCTCTGGGGCTGAAGTCGCCGAGGTAGTCAGAAAGCTCCTCGGTGGCAGGGCCCCGGTGGTGGATGAGATCCGCCCGGAGTTCCTCAAAGCTCTGGATGTTGTGGGGCTGTCTTGGTTGACACGTCTCTGCAACATCGCGTGGACAGTGCCTCTGGACTGGCAGACCGGGGTGGTGGTTCCCCTCTTCAAAAAGGGGGACCGGAGGGTGTGTTCCAACACTAGGGGATCACACTTCTCAGCCTCCCTGGGAAGGTCTTTTCGGGGGTCCCCCGGGAACCCTGTGGGGGGTGCTCCGGGAGTATGGGGTCCCGGACCCGTTAATACGGGCTGTCCGGTCCCTGTACTCTCGGTGTCAGAGCTTGGTCCGCATCGCCGGCAGTAAGTCGGACTTGTTTCCTGTGGGAGTTGGACTCCGCCAGGGCTGCCCTTTGTCACTGATTCTGTTCATAACCTTTATGGACAGAATTTCTACGCGCAGTCAGGGCGTTGAGGGGCTACGGTTCAGTGGCCTCAGGATTGGGTCGCTGCTTTTTGCGGATGACCTGGTCCTGTTGGCTTCATCGGAGCGTGACCTTCAGCTCTCTCTGGAGCGGTTCGCAGCCGAATGTGAAGCGGCTGGGATGAGAATCAGCACCTCTAAATCTGAGGCCATGGTTCTCAGCCGGAAAAGGGTGGAGTGCAGTCTTCAGGTCGGGGTTGAGATCCTGCCTCAAGTGGAGGAGTTCAAGTATCTCGGGGTCTTGTTCACGAGTGAGGGAAGAGCACTCTGAATCGTGACTGGTCGCTATCATTACCGTTACGCCGCGCAAGTGACCCAGGCGTCACTGAGAGAATCATTTCTCAAAATAAAAGGTTTTTCAAAATAAAAGATCGTCCATACTCAGATAATACATAAAACGGAAATAATTAATTATTTCTTGTGCGGCCCAGTACCAAGTGATCGACGGACCAGTACCGGTCCGCAGCCCGGTGGTTGGGGATCACTGCTCTAGGGAATGTGCACAGAGCATATCATGTTGGCAGAAAGTCAACCACAGCAACACGTAGAAAGTCCAGTCAGTTTTCAAAATAAAACACCATGTGCAGACTCCAGATCTTAAAAACAGACAAAAAGGAAACAATTGAGCAAGTGAACAAAGTCTACTGGGCAAATCTTCTGAAGGGTTTGAAAGGGTCCTGGTGGGAGATGAAGTCGTGTGGAGAACAGACCAAAACAGCAGAGTTACGAGTCGTGCCTGGGGTAGTCTGCTGTATATAATAATAAAAAAATTATATTTATAATTAGAATAATAACTTATAATTAATAACTTTTATTACAATAAAAACACGTTTAAAAAGTGCTTGACAGAACCGCTGACCCAAAAGAGGCCGCACAGGCAATATCAAGAAGAAAGTAGAAAGTAAAGTAGAAACCTAAAACATAATAGATTAAAAATCATAAGCATAAAAATCCATAATACAATGCAGAAAAGATGATAAAGCAATGATAAAAAAAAGGATAAAAAGACAATAAATAATGAGAAACAACAAAAAATGAAAGGATTAAAAATAGATGAGTAAAAGATAAAAAATAAATAATAAATAGATGGTGTAAAGTACTATACACACAAAGTACACTATGTAACCATATATAGTCATATAACTATTATTATTTTATTTGAATAATAATACAATGATTTCATTAGATTCAGTTACAGTGAACTGAAAAGAAAATGATCAATCATTAATTAAACCTTTAATAATAACTGGTATTGATGATCAAAGCAGGAACATCATTCGTCACATATTTACGATGCATTTACAATTATTGATTGATTAGTAATGTGCAGGCTGCTGCTTCTCTGCTCTCTGGGTTTTTTATGAATGGTTCCTTCAAGGCTTTCTGTGTGTGTGTGTGTGTGTGTGTGTGCGTGTGCGTGCATGTCTGTGTGTGACTGATGGATACTGCAGTGGGCAGTGATGGTGATGGAGGAAGAGGGGGTGAGAGAGTGAGAGATGTGTGAGGACTAGAGAAGCGGCATGATGGTTGGGGGAAAAAGAAAGGAGGAGGGCAGATATGAAGAGAGGAGACTAAAGGAGAGGAGATATATTCACCTATGGATGGATAAGCCTACTCTACTGCTCTCACTCTGACTCATCCCCCCCTCTCTTTTCATCATCACATTGGTGCATTCTGCCTGTACGCATCGATCAGCACACACACACACACACGTGCGCGCGCGTTCACAGAGGCAGCTCCGCCTCCTCTGCAGTGTAGCGACAGCTAGCGAGGGCAGCAATGGAGGAGCCAGCAGTGCAGCAGGAAAAAATAGAGGGATCTTGGGAAGGAGTGCATGATGGAGGAAAGGCAGACTGGAAGAATGAGTGCTCCCTCTCCTCCCTCCTTAAACACTCCTGTCTCCTCTGCTGGTCGTCTCCCAGGGACACAGACGTCGTGGAAACGGATGAGAGAGCCCTCGCCAAGGCAGCCGAGATCAGAGTAAGAAGACCGCAGCATCTAGCGCTGGTGTGTGTGTGTGATTGTGTTTGGTTTTTACACATCGTGTGTGTGTTTTGTGTTGGTATCACGTTTCTTTTGAGGACATAAATCATTGGTGTGTTTATACATATAGTGTTTCCAGTTTGGGACTCACTACAATTCCCATGATGCTCTCATGTGATGTCACGATGCTATTTGAGTAGTGTCAGACTGGATGAATCTGGAGATACATGTGCTCAGTGCTCGTCTGCTCTGGTCTAATATGAAGAGTGGTTACAGTTGGTGCTAAAGACAGTGTTTAAATGAGGTGATTAGGATCCAAGCTCTAATGTTATATGGAGTATGGCTGCAATGAATATTTTCATTATAAATGAATGTGCCATTAGACAGCAGACTAAGAAAACCTGCAAATATTCACATTTCAGACACTGGAACCTTTTTTGGCCTTTTTGCTTCAAAAACCTCTTCAATCATTAAGTAATTATCAAAATGGCTGAATAATTTTGAACCAATCATATGAGCAGTGGCGTTTATCTTGTTTCCAAGCTAATTTTTGGATATCTTGTACATGATACAATACTAGAAAAACATTTCTGTGTACCCAGTCAGCTGATTTATTAATGTGACAAGAAGGGATGCACATTTTGACACAAAATGGTCACAAAGTGACAAAAACACACACAGCAGGCCTTCAAATTATAATGATGCTGCCTCTGTTCTGTATCCACTGGAAACACAGCAGCTCCCTAGAGGCTTTTCTTCCAGACCTGGCTCAGGGTAAAGCTCTGCTGTAGCACTAATGGAATCGTCTGCTTTTTGTTTCAAAATCTATTCCAAATTAAATAGACTGGCAGCCAGCTTGCAGGCTAACAAGATACAAAACAGGAATGGAGTTGTTGTTGTGCATTTATTATTCTTAATTATTTTAAACTGCTCTCTGCTTCCAGTCCATGCTGAACTAAAGAGATATGCTAGGTTTATTTTTTTGTTCACTGGACACAGATGGATTTAATATGAAAGCCCAGATCAGAGTCTGAGTAAAACCACAAACAAGCAGTCGATCACAAGTTGAGACAAACGGGGTACGTCCTAATGTGGTGTGGTTATCTCTGCTCACGTTTGTAACATTAGAGGATCAAACTAGTGATTATCGAGAACATATGCCAGTCCACATTTTTCCTGTGTGTGTGTTGTTTGTACCTCTACATGCATGCTTCATCATTCCACAGATGAGCTTGAAACATTCTTGAATCCTAGACTGTGTTTGTGTGTGTGTGTTTGTGTGTGTTTGTAGGAGCTGGAAAATGCAGTGGCAGTGGAGAACTTGGAGCTTCAGGAGCAGCAGTCAGACCGTAAAGAGCTGGAGGAGACTCTGGATAAATTAGAGAAACACAAGGAGAAGCTGATTGAGCAAATAAAGTCAACTAGACAGCTCTGCTATGAGGAGAGTCAACAGGTAACAAAGTGCTACTGTATAGTCAGAAACATGTTCTAACTGATGTGTTGCCTCTGCTACAGTATGCAATACTGTGTTTACTTTGATTAGACACTACTCCAGCTATTTCCAAGTAATTCTGTTCACACTTTACTAAGCTTCCAAACAGAGCACACTGATACAGGACTGGTTTCAAACATAACCCAGCTACTGCAGCAGTAAAAAAAAACACTTGTATTATCATTTGTACCAATTTTTGTAGCATGTAGAATGAATTAAAATCCATTCAAATATTTCTGTACATTTATTAAAAGTGCAGTGAAGCTGCTATCAGCTGCTGACCAGGTACAGATGATGCAGGGCTGTTGCCTTCTGCACCTGTACTGGTTTCTCTGTGCTTTATTTACAATTTGTTTTAAATGAATCAATAAGAATAACATGGGACTGGTTCTGTGTCCTCTCTTGCAGATCCTGTCTCTGCAGGCGGTTGAGGTGCAGAAGGAGAGCCAAGTGGAGGAGTACGAGCGGGAACTTGCCAGAGCCAGGTGGAGGCTGAAGAAGCTCAGAGAGGAGGTAAAGCAGGCCAAGAGGAAGGTGGATGAGGCTGGAGAGAGGAACACTCCTTTGCAAGACTCTATCAGACAGTCCTATGAAGAAATCCTGCAGGTACAAGTGGATATGCATGTTTACACATGGGTGTGTAGTCTAAATGTGTATTTTCATAGATCAAATCAAATCAAATCAAATTTTATTTGTATAGCCCAAAGTCACAAAACACATTTTGCCTCAGAGGGCTTTACAGTCTGTACAGGGAGTGACACCCTCTGTCCTTCGACCCTCGGTTCGAGTGAGGAAAAACTTGCCCACAAAAAAACCCTTTTAACAGGGAAAAAATGTGGAAGAAACCTCAGGAAGAGCCACAGAGGAGGGATCCCTCTTCCAGGACGGACAGACGTGCAATGGATGTCACATGTACAGAACAATCAACACAAACATATTGTACAATTACAATGAATTACAATAGATGGTAGAGTGAATTACAGTAGCAGTGGAATCTGTGATAGAGGTAGAGATAGACAGATGCACAACAGCAATAAGTCATTAACCAACTAAGCTGTAGTGGAGATGGTAGCAATGACAGTAATGCTATACATTGTGGACGTCAGCAGCAGATCACAGCAGCAGTCACGATCCATGAGAACCTGCTGGACGAGAAAGCACAGAAACTCCGGGGAAGAAGTTTAGTTAGAAACATGCATTGATGATAATGATGATTGGAGAGAGAGAGAGGGAGTGAGAGAAGGTTTTCAGCAAAGGGACGTCAAGTGGATAGATCCATCCATCCATTTGCTTCCACTTATCCGGGGTCTGGTGGCCAGGCCAGATAATCTATATAGTCCCTCCAGTGTGTTCTGAGTCTACCAGAGGATTGCCATTTGGACAAGCCTCATACACCACCCTGCGGAGACACCCTTTTTTCATTTCAATAGCTACAGCAGCATTATATTTGTGTATGTGTTAACATGGTGCTGCATTACAGTTAACATGTATCATCAAGTTCTTGATCTTTTGATCCAGCTGAGTAGGGAAGGCTGCATTTCGTCATCATATTTAGAAATGTGTTGACAAAAGGAAAGGTTTTCTTTGGTAACTGTGCTCTTTAAAGAATCAAGTCTAAATCTAAGCTTCCTCATCACTCCTTACTCTTACTTATAGGAGGAGCACACTCTGTACTCTCTGTCAGGAGGTGCAGTCACTCCAGAAAGCCAGCTGGAGGAATCATCTCCTGCAGACACCACTGAAGATGATCCGCTTCCTATGAGGCCATGGGGAAGGAGCCAATCACTGCCAGCCTATGCTGACCTGATAATGGTAAGTCACAGTAATCATGTTACTTAAAGGAATTTTTGAGCAGTTTGCCTTCGTGCCGCCACTAATTATTTTTTAAATGCAGTCATTAAACTTGAGTGTGTAAATTAAGTGTGTCTTCCTATATCCAACAGATGCAGTTGAATTTTCTAATCTGAACGAATAAATGAACTGAAAAAGGTGGTCTTCATGTTACAGCTCTGTCTCTGTCTTTGTCTCTGTGTGTGTGGATGACTATCAGGGAGGCAGTGGTTCGTCTTTCTGCAATAATCTTGCAGATACCAGAGAAGAAGTAGACGACAGTGAGACCAGCTCACCAAAGGTAACTTCATTATGATAGAACACCTCACATCATGCAAGACAGTTATATGATACATGAATAATGTGATAATTAATGTCCAGTGACATTTTGGCTGGTTTGCAGATGGAAACGATCAAAGCTTTTATCATTTTGTAAACATACAGTCAGTTAATAACATGATGTTGATTTTATGACCCGTGGTGACTATTTAAATACTATGCTGTCATGTTTCACAGATGGACAGATCTGACATAGAAGATGACCCAGAAGAGGAGGAGATCAACAATGAAGGGGAAAAAGAGAGAGAGAACCAAGAGTCCAACATTAACCCAGGCCAACTGGACTTCTACCAAGCGGACCCCTTTGCCCACTGTCAAAGTGATCGTATGTACCAGACCCTGTCAGCCTAATGATCACTTCACTGTTTGGTAACAAAATCAAGTATCAGTTTGTTTGATGTCACAGCATAGGCAGTACTGGTGAAATGATTTATGTTAAATTAGGAGACCACCAGGTCAAGCTACTACTAGTCTGTATATGTGAGGTATTCATTTGGTTGTCAATCAACACATTGTTCTGTAATTAATTTAGAAACTTTATTAATCACACAACACCGGTTAAATTATTTATCCCATCCAGTTGGCACCTGTCGGAACACACATGCACAGGATCACACACATAGTGGCAGATGCCTAATACACAGATGTTGGGGGGGTGTGGTGCCTTGCTCAAGGGCAGGGGGTGGACTCCCCACCACCAGCTGTCAGTTCACCTTTCCACTCTTCAAGCAGTGAGCAGGAATCAAACCGCCAACCTTCTGCTTCAGTGGTAGACCCACTCTACCACTGAGCCATGGCGGAATCAAGCTGACAGGATGGGACAGGAGTGTGGCATTTTGATGACCTGTTGTGAGTGGGATTCACTACTGGGGGATTTAAACAGCAGCTAGCAGCAGTCAAAGAAGTTAGCACACAACCTAAAGCAACTGAAAAGGTTTGTGGACTGGGGAGATGAGCCTGTCAGGGAGCTCCTTACTCGCAATGTCACTGATGATGACACACTTGATGCCGAAAACATCACCCCTCTTTTGCTTCCAGAAGGCCAGCATGCTATTTAAATCACACACTGAGGCAGCTTTATACCACTGTTATTTGGTTCAGTGTGAAAAAAAAAACATCATGCTGGGTCTTCTATACAGCAGCATTGCAGGATTTCCATCTACAAAGGGCTACTCTTTCTTCCCTTCCCACTGGCATCAGCCCTCTGCAAAAATTATATTATGTGACCATGACTTCCCTCCCCCTACATCCAAACAAGTAAAGTGAAGTAAGTTTTAATTCTGGAACCTACAAGTTTGCCTAATTGTATCCAGAGGTATATCACTTTTTCTTTGCTTTTTTCAGAAATGTTCAAAAGAGTCCTGATTGATGTGTATGCCTTGCATATGTATAATGATACTTAATAGGGAGTACCCTGTACTGATTTCACGTGACATTGGTTATTAAGAGTAATTTCCGAGCTTCTTTCTCACTTGATTTGTAGATGATCTCTTCAATGAAGACCTGTTCCCTAAAACTGACACATCAGGTGAGTAATTATACACAAGTAAGTACACAGTATTGGTATGCTTCTTGGCAATAAATCTTATACTGTTTATTTCTTTTTAAATGGTGCCACATTTCGTTGGAGGATAGAATTTTGTCCCAGACTGTGGGGGTATGGGATTGCCACTGGTTGCAGAATTTCATCTTGATATCTTTCTGCATTGAGATTGTCTCCAATGATGACAAGCCTTGTTTTTCCACTGAGGGAAATACTGCCCCACACCAGCACACTGCATTCTTTATGTCTTCTCCGTCCTTTGACCCTACAATCCATGTGCCATAGTCAGAATCTGGACTCATCGCTGAACATAACTTGCCTCCACATATTCAGATTCCAGTGCACGTGTTTCCAACACCAGTACAACCTGACTTGAAGGCCCGTCATGGCAGGCCTCTTGGCACTCTATGAGACCAGAGATTGGCTGTGTGCAGTCTGTTTGGGATTGTCTAAGCAAAGTACTGTCAGCCATATTGTCCTACAGACCTTGACTGCAAATCTGCCTAAAGTTCCTAAGTGCTGACAGGATGAGGAAACTATCTTCTTGGGGTGCTGTCTTCTTGGGACACCCATTTCATGGCCTGTCTCTGCCAGCACCCGTGATATGAAACCTTCACAGTTTGCAGATGGTACTAGTGCTCACTCCAAAGAATGCTGCAACTTGGTTTTGTGAAACACCAGGTGGAAGTTGACCTTATCGAATGGGCCGTACCCAGTTAAGTCAAACATAGCATGCCAATTCTTGGAGCAGACACCCCTGTAGAGGCCATGCTCACAGGTACTCCCAGGTGCTGTGTGCACCAGAAGCTCAAAATAAGAGTCAGCAAAGAAAAGCTGTTTGGCATTGTCAGAGAAGATTTGGAAAATTTTCCATGGGTGCAACCCACATAGTCAGTTCTGCTGCTCATCCTACAAATTCATGTTCCTTACAAATGTGGTGCCATTTAAAAATAATCAGGCTTTCCAATGCTATAAGAAAGTAGTTTACGTATGTGGTTGGCTGTGGCTCAGGAGGTAGAGCGGGTCGTCTGTAAATCGGTTGAAATCCCAGCTCCTCCAGTCTGCATGTGAGATACTGGGCAAAGTATTGAACTCAGCACCTGGCCGTGTGTGAATGTGTATAAATGAATGAATGGTTAGCTCCTGGAACTAACCTTTCGTGGTCATCATCAGCGTACAAATGTTTGTGAATTGGTGAATTAGATATGTAGCGTAAAAGTGCTTTGAGTGGTCAGAAGACTAGAAAGGTGTTATATACCCTTTATTTACCCTTTATGTTTGCCAGATGGATTCACTTCAGACCCTTTCAAAGGCAGTGACCCCTTTGCAGCAGATATTTTGTTTCCTGAGGTGAACGTTGGCTCTGTTGAAGGGGCAGGAAATGTTGGCGATGAGGCGGACACCAGTCTGTCCTGTGCTGAAAATAAAGCCTCACAAGGAACTCAGTGCTTTGAGTCTGAATTTCCTGACGAAGACAGTGACATAGAGATCAGCTATAGCCGAGAGGACCTGGACGCCATTGCTGTGGGTGACGATTCTTGTGGATTTAAACCCATCCAGAGCTCAACAGAGGAGCTGGGGCTAGAGCCCATTCAGCGCTGGAGGTCCCAGGGTCAGTATTCTGTAGAATCAGACCCTAATGGATATGAACTGGACCTCAGTGCTGTCTCCCCTCCCTCTGACATAGAAGAACAAAGTCTGGGATCTCTAGCTGGGGAGGCTAACGCGGAGGCAACAGGAAGACAGGAACACGGTAATTTATATTTATTTCACTTTTAGACATTTGTCTAGTGTTTCAAACTGTTTAGTATACAATATTTAAATTAATGTGATCTTAATAAACACAATATGGTTTTTATTTTGTTGCTTTTCAGGCTCCATATGAGTCTTTCCCCTGATGATTTATCTTGCCTTGACCACTGATTGTTTTCTTCTCCTAGGTCTAAGTTCTGGTTCAGCTCAGGCTGTCCCTATACCTGGTGAGCAAGACCTGTTTGAACAAGACTGGACAGGGGACATAGAACAAACTGTGTCACATGATGTTACCTCCAATCAGAGAACAGAATGGATAAGCAACATAGAAGAAGAACTCGGAAACCCTACCACCCCCCAAAATTCGCTAGACCAAAACCTCTGTATCCAGCCTGACTCAGATCAGAACAGAGAGCTGAGCTTTGAATTGAGCTATGAACCCACTAGTCAGTCTTCCTTTGACCCATATGGGTTTAAACTGAGTCCAGAACATTCTAGTCACACCCTCTTGGACCCTGATGAAGCTGAACTGAGCCCAGAGCCTGCTGAAAACGATCTGACCTTTGACCCTGAGCCCTCCTCTTCACATCCAGACCAACATGACTTTGATCCATATGAGTTTGACATCACATCCTCGCAGATGGCACGGGACTCCGACCCTTATGGCTTTAAACTCAGCCCAGAGGAAGAGAACCAGGAGGTACTGGAATTGTGTGACCATGATAACCAGGAGGCAATGGACCTTTGTACCTATGATAACAACGAAGAAGTAGAACCCTCTAACTATAGCAACCAGGAAGTACTGGAACCTCATACCCATGAAAACCAAGAAGTGCTTGAACATTGTAGCCACAATAACAAGGATTTGTGTGACAATGGAAACCAGGAATTGCTGGAACCTTCTAGCCTTGTCAACAGGGAGTTAGTTAATACTGAAAACCAGGAACTCCTGGATCTCTGCAGTCATGACAACCAGGAGGTGGTGGAACCCTATTGCAATAATACCATTGAGCAACTACTTGAACCTTGTAACTATGATAATCAAGAAGTGCTGGAACCTTGTAGCCATGGCAATCGGGAACTGCTGGATTTCTCTCATCCTGAAAATCAAGAAGTGCTGGACTTCGATAAACATGGCAACCAAGAACTACTGGATTTTGGTAGCAAAGAAAATCAGGAAGTGCTTGTTTCAGGTAGCCACGACAACCAGGAACTCCTGGATCTCGGTAGCAATGAAGTTCAGGAATTGCTAGACTTAGGTAGCCATGACAACCAGGAGGTGCTGGACCTGTTGAGTAAAGAGGTTTTCCCTGAAGCGAACAATAACCAATGCATTGTGGAACAAGAGCTCAATGCAAGTCCCACCAACAGCTCTGACAGTGATATGGCATCAGAGGACATGCTCGGACTTGAACTCAGTAACACCAGTAACTGCACTACAAACAAAACAAACACCAATACCTCTGACACCCTCAACATGGCTGTCAGTAACACGTCTGCTAACCAGGACTTTGCTACATCCAATGCTCCCACCAGTCACAGCTTGTTAGAAGGTGATCTGGGTTCAGTGTTTGGGGCTGGAGGATACATCAGTTGTCCTGATGTAGCTGATGACCTAGAGCCTCTGAACAGAAGGCAGGCAAACCCAGTAGCAGAGCCAGTACGCCCAGTTCGACCAGTTCGGCCTCCTCGGCCCTCACTTAGGGTGAGTTGGAACCCACACAGTCCACATCAACATTCTATTAATTCTAAACCCTCCACAGCTACAGTGATGTCTGCATTACATTGTCTGTCCACCAGAGAGGTTTAGATGTTTTAGCTGTCTACATATCATACTTCTTTATTCATACTTCTTTATCAAGATGTTTAACAAAATGTGTTAATGTTTTATCTATCTATCTATCTATATCTATTTGTAATAACTATGGTGATCCTTTAGCAAGCCATTAGCAAATTACAGATGTAGCAACGCAAAAGTTCTCGTTTTTCCATGACGGGTCCTTGGCTGGTCCTTGACTGGTCCTTGACCGGTCTTTGACCAGTCCTTTGCAGGTCCGTTACGGTAATGTGATGGTAATGTAATCCCCCGCAATGACGTAAGCCCTGACTTTCCCGACTGGAAACGCCCTTAAGCAGCCTGGCTGAAAACCATCTGCAATGCCTCATTTGTCCACGGGGAGGAGCAGTGATTGTAATGTGCTGCTCTCATTGTAGACTGTGTAGAGACACACCTGAACAGATACTCTGGGGCAAGCACATGAGCCGATCAGCTGAGACAAAGCACAATCATGGATGTGGCTAGCGGGGCAACGGATCATTGTTTATCCGCGATGCGTTCATGTCGCTCCCCACAGACCGGTACCAAGTGATCCACGGATCGGTTGATGGAAAAAATAAGTTGTGATAAGATAACACTGAGACAGCGCTGCAGCCGCTTGTATGTACAGCTCCACGTCTCTTGCGGGTGTAGGCTACATTATGTGTCATCAAGTTTGGACATTTTTTTCCCCCATTTAAAGTGTTTTCATTTTTGTCTATCCCATAATAATGGGTAATAATAAACTAAACTAAAAATAAACTGAACCATAAATGAAACTCCATGAAGCAAGAACTTTTTTAATGAATTTACATTAAAGAGGAAGAATTACAGCTGATTAACAGACTTTTGGAAGATTTTTTGCAGTAGTACCGGTAGTACATGCTTCAGGTCATGTGAGCTTGTACAAACACCTTATTAGCATTCTCATTGTTCAACCTTTAGTTTGCACTTAATGGGCTTTTGGGTCTCCCAGTGTCACACAAATCACAGAGCAGAAAATGCAGCTGGTTTGACTACCGTGTACTATACAGCAGCCTTGTGATTTCTGTGGTTTCATGAACAGGAGGATGACTCATTTACTGTATTTTCATATTTGTCCATCCCATAGGTGTAAATTGAGTGTAAAACTCCATGATGCAAGAACATTTTTTTTAAGTTTTCATGTATACAGGTACATCATACTCAGCAAAGGCAGGCAAATCAAACAAAAAAGTATAACAAATTAACAAAAAGTATACAAAAATCATTAAATGAAACTGTTCTTGAGTGACAGAAGTCTTTCTTTTATTTGGATTCAGACCTTTTTGGGATGTGGGGGTGCTGAGTGGTGAGTCTTAGTCTGGGTTGAGAGGGGGGTGGTGAACTGGTGAAGGGAGGAGGAGTGGGCTGGTGGGGGTCAGGTGTTGAAGGTGGCAGGCTGAGTAGTGGAGGGGGTGGGGGGCTGGCCATGAATCATAAAAGAAACTTCTTCACAACAACAACTTATTTTTTTTAAATGTATATGTAGACCAATACACTCTCAGCAAAGGCAAGCAAATCAAACAATTAAAAAAAATAGTATAATAATAATTCTATATATACAATAGTTCAAAAGTTCTTGCTGCATGGAGTTTCATTTATGGTTCAATTTATTTGTGTGAGTTTTAACATAAGACATGGACAAATATGAAAATACAGTAAATGAGTCATCCTCCTGTTCATGAACATGCTCAAATCACAAGGCTGCTGTATAGTACACAGTAGTCAAACCAGCTGCATGTGGCTTTAGACAAGGGTTATGTTTCTTAACTGACTTTGTGCAAAAAAGAGTGTGTATAGTCTTCATAACTCTTAGGCTCTTAAATAGACAGCTAACTGCTAATATGTCAAATATCATAATAATAGCCTAATCACATTTATTATCATGCTATCCATTGTTTTAGGCCAAGGAGAAGGCTCAGACCCAGACTCAGGGCATCGACCTGAAGTAATCTCTCACCAACCAACACTCACGTGGGGTTCACCATGACATCAGGATTCCCATGACAACGTCAACCCGAAATGAAGAGGATCAGGAGAGAAGACAGAGGACAGGCAATGAAACGGAAGGAGGAATGATGGAGGGATGATAAAAAAAAAGATAAAAGGGAAATATCATTGTTCTGTTATTTATGGCAATAATTCTACTTTATATTTAGGTTTGGAGGTTTTAAAGGTCAACATTGAAGCCAATATGGAAATTTGAGAGGTACCATGGGATGAACTAACTCACCAATTACTATTAGGTAAACCTGATTGGCTTCATTTAGAGTGATTAATAGAAGTCATGATGGAAACATTTTTGCCTCATGGTTTTAGCCCACATGAAGCTAATCGATCCACCGTATGGTTGATATTATAAGTTATTTATTTAGCTGCCAACAGACTCCTGTGTCCTCTCCTCTGAGTCTGAGTTCAGCTTTCTTATTTAGTTGACCTGACCTGCTTTTGACAGGGATAATTAGTCGACCATGAAAATATTCTTTTTTCTTGGTGTTAGAGCATGTGTAAAGTGGACTTTGACTCATAGATAAAAATGTGTATATACATTATATACTCTGCTATTGTGGTTTTCAGATTATCTCGTGAGTTTGTAGCTTTAGGTGAGAGCAGCTGTAGAGAGAGTTTGGTCAGGTTGTACATGTACAGTGAGTGCATATTAATACCGTAACCATGGTAACATGCGCAGTGTTGTCAGTCATAAGTTACTTTGAGGTGCTCCTTAAAGAGTAGCAGGCTGAAAAGCAGTGTCTCACTGCCATCTCTGGTTTAAGCCTGTTTCACCTCTAACCACAGCCTGCTGATGTGTGTGTGGTCAGATATGTGGAACAACACCAAACAGTGATGTCACGGCATCCTGAAGTACACCTGCGCATCACTGCCACAAAGGTTGTGAAGTTAAAGTTTAAAACGAAAACATTAAAACATCTGAACTCTGAAAACTGTCAGCATAAACATGGCCTCAACATGCATTTCGCTCCATCAGTGTCCCAGTTCCATACAATATACTAATAATATTAAATATAAGAACTATGCACTAATGTTGTCATACAATGCATTGATTTTCTGAACTGTGTGGTACTAACATGTGCAGACATGCAGTGTGTGAAACTGACTGAAATACTACTGCCAATTTCAAAACTGTGAGCAAACATTGTATTTCCAAGTGTGGCCACTAGAGTCTTCTTGTGACCACACAAGACACAGGTTAGGGTTAGGATAACTTGAGCTGATATGTCAGCTGGGTTAGATTATTATCCATATCACAGTATTGGCATATATGGTGGCTGATGAGGACCAAAAAATATAAACACAGAAATGGCACTGAGGGTAAAATATGTCTCTGTCACAGAGTTTGTCCACCAGAAAGAACTGACCGGTTTATTTGTGACACCTTAAAGTGTTTCATAATTACATAAACAAATTTAACATAGCAGCACAAAGTCACACTCATTTTGTAGCTGTTTCATTACCTTCCACAATCACTTAATATAAGTATTCTTGACACCTTTGAGCATGTTTAATTAATCATTAATTAATTAATAATTAATAGCGTGAACACACTGCCTGCTCTAAACCTGCTTAGACTTAGTATGAAGTCTGGAACTGGAACACAGTTGGAACTAGGCACCGGGTAGCATCTGACACAAGCAGAAACAGGCCGATTACAGGCAGGTTGATCTGTAAAGGAAGCTCTGATAGGCCAGTAAGGAAGTCACTTCCAACATGTTTACCCTCATCAAACCAAAGACATCAGAGAGGGTGTGAGCACAGACAGAAATGGACTTTACAGACAGTAAATGCTCAACCACCATCAGCTCTGTCCAACCTCTGTCTACACATGGATGTGGGTTGGCTGAGGAGAGGAGTTAGACCTGCTGGGTTAAAGGTGTCTGATAAAACTGCATTAAATCCAACATTTTCCATCATTCTTTGGTTAAACCTACAATAACTTGAATACAAACAAATTGTAAATACAACATGTACATATCATCACCTTTAAGTCAATAAGGCCAGCCTGTTAACAAACAGTTGCCCATTTACACAACCAGCAGTTACAGATCAACTGTCATTCATATGGAGCTGTGTTTGCGTCCAACTAATGAATGTAAGTCCAAGTTTCACTCTCTTTCAGCTCTGATCTACCAGCTCCTGCTGGAAATGCAATTTGCCACTTAGTCTCTGAAGTCTGTTTGCTGTTTGTTGCAGAAGAAGTAGTGCACAGTAGGTTTTTAGTGTTTTCACTGAAAACAGCTGCCTGCTATGAGAGTCTTGAGAGTGAACCAAAAACAGCAAGCTGAAAGCGACTATAGAGCTTCAGATTCAGGTGATAATTCTCTGTAGGTTCATCATTACAAGTGACCCCTTTCATTCATTTTATCAGTTACAGTTGCTTTAATGTAACACAGACACTTTGAACAAACGCTGCAGTTTACCTGCTCCTGCACTGTTTCTGCTTGCTGTAGCCAACACATTTTATCTCCTGGTCTGCTAAAAAAAAGCAGTGCACATTCAACATACCACCTGTAGTCACTTGATTAAGCAGTTTACAACTACAATGAAGTGTACGTGTGTAGAATTGTTATATAAATAAAGAATGTGAATGTGTCATGAATATAGTCAGTCCTAAACGACAGTCCACCCTCACTGGAACAGACTCAGCGGGCACTGAAGGAACATTTCAGTTAATATTCAGTTTCATTTCTCGCCTACCTCATTCCTACTTTGCCATGATTGCATGACAACACTGTGAACCCTGTGACAGCACTACTTTCACAAATGTACACATTGTGTAACCAAGACATTAAAATACGAAGTGAGTGAGTTACATTAGAAAATGTGCTGGTTTTATGGACAGGAAGAAGAAATGCAGTCTTATATGTTGGGTGATGTTATGTTATGTGAGCTGGTTTTCAGTCGTCTTTAATTTAAATGCTGCTTTTTGTCCAATTGACTCTTTTTTTAAATACCCAGCACATGAAAACACTTCATGTTTCAATTCTTTCAATGATTCAAACATCAAAATCCTTTCTTTTTCAATAAAGCAGTCCGATTTTCAGACAAATAAGCAGTGGTGTTACACGGGGTCACTATTCTATTAATGATTTGTCAACATCTGTGATGCTAGATACAAATTTACAGCATATTGTTTCACAGTATTAATCATCCTGTCACCCACCTCCATATGACATCATAGTTTTACCATCAGCTGTGAAGCACGTTTCAGTTTTTTATTGTTTTTGTCATTTGTCTAGATTTGTGAACCAGGAGAATACTGATGTGAATCCTAGCAAACTAAGTGAAGCTGTAGAGGGACATCAATTTTTAATTTGATAGAAACACAGAAGTAGAAACATAGAAACAATACCACTCTAACTGATGAACTACAATATTCATAGTCATAAAGACACAATCAACGCTGATAGAGCCATGATGCTCTGATCAAACTGGTTCCATATTTCTGGACTTTTCTCGACTTTTCTGTTTTTACAGTTTCTTTTTCCATGTCGAATCACCTGAAAGAGAATGAAGCTTCAGTCTATATAAACATAATAAACATTCCCATTTTCATGTTCTGTATGTGAATTCATTCACAACTTAACAATTGTAAAAAGAAACTATATAAAACATAAAAGAAGTATGAGCAGATGTGTTCTGCAGAACAAGGATTTAAGAACTTTGTACCTTGAGTCTCGTCTTAAAGCATGAGTCAAATATAGGAAACGTGTTCCACGTCTGAGTTGAGTCAGATCAACCTTCCACTATCCAAAGCTGATAAATGCTGTTTCCTGACTTAAAAGAAATGTTGTAAATGTATCACTGTACATAGGCACATGTAGCACACCCTCATTCCGTGCACTGTAAAAATGACAAAGTTAGCAAGCAATTTTATTTTTTGCACAGATGGCAGATCCATTATTTGACATTGCTGACATTTATTTATTTATTATTTATTTATTCATTTATTTTCTGATAAATTATCTACAGGCTGCTTATAATATCTGTTGTTACATGACCAAGACATGGACATGATCAGAATATATTGGAAGCAGTTGTCAGAGCAGTGATATTGTCCAGAGGGACTGCGAAGATAAAGTTGCTTCTGGAGCTTTTCATTTTTTGCAGTGTGTGTGTGTTTTCTATGATACAGATGTATGCACTTTAAAAGCCATGGTTGAGTGAAATGATATACAAAAGAACTTCTGTGTTGCGCCATGGCGAAGCCATGGTTTCCTGTGATGATAATACATTTATGTGTGATGTTGTATGTGTTGCTGTCTAAATGTGAAGATCTGTGTTGGAAAAAATAAAGAAATAAAAGTCATCTATCCAGCATTTGGCCGGTTTACACTGTCAAAGTGGAACACCATGTGTGACAGGATAAACTTCAATTCTCAGATGTGGAGAGGAAACATCCTGAAACATTCACAGTGTGTAATAGCTACATGTCTAGCAGACACAGAGCAACATGAGCATTCATTTGGAATCTGGATGGAATATGTATTTCTTCATTTGTACAGAGATTTTATAAAACCAGGGTAATTGTAATGTAACAGGTTTTTATCAAATCAGTATTATACCCATTGTCTCTGCAGGTAAAAAAACAAAAGACATCTATTCACTGTCTTTCTGCTGTTTTTGGTCTCCACCAGCTCCTCAGAAAAATCTTATCTGATCAAAGAGGATAAAAATCTCCAAGCTGAAAGAAGCTGCAGATAATTCTCAGCAGTGTGGTCTGTACAATGAAATTAAGACCTGTTCGGACCAGTCAGAAAAAAAAAAAAAAAAAAAAAATATATATATATATATATATATATATATATAAAACTGATGTACCAGAAAGTAGTTTGAATGATGAAGGAGCATAAGTGAGTTCTCAACGTGTACATGAAGGTCCATATATTGCAGATACAGAGCTTCCATGTGGTAGTTATAACAATAACAGAAACAGGCTGCGTTGTATTTAAGCCCTGTAGAGGTGCTGTAACATTTAAAACAATAAACACAGATAACATAACATTTCCTGCCTGGTATTGAACACAATACCACTATTAAAGACTAAACATTTACAAATGAAGAAGTCTATAAAGTCTTTGTAACTCTAGGGGGACATGAGCATCACCACCCCAATGATGGGGCAGAGGAAAGTCTTGGAAGTCTCTCCTCTGGTGACCTTGAACTCCAACTTCATGACCTTACTGTCACTTGCAGGAAAGATTTATGCATGACTGTGGAGGGGGCGTGGTGCAGGACAGAGGTGTGAAGAGGGCTCAGAAGAGCAGTGCCAGCTGAGTGATACACACACTTGCTTTTGGTTATGCTAATAACTCTCTCCTTTTGAAAAACAGTTGCGTGCTGGGCCTGAGGGGAGATGAGACGCAACACACGGAGGCACACGCGGCTGAGGAGAACGAGACCAGAGAGGCCGTAGAACGACACAGCGTGTAATGTGCAAGTGTTGTGAACTTAAGTAAAACACCTAAAACGTCATCTGCTGTGTCTCTGCTGAAAGTACCCACTGTGGCATCAGGCCTCACTACAATGACCAATGTCATGGGCCACTGATTTCTCTTCACCTGAGCATTGTGAAGTAGCACTAGATCTCCTTCTTTGATGTTGGGATGGCCCTTCTGCCACTGCAACGACTCTGAAGTGTAGAGAGATACTCGTGCCTCCACCTCTCACAAAAGGTGTTGGCCAAGTGCTGGACTCTTCCCCATTGCTGGCGGTGTAGATCCGCATCCACGAAGCATCCCGGAGGAGGATGAGGACTGCAAACTTTCTCGGTAAAGATCATGGCTGCTGTAAGGAGTGAAGGAGCATTTAAATCTGTTGAGATGGTTGTCAGAGGTCTGGCATTAATTATGGTGGACATCTCTGCCATGACTGTAGATAACATTTTGTAAGTCAGATTAAAAGGTTGAATCTGGGACAGCATGGCATCCAGAATCCTGGAAAGCCCCCTTTCATGAGCATTTTCAGTTCTTTGCAGGCTCCCTTGAAGTTTGTGCCACAGTCAGACTGGATCAGTTCCACGGGAACCTGGATGGCAAAGAATCAACAAAGACTGTTTATAAAGCTCGATGTATCCATAGCCTCGATGACCTCTATGTAAGCAGCACGCACACTGAGGCAGGTGAAGATTACTGCCCACCTCTTGCTGCTGGCAACGCCCCACAGGTGCATTGAGTAGAGATACTCCAAAGGCCAAATACATCAATGCCTATGTTGGAAAAGGGCAGTTCTGTGCTTAGCCAATCTCAAGGAAGGTCACCCATCTTTTGCTCGACTGCCTTACTTCGGAGCTTACACGTCACACACTTGTGCAAATGTCTTGTGTTGCATCTCTTGGCTCCGATCATCTAGATACCATCTGATCGTATAGCCCCCTCAGTGAAGACCCGGCCTTGGTGCTTTACTCTCTCATGCTAGTGCCAATGTGGCTGCGACCAGACATGATGATGTTTTGCACCTGCCATGAGACTCGAGTGATGAAGCCAGCCTCCAATTCTCAGGAGTCTGTTACCATCGAGGATAGGATCCAACTTCCTCAATGGACTGTTGTTCGGAATATCTTTCCCTTGCTTTAGACAAGACATCTCAATTTGACATGCTTCATTATGGACACATCCAATGGCAACCTGTTTGGCTTTTGATGGATTGTCAGGTGTGTGGATCTTTGAACACTGATGCCAACCTTTGTAGTCTTGGCTTCTGATGGTTGCAGCAATGTGGATCAGAGTGGATTCTGGTTGGTAGGTACGTAGTGTCATTGTTCAGGGATTGAGAACCTCCTGACATTGGGACATTGTGGATGTAACCCAGCACAACCTTGCTGTCAATTTAAAACCTCATGTTGTTGACATCCTATTCTCCACCAGTTCTGCGATCTCAGCTGCAGCTCGAATGTGGAAAAGATACCAGCACTCTTCTTCCTTTGCCAATGGTGGCACCAGCTCTGCATGATCTTGATCGAAGATTCGTTGCATGAAGGCGACAAAGTGTTGCTTCATCTTGGCCTTTTAATCCAGAGTACAACAAAGTGAGTTAAAGCGATTCAGAGCTTGTTCCCTGTTGTTTGGTAGATGTGATCTTGATGCACAGAAGGGAAGTGGGGCTACCCAGCTGTTTCCTTCATTGATAAACATATCCTTATCCATCAGCTCAATGAACAGACAATAAGGAGCAACCTTATTGTCATCCACTGTACGTTGGAAAATCTTACTTCCCAGGCAGTTGTCTTCTGGAACATGAATCAACTGAGTTTCGCACGTCATGGGAACCACAAGACCTTTGACTGTTCATAGTGAATTTGTCTTTCAGAGTCAGGTTGTTCAAACAAGATGTGAAGTGTGAGTGGCGTTCATTAACAACAATGTGTACGAAACACATTTGCAGATAGGCCTCGTCGATAATGACCCAGCCGAGATCCAAGTGTTGGGCATATGGTGCATTGTTAGGTCCATTGTGCTGGTCTCTCACCATGTCCAAGGAGAAGTAAGATCTGGGCCTCTGGATCAAATGGACAAATGTGCTGAGCAATGGTGAGGTGAGTGTGATACTTTGCCACTTCAGGTGTTGGTATCTCTGACCTGTCTCCAGTTGCACTCTATAAGAGTCAGGAGATCAATGCTGAGACTTCCATCCAATGAAGTTTGTAGCTCTCCTCCCAGACATCTCAGTGAGGCCAGGACCTGTCCAAAGTGTATAGACCATCTGTGCCCTCAAGGCCTAAGAGGTTGAAAAGTAAATTGACTGTTTCTAGTCTTCCAACGACTCAGAGTGCTTTTACACTACATATCTCATTCACCCATTCATGGCATTAGCTGCCATGCAAGGTGCCAACTGCTCATCAGTTTGAGGAACTAACCATTCACATTCACACACACAGCACAACCTTTTGGGTCCAGTATCTTGCCCAAGGACACTTCAACTTCGACTTTGGATTGACTTCGGTCCAACTCGGGATCGAACCGCCAATTTTCTGATTAGTGGACAACTCACTCTACCTCCGAGCCACAGCCACTGAGAACTCAGATCTGGCAAGTGATCAGTTATTCTGGTCATCAAGAATAGCGTAGAGTCTCACAGACTTGTTCTCTCCACAGACTTCCGTACACTTACAATTCACAGTAGGAGATGATTCACCCTCTTCCTCCCTGCTGTTCTCTGACTCAGGGGTTCTGCTGTTCCATGGAGCTGGACCAGGGTGAAGAGCTTCTATATGCTTGTCACTTTTGCACTCCTTACACTTAACTGCGATTTAACAGTCTTTGGCGAAATGTTTGGTTGAATAACAACATCTAACACTCAAACCCCACTGGGCCCGTCCATGGAACATTGCGTTAGCATCGCGTTATCACGAGTAATACACAGCTTC
The DNA here is from genome assembly GCA_014281875.1 of Nibea albiflora. Classification (NCBI taxonomy): domain Eukaryota; kingdom Metazoa; phylum Chordata; class Actinopteri; family Sciaenidae; genus Nibea; species Nibea albiflora. The sequence goes on along the minus strand of CM024798.1, from coordinate 23,815,713 downwards.
TCCACTATGGGGTTCAGGCCTCTAGCAGTGTCTAAGCAACTCAGCCCACATAAGTTGCCCTCACGCTGTGCTGATACTAACTCTTGCAGCAGGTCACCAAGCTCTCTGAGCTTCTGAGTGTCTTTGTTGTTGAGCTTGGCAAACTTCTCCACTCTGTCAAAGAGAGCCCTCTTGATCATCTCTTGCGACCCATAACACTCCTGAAAATGAGACCATGCTGTTTTTAGGCCTAGGGCTGAGTTGCTGACATGTACAGCATGTCTGTACATGTTCTTCACTGCTGGTAAGTTCTGTTTCTTTAATGGAGCTTAGGAAGCTTGACCTCTACAAATGTAGTGTACGTCTCTTCGATCATAAGGATGTCTGTTGTGTAAACCTGCTGTGATGCTGTTTTTTCACTATTCTGCCACCTGAGCGCATAGCAAGGCACACATCACCAGACAGCTAGTGTGACTTGACTGATGTACCACAAAGTAGCTTTAATGACAAAGGAGCATAAGTGAGTTCTCAACATGCACTTGAACTGTTTGAATCTGTTTATTGCAGATACAGAGCTTCCATGTGGTAGTTATAGCAATAGCAGTACTTAAGCCCTGTAGGAGGTGCTGTAACATTTAAAACATAATGAAGACAGGTAACTTAACATCAATCATTCAATGTGAAAAAATATTTTAAAAATCATGGTTCAGGGATGAACATCACAGTTGAATGGGCTTGTAAATTAATTATGAGATTCTGGAGAACCTTTTAATTTTTAGTGTTTTATTGATTTCCTTCCTTTTGATCAACAAAAGTTCATCTCATGACACAAACAATAATGTGATACTGAATCAGAATTAGTTGGTTTGGGTTAGGGTTAGGGTTAGTTAGTTGCATCACGCTAAAAGAATAGTTAAACATGGATTTGTAGAGAACAGCTCAGGTAGTTACATCAAGCAGCCACATGATGGCACTAAAGAGCTTCATTCACTGTGCTTATAGTGGTTATATTTGGTCCTAACACTAAAAAACACTGACATTATAACCTGACGAACAGAGCAAGCTGCACAGTTAAAGTAAAATTAAAAATTATGACTAATACAGTGTAAACAAGTATAGCAAAGTAAAATAATGTTTCTACAAACAGAGGAGATAGACGTGAAGGGAGACCAGCTCCCTGCATTTGAAAGACATACACACACACACGCACGCTTAAATAGGTGCCGATGATTGTTGAGATATGTTGAGGTCCTTGTTTCTTTGTCGGCAGCAGAGGACTGTCACCACAGTGATGATGATGAGGACAGTTAAGAAGATGAAGATTCCACCAATCAATGCTCCAAGACTCACCCCTGGAGGAACAGACAGAGTTAGTTAGACAAATGAACCCAGCTCATTACCTATCACTTTAAACACACAGTTCAGTAGAGCAGCTCAAATGTGAATCAGTAGAACATAAAAAAATAAAAATAATAAAAAATAAAACGTTAAAACTAAATAATTTGTCAGACTTCCAGGGTAAATACTGTGTGTTTGTATGAGCTGGTGAATTTGAGTAAAACTGTGTTTGTTTTCATGAAAGCTTTTAGAGGCTTAGAGAATTCCTCTCCAGTTGACATACTTTGTGGTCTTGTAAACACACAAGACAAAAGAACTATTTAATCCTAAAAGACACAAGCAGGACTCATGGCCCTGGTATTTCTACATTCACAGATCTAAAATGTGCATTTTTAATTTGCAGGAACAAAATGCTAGTGTCTTTTCAAAAACCCCAGGATGATATCACCAACCTGAAAGACATTGCATGAATGACGTGTAAACACATCACATTTCACTTAATACCTTGACCTTTAGGGTGTATGACCTGGTCTAGAGTGAATCTGGTGCTGATGCTACTATTGGTACTTCTGATGCAGATTGCTCTATGTCCATACACTGCGAAATGTAGTGTTGTGTAGTGTAGTGCAGTGGAGTAGTGTAGTGTAGTGTAATGTAGAGTTATATAGCATAGTGATTGTTTATTGTTTTATTTGGATCCCCATTAGCTGCAGGGTTATGGTTTGGGGATTTAATGCAGTGTAGTATAGTGTGATGTAGTGTAGTGAGGTGTGGTGTGGTGTAGTGTAGTATAGTGAAGTGTACTGTATTGTAGTGTAGTGTAGTGTAACGTAGTCAAGTGTGTAGTGTAGTGCAGTGCAGTGAAGTGAAGTGTAGTGTAATTGTAATGAAGTGTGTAGTGTAGTGTAGTATATTGTAGTGTAGTGTAGTATATTGTAATGTAGTGTAGTGTTGTGTAGTATATTGTAATGTAGTGTAGAGTAGTGTAGTATACTGAATTGTAGTGTAGTGTAGAGGGTGTCACTCCCTGTACAGATTGTGAAGCCCTCTGAGGCTAAATGTGTTTTGTGACTTTGGGCTATACAAATAAAATTTGATTTGAATTGATTTGTAATGTAGTGTAGCGAAGTGAAGCATAGTTTAGTACACTGTAGTGTTGTGTAGCATATAGTAATGTAGTGAACTGTAGTGTAGTATATTGTAATATAGTGAAGTGTAGTGTAGCGTAGTGTAGTGTAGTAAAGTGTAGTGTATTGTAGTACATTGTAATGTAGTGTAGCGTAGTATGTTGTAATGTAGTGAAGTGTAGTGTAGTGTAGCGTAGTGTAGTATAGTATATTGTAATGTAGTGAAGTGTGGTGTAGTGTAGCATAGTGTGTTTACTAGTGTTTACCTTGCAGGATTTCTCCTTGTCCTGGGGTAATGTGACACTGTTCCATGCTCCAGGCTCCCAGTCGGGTGGCTATGGGCCTGGATGGGATATAGGCTGCCACCATGAAGCAGTAAATCTCTCCTGCATCAAGCTTGGTCACTTCTGCCACACTGGTGTCAGATATGTTGTCTCTCTGTCAGATAAGAACAGTAACAACATTTCACTCATGATTAAAATTCAGCTATTCAGCTGAAACTGATTTCACTGCCACTGTTATTATTATCAAATCTCATATTTGTCTAAACAATATAAAGGCCTACAGCGCCTGGTTAGCTTAGCTTAACATAAATACTGGAAACAGGGGAAAGGCTTGCCTGGCTCTGTCCAAATGTAACAAAATCAATAAATATTAGGCAAGATATGTAAAACAAACAAACAAAAAAACAAAACTGTCTGCCCCTTTAAGGAGTGTAGTCTACACTTCAGTTGAGTGGCAGATTATTTCCTCCCCAGACAAACAGTGGAAGTTACTATGCATGTCCAAGAAATCATATAGAGAGAGATCACTATCTGTCATGTCCACATTTCAGTTTCTGTATACACCTACGAGCAGTGTTGGGTATAGTTACTTTGGAAAGTAGTTAATTAGGTTACAACGTTACCATCAATTAAAAGTAATCTGTTACATTTCATCGTTACCTGTCAATAAAAGTAACACGTTAGAGTACTCATGCGTTACCAAAAATGAAAAGCCGTTTGCAGCGTCTCGCACATGCTGCAACTTAACTGACACAGACACTCAGCCTCCTTTAAATGCACCGAGAAGTCCTGACAATGAATAACGTCAGTCATCCAACCAAATGAACTCTGCAGGATAACAATAACAGGAAAGACAGTCTGTAACATAGTTACACCCTGCTCTTCTTTATTTTGCTCCCTTGTCTCTTTAACCATTCTCTTGTCATTTCAGGTCCCGCCTTCCATGATCAGCTCATTCCCCTCAGCTGGTTGTCCCCGCCCATCTCCTCACCTGCAGCCCATTTGCTCATTAGCCCTTTAGTATATATACTAGTCCATTTTCACTTAAACCCTGCAAGAGTGTCTTGTAAGTTCTCTAGCAATCTGTTTCTTGACTGACTTCCTGTTTTGCCTGTTGTGGACTTTGGATTCCTGCCTGCCCCCTGTTGGATTTGTTTGCCTGTTTTGATCTCCTGGTTTTGACCCTTCCTGTTTTTGGGCTGAGTAAACTAATCTTCCCTTGAACTTGTCTGCTTCATTGTTGTGCTTTTTGGTTCTCCTTCACTCTAGAAAGTATTCCATTACATATCTGTCCATTTTTCTTCTTTTGAATAAACTGAGCTTCATCTCAGTGTCAGTGCTGAGTAGATATCATACCTTGCCTGTGCTTCCAGACTTGTGGTAGCTGATCTTGTACTTCAGGTCGTTTTTGAGAACATCTCTGATGGTGAGCTGCTTCTTACCCTCATGGATACCGCTCAAAGGGTCTGTGATGTTCACAATCATTGTGCTCTTATTAAAAGGCTCCAAAGTGAATTTAACGGCACTGATGTTACCTTAGGAAAGAACAAATGCAGACATAATGAGACTGGCTTATTTCATAAAGCAGGCTTAGCTGCCTCTATGGACATTCACAGAGGAAGCTAAGAAGAGAAAAGGAGAGAGGGAGCGAGCAAGAAGGCATTGGACAAGAGCAAATGTGGGACTTTTAGTGGCTGGTGAGAGCTTGGTGAAATAAAAGGCTGAAAGACAGAAGCAGAGCTGGGCTGATTGCTGTTTGACTAGTCAGTAATATTAGCTGCTGCTGTGTCTGCTGTTGTTGACCTGGTTGATGTTTGAAGTTGTTGACTTGCTAGTTTTTGATCAGAAGTAAAGTAATCAGAACAAATGCTTGAGTACAGATGAACATATTTACCAGTGATTACACTCTGAAACTGGAGGTTCAGTCTGTTAGATATTTCACAAACAATAATGGACAGTGGTAGCCTGTCACACCGCGGTGAGGTCAAGTTGGGGTTTTGTCGTGTCTTGTCACTTCCTGTTTTATTTTGAAAGTTAACTCTCCTCTCGTTTCAGGTCACTTGCCCTTCCTCATGTGTCATCGGTCTGATTGTCTTCCCCGCCCTGATTGTTTCCACCTGTTCCCTATTACCTGGTGTATATATTGTCTGCGTCTCCCTTGTCCCGTGCCAAAGTGTCTTCGTATGTTCTGTCGTCGCACCCAAGCCATTGAATCCAAGCCTGTTCCACGTGTCCTTGTGTTGTAAGTTTCATAGCCTTAGTTTTAGTCCAGAGAGCTTTTTGTAGCTTGTTTCCGTCCTATGGGATTGTTTTTGTTTGATAGTCTCTTTCTTTTGGATAAAGGTTTTTCATCCTCCGGGATTGTTTTGTTTCTAAGTCAGTTTAGGAAGATTAGATCAAAGATACAGATTGTACTGTTTCCTCCTCATTTTGAGTGAGTGTTTTTGTTTGGTAAATTTTGTCAGTTTATTCCTTCCCATTTTGGTGAAGCGTTTTCCTTTCTAGATTAGTGCTTTTGATTTTCAGAGAAGAGTAGTTTGAGTTAGCGTTAGAGTGCCAGGCAGTGTAGCCATTTTTGTTGTAAGTTTTGTAGGCAATATCTGCAGCTTGGAAGCAATAAAAGTTTCTTCCCAAACCTGCCTTATCCGCATCTGAGTCTGCCATTTTGTTGTGGGACTGACAGGTAGCCAAAATTATTAGAACACCTGGCACCTACTGCAACATTCTGCTGAGACAGAATGCCATCTGGGAGTTATCTTATTAGGACTGGCTTTATTTTCACAAGAGGACAATGAACATAATCATTCTTCTAACTATTGTCTGAACTTCCTGTGACAGAGGGAATCTGCTGAAACACTGAAAATGATGGACTGGCTTCCTCAACAGCAAATTTGGGGTGAGTTGGAAATCAAACTGGACAGATGTATTGTACATTCAAATGAGTTGCAGAAGGCATGGGATAACATTAATGTTGAAGTTCTCAGGAAATATATTGACACAATGGCAGAGAGATGTGCTGCTTTAACTGCTGCAAAAGGTGGACATGCTAAATATTCAATGTCAAAGTGGATCAAATCAGTAGGCCTGGCTTCATCTGATAATTGTTGTGCTGTAACATCTGCATGTTTCATGAACATTATGAAATGAAATCATGTTTTGGAGGCTAAATAAAGGTCACTATTTTCACATCTGCCAGGTGCTCTAATCATTTTGGCCACCACTGTATAAGCAACACACCCTTGCATATTTAAAAAATATTTATATATTTAATCCTTTTGTTATATTTAAGGTCTAAAAACATGCACTGTGAAAAATATGGTATAAATGCATTCGTGTCAATGTCCAACACATACTCTCTTTGTAGGGGTTGAAGGGTTTTTCAGTTTCAGTATGAGGGAATTCCTCCAGGATATAGTCGTTATCAGAGTCCAGAGGTTCTGTTATGATATCAGCAGTGTAAGACCTGTCAAACAGGAATACATATATATGGGTTGGAGATGTCACACACATTCAACATGCTTAGATTTTGCACAGCAGCATAAGAATAAGGCTAGGAGTATCAAACAGCTCTAAATACTGTATTATTCAATGGAAACATAAAAAGAGTTGACAGAGAGGACAGGGAATTCCTAAAATTAGATCAGGGAAGGACAAAAACAAGACTGAGAATAAAAAATATTAACATATGTCTCCTATTTGGTAAAAAAGAAAGATTTCTCTTTGAAGAAGTAGAATATTACTATAACATAGATATAACATAGTGGATAAGAAGCCACAAACTTTAAAGGTACAATATGTAAGACTGAATTCCAAACAGTGGAGCGAGTCGCCCCCCTTCCCCTAACGACGCTCATGCAGTGTGCCAGGTTGACGTCACTGAACCTTCACTAGCGCAGGACAAGCAAAACATAACGTAAATGTTATCTAAACTCTGGTAGTCTACCTACCAAAGACAGCGAGTCTGGCAAAAGATCAAAGTAACTGCGTCAAATGTACTTCCCAGTGCCCTACTGCAGCCGGAGTGCAACGTCTTTTTTATTTTTATTTTTAATAACTCAAATCAACACCAAACCACCTCTGATGTGTTTGTGAACTCATTATGAAGCTTTCACAGCCATTTAGTTTCCAGAAAAAAACTCCTTTACAAGTGTTTTAGATTAGAATATGTAATCAGTGTACATATTTCATTCTATTTTCTTTTTCTTTTATTTTTTAATAACCCACTGTTTTTTTCGACATTCCAACACCAGACCACTTCTGATGTGTTCATGAACCCCACAACCCTTTATTTTCAAGGAAAACCTGTTCAGTTTTTTAAAAAGGCATAAGTAATCAGTGTGTAGAGTTCATTCATATTTGAGGTTTTTATTATTTGATAGCTCACTTCTTTTTCATTTTATCAACTGCTTTTAATGTGTTTATTAACTCATTATGAATCTGTCACAACCCTCTAGATTTTCAGACCGGCTCCAACATTGTACAGTCCCACTCCCGCAAAGAATTATGATTTTCAGTCCCACTCCTGTCCGCAAATTATGTTATGTTATTTCTCACAAGTTCATTTCCTCCCCTCCATTTCCAATTGTCTCGATCTCTCATTTATTTTTATTTATTGCTATATACTTACTTTCAAGTAATTGACTTGTAGTTAGTTGTTATTTTGTATTTTTCATGAAGTTGAGTTTTAACCTGTAAATAGTTTCTATTCCAATTTTTATCATTGAGTTTTAATGACCTGGTGAGGTTTCCTTATAAGCCCCAAGAGGTTTCTGACCTCTCTGGTTTCTGAGTTATTTAAAAAAAAAATAAAAGCCTTAAACAAGAAATATACAAACTGATTACTTCTTCCGTTTAAGACACTTTAAGACAGTTTTTCTGAAAACCCAACCCAACGGGGTGTGAAAACTCCACAATGAGTTCATGAACACAGAAGTGGTTTGGTGTTGATATGTACAAACAAGTGAGCTATTACAAAATAAAAACCGTAAATCTAAAAATCAATTATATACACTGATATTAAAATAAAATAAAAATAATATAAAACCAAAACAGTCGTCAGTGTTGTATTAGACTCACTGGCAGTAGCATTTCCATTACATGATTTCTGCATTAATTTGGTTTTAGGTTTTCTTAATTAAGCTCTCAACCGCTGCCGCTGAGTGCAGTGCCAAAACTGTGTCATTATATACTACATATACTGTACTATTATTACATTCTGTTTGGTTACAATAGCATTAACATCATATCATCAGTGCTATTACCATCATCTTGCCACTGCATCCTATCTATCTATTTATCTTCTTTTTTTCTTTTTAAGCGTCCTTGTTTTACTCTGTGTTTTTGTTCTTATTTTTTCTGCCTCAGTATTTTATACTATTGTATTTTATTGTACTGAAATACCTTTGGGGATGAATAAAGTAATCTATCATCAGTCTTAAAATCCTTTTGGGTCCTAAGCAGTCTCCATCTTTTAAATACATCTCCAATGTTTTGAGACATTTCAGGGTGCTATGTTCCAGAGATGGACTTCTTAGCTTAGACTCCATCTCTGTCAAACTGCTGCACTCATTCACACTTCATCATTGTAGTGCGCTGTGTTTGCCGCAGATTTGTTTCATTAAGGCGCAGCTGATAAAGAATGGATGTGAGGAAAACATTGAATTTGAACTCAGGAGATCATTGTTTTATTTCCCGTTTCTTACAGATGCTGCTGTTTTTTAGCAAAGCATGACCTCGATCGTTCCATAACCTTACGCAGGTGGTTAAAATCTGTTCCTAAACCTAGCCGTTGTGAGAGAGACATTTATTTTCCAGCTGTTTATAACTTATCGTCCTGCTGATGTCCGCTCTCTAGTTGGTGTTTGAATTTTAGCAGAGCAAATTCAAGACAAAGAAGATTTTTTTTTCTACCTGTATACTTCAATAAAAAATAAACACGTTGCTTGTTTGCAGGTGAATATATATATATATAATGCCTTAAAATATGAGTGGTGTTATAATTTACAAATGAATGGGAAATATATCAAACCGGCTGTAAACTAACTCAAGATGTCTACACCCTGCTGAGAGAAGAAGGCTTGAAGTGACAGAGGTTTTGTTCCTACCTGTCTAAGTGGTGAAGAGCATTTGTCAGATCACATTCACAGTCCATCACACTGATGCAGTCAGGAGTTTCCCTCCAATCGGAATCCTTCCTGTGAGTCCCATGACACAAACACACAAAATGGGGGATTAAAGCGTTCATGCAACACAGACTGCTGATACTTTTTAAAATGTCCAAGATAGGCAAATCTTTGTGAGACAATTGTTTCATAATTCAGACAAAAAGTATAAAATTACAAGAAATGTCTTTCATGACTGCAGAGTATAGACTTTAGATGATATAGACTATACTATGTTCTGAACTGAACCATGCAAACACAGTGATCTCAGTGAAAGAAATGAGGATGTGAGATTTTTTTCTAATTATGTCTGAATAGTCAGCTCCCAGCACGCCTATTTTAATGAGCCACAGATGGAGATGTCCAACAAATATTTCAAAACTTTATCCAGCTCTGCCACCAAATGCAAGCACACATCCCCTTTGTCATGTATAGTAATGCCACTGATTATATTATCATTGTCTAGTCTGCTTCACCAGAGATACACTCTTTCATTTTTCGCATCACAAAACAAGGCTGTAATGAAAATGCATGTGGCCTATGATTTTTTCAAACATACAATAAACGCTGAAATAACCATTTAAAAACCTGCAGTTTTTATATACTGCATATACACGGACAGTAGAGTAACAAAATCACTCAATGTTGTGTGTGCATGATTTTTACCTTGAAAGCATCCATTTTCATTTACTGTCTATACAGGAAATATATAAAGGATCTGACCCACAGGTGTCAAGACAAAAAGCTCCTCTTAAACATCAGCAAGACCACAGAGATGATAACGGACTACAGGAAGAATCAGGGGAGGCAGTAATGGTGGCAGCAGTAGCGTAAGTCGCATGTCTCCCTAACCCTCCAAGAATGGATTTAAAAATGGTGCTGTGAGTTAGCTTCAGTTGCGTCCATGTCCGATCTGAAAGTTGGTCCAAGTTGGTCCTGTGCTCAGGTGAAGTGATAAACAAAACTAACAAAGAAACGTGCAAATCAAAGCACCACCAAACAATTCGCAGAAGGTGTGTCCCATATGGCGGAACAGAGAGATTTAAAAGATTTGCTGCATGGGGCAGCGTTTAGCTCAGTTGGTAGAGCAGCTGCCCCATGTACAAAGGCTCAGTCCTTGCTGCGGAAGCCCAGGGTTCAAATCCGACCTGTGGCTCTTTCCCGCATATCATTCCCCATCTCTCTCTCTCGCCCTGCATTCCACTCTTCAGCTGTCTCTATCAAAATAAAAAATAAAGCTTGAAACTGGCCAAAAAAATATATGGAACATTGAAGTGACATGAAATGTGATATGAAGACATTCATGACGTCAGAATGGATTTCAAGGTCTTTCGGGATGAAACGGTAAAACATATAAAACAAGCGGCAGTTTGGAGCAGGTGGAGCACCAGGTCAGTGTACTGCATGACACAGAAATACTGCACCGTGAATCAGCAAACTCTCGGCACTGGAAGAGCACATCGATTACCTGGAAAATAAATCCAGGCAAAATAGCGTGCGTATCTTCAACGTCATGGAGAAAGTGAGAAAGAGGAGCAGAAAACAATGAGCTAATCGGAGTATGTATGATCTGGTGCAAGAGGCAGAGAAGAACCTTGGGCAATGTGAGTGATGAACATGGGTGTTCTCTCAGTGGTTACCCAGACCTTTTGACCAGCAGTCAGTTTTGGGAGAGGTCTTGAGCGGTGTCTCAGGTTGTAGTTTTGTAGGTTTTTGTAGGTTGTAGTGCCTGGCTAGCCTCATTTTCTCTGCTATCTCAATGTATCTTGAGAAATAGTCTATGACCAGCAAGTAATCTCTCTTGAACCACTAGAATAGATCCATACCAACTTTCTGCCACAGGCGGTCCAGCAGGGGTGTAGGCTTCAGTGGTTCTTTGAGCTGTAATCTGTGTTTCTGACATAGTTCACACTTTTCCACCATTTGTCCTATCTGGGCAGAAATGCCAGGCCACCAGACAGATTCTTTTGCTCTTGCTCTGCAGAGGCCATGAGTGATGTGGATCCACTCTGTCCCGCCAGTATGGGTTGATATGTTCTGTTACCTCTGTGCACACTTTATCTTCTTTCTGTGCCTTTTTGATCTCCTCCAGCCTTTTCTCTGTAGCTGGGAGAGAAGACAGCACAGAGTCGACAAAAACTTCAACAGCTGTAGCTCTCCTGCTGTAGGTGGACCCTCCAACAGAGCTCTGGAGAGGGCGGCATCTCCTGTGATGAGTTGCTTCCCCGGAACATGGACGATTGTGTAGGACAGGCGGGTCCAAACTGTTCCACAAAGGGCCGGTGTGGCTGCAGGTTTTCTTTCCAACCAAGCAGCAGCACACCAGACTTAACTCATTTAATCAACTGATCTCAGTCTTCAGAGAGTTGATTGGTCAAACTGTGTGCTCTTGGTTGGTTGGAACAAAAACCTGCAGCCACACCGGCCCTTTGTGGAACAGTTTGGACACCCCTGGTGTAGGAGAACCGCAGCAGTCACAGACAAAACCTCAGGATCTGCGGCAGGAGGTCGTCTAATCCTCTCGTCCTCAACAGTGCAACCAATGGCTTATGATCGGTATGTAGTGTGTAGACCTAACAAGTAAGATGTGAGTCTCTCACATGCCCATGTAAATGCCTCTTTTTCTATTTGCACATAGAGCTTCTCTGTGTCTGTTAATCATCTGAAAATGTATGTCACTGGTCGCCATGAGCCGTCAGTCTGTTGCTGGGTGAGGACAGCTCCCAAGCCGTATGGCAATGCATCTGCAGCAACCTTTGTCTCACCCAGTTGGAATACTGGGCTAACACATCTGGTGAGCTCAGTATTTGTTTCAGTCTCTGAAAGGCTGTTTCCTGGGGGTCTGCCCATATTCATTCCTGTCTTTCTGCAGTTCTTTTAGTGTAGTTATTGCGGCAAGAATTTGGCAAGGTAATTTGCAATGCCCAAGAGGCGCCGCATGTCCTCCATGCATGTGGGCTGTGGCAACTGCTGGATAGCCTTGACTTTATTCAGGTCAGGCTTGATGCCCTTTGCAGAGACTTTGTGGCCCATGAACATGACTTCTTCTCTTGCAAATTCACATTTCTCATTCAATGTGAGACCCTCCTGCCGTATCTTCTTAAGCACGCTGTGCAGTCTTTGTTCATGCTCCTGCCTGTCCCTGCCATGGATGTTGTCTGCAAACCTCCAACATCTGTGACGTTCTCCTCTGAAAGTGGATGCAGTACCAAAAGGGAGCCGGTTGAATTGGTATCTCCCGAAGGGATGAAGGTGGTCGTGAGGGGCTGTGATTGTGGTGTGAGAGGAATCTGCCAAAATCCAAACTAGCTTGAACTCAACACTCTCCCCATTTATCTGGATTCTTTCCATCCATGGTTCTGATGTTTCAGTTCCTATGTCTCCTAGAAAATAATAGTCTTCAGTCTCAGTGTCGCCCTGAATTTCTGTGAATTCACGCAGACCTACTGCCCCCCCGAGCAACATAGTGCAGCAACATGTCCTTTTTTCCTACATTTCCGACATTCCGCTTCTCTCGGCAGTCTTTCCATGAATGTTTTTGTTTGTGGCCACACCTGCCACACTCTCCCTGCGGCTTTGTTTTTGTTGCCATTTCTGTGTCCTCCCTTTTTCCTTGGTGTTGATGATGGCGTCCATGTTTGCTTTGTTGTCCCCCATTATGTCACTGTTGGGTATAGTCTGCTGTTTCTTTACTCTTTCACTTTGTCTGACTTTTTGTATGGCTTCAGCAAGTGTCAGATCAAAGTCCATTTGTAGCTGTTCAGTCTTTTATCTCTTATCCCAACTACAATTCTGTCGCTTATGAGCTCCTCTTTCAATTCTCCAGAGTCACAATTTTCAACAAGTTTGTGCACTATTGTGATATAAGCCATTTAGGCATGTAGACATGGTCAAGACGATCTGCTGCAAACTGAGCATCAGAATGAGGAAGGTGATTTAAGTGACTTTGAACGTGGCATGGTTGTTGGTGCCAGACGGGCTGGTCTGAGTATTTCAGAAACTGCTGATCTACTGGGATTTTCACGCACAACCATCTCTAGGGTTTACAGAGAATGGTCCGAAAAAGAGAAAATATCCAGTGAGCGGCAGTTCTGTGGGCGAAAATGCCTTGTTGATGCCAGAGGTCAGAGGAGAATGGCCAGACTGGTTCGAGCTGATAGAAAGGCAACAGTAACTCAAATACACAGGTTTTCGTATATTTTTCACATCAGTGATTATCTATAACCCCTAGACTTGTTCTGTTTGTGCACGAACAGGTTCTTAACTCTAGTAACCACAATCCGATCGTTTTACCAGTTTCAGTTAGTCACACTAACTAGCTAACTAATTAATGACTAACTAACTAATGACTTCTCTCTCGTGTCCTTCTTTCTGCTCTCCTCTCTCCTTTCCTTCTCTCTCCTCTCTCGTCTCCTCCTCTCTGCTCTCCTCCTCTCCTGCTCTCTGCTCTCCTCCTCTGCTCCTCTCTCCTCTCCTGCTCTCTCCTGCCCAGTGTGCCAAAAGTTTAGCTACTCCTCATCCTCCTTTAGCGATAACAGTATTTGTAATAAATCTAGTTTATTTGTAGCTTTGGAGGCAAGGCTCAGTGATTTACCGCACCACCGAACAGTCAGTAGCTGCTATAGTTAGCTGCTGCTATAAGTCCCCTGAAGGTAACTTCAGCTAGCCATCCCCCGGTAGTTCCCGAGCAACCGGGAGGCTGGGTCACTGTCCGAAGGAGGCATAGCCCCACACTGAAGCCCACGGTACACCACCAACCGCTCCACATTTCAAACAAATTTTCCCCACTCAGTGACACACCTGCTGAGACGCCAACACTGGTCACTCCATTTTACGAAACGTGAAGTTAGCGTCACCGGGGGTCATAGTCAGTTGCATCTCAGGGGCCAGAGCAGGCGACATCGAGTCAAATTTGAAACTGCTGGCTAAGGCTAAACGTAGATACAGTAAGATTGTTATCGGAGGTCACTAAAATTAATGTTTCATCGGTGTGTGAATACGCCAAAACAATGTCTGGACCCCTGCCCAATGTGACCAGTAATAACATGTATAGCTGCCTGTCGTCATTTCACCGCTGGCTGTCGAGGTGGTGTCCAGGAAACGATATGGGTCTAATAGTCTTCCCACAGAATCCTCTTCTAGCTGACCATTTTTTAATAACCTTTGAGTTCATATTACTGGACTATAAGCCTTTTTGCAGAAACTCCTACAGCAGATGTTTATCAGACAGTGCTGTAGCCAAATTTAAGGAAGTGATTCCTTCAGTATTGAATCCAATGCCATGTCTCAATGTAGCAGAGGACTTGTCTGCTTCCTTTAGCCCCTCACAAATAGATCATCTTGTTGATAGTACACACAAATGGCGTGCCACTAAACTGTAAGAATCTCGTTTAGTCTGTGAATGGAATGTAATGAAAGGTTTCACCTTTGCCAGCTGCTTAAGATGAAAAAAGCTTGACTTCACTATTACACCAATTTGCTGGTCGAATTTAAAATCACTGTGCATCTTAAAACCCAAGTTTGTGACCGTTTGCTTCCTAAAATGCACCAAGGTGCCCAAGTCAACAGGAGGTGGTTCGCATGAGCCACTGGGACTGAACACCATCACATCTGTTTTATTTTCATAAAATTTTAAAAAGTTCAAGGACATCCAAGCTTTAATGTCTTCTAGACATAACAGAAGTGGTTTCAGACAGAATGCATCCTTCTTCCTTAGTGGCACGTAGATCTGGCTGTCATCAGCGTAACAACGAAAAAAGATGCTTTCTCAGGATGGAACCCACGGGCAGCAGGTACAATGAGAAAAGCAGGGGCTCTAAAATGGAACCCTGTGGAACCCCATATGACAGCGGAGCAGAGTGGGACTCAGAACCACCAAGGCTTACGCACATGGTCCTGTTTGCCAGGTAGGACTTGAACCAGTCCAGACCAAAGATGCCTACTAGGTGCTGCAACCAATGCACCAAAATGCTGTGGTCCACATGATGAAAAGCTGAAGTTAAGTCCAGGAGTACAAGAATCAGAGTCATTTGCCAGGAGGATTTCATTAAAAACTCTTAATAGAGCTGACTCTGTGCTATGCAAGGTTTTAAATCCTGACTGGAAGACCTCGAGGACCTCATGCTCATCCAGAAATTATTTCAATTGAGTAAAGGATTCCAGGATCCAGGATTTTTGAAATGGGTCTAAAATTGGCTAGCACACTGGGATCAAGACCGGGTTTCTTGAGGAGAGGTTGCACCACAGCATGTTTAAAGCTTTGGGGGACAACACCAGAAGACAGACTGCTGTTGATAATGGCCAGAACCGACTGCCCTATACTGGGGAAACCTCTTTAAAAAAGTGAGGGGGGACAATGTCACACGGAGAACCTGATGGCTTAATCTGGCCAACCACATCTTCTGAGGCCTTCAGAGACACAGGCTCAAACAAAACGAACACAGCTACACAAGGAACAGGGTCAGATGAAGGAGGAGAGATAAGAGCCCTTGAAGTATAGTAACCTTGTCAATAAAATAGTGAAAGAAGCTATTGCACATTTCGGGGGATGCCTCTAAGCACCCAGGCTGGGGGGGATTAAGAACGGACTCAATGGTTTAAATAACACACGCGGGTTGTGACAATTGGAGTCGATAAAGAGGCCAAAAGGGAATTCCTGTCCAACCTTAACAGTGCTTTGGTAGCAGCGCCAACTGTTTTTTAGGATTTGGTAGGAGACCTGCAGCCTTTTTCCACCTACGTTGTCACAGATTTCCAGGTTGGACACAGACAAACCATGGGAGAGGACGAGGTCTAATGTGTGTCCATGTTCATGTGTGGGACCAGAGACACACTGCACCAAATTAAAAGAGTCAACAACGCTTAAAAAGTCCTTCACCAAAGGCTTGTCAGGACAACACACATGAATGTTAAAATTCCCAACAAGGAGGACACGATCATACTTGGGCATGATTTCAGCCAGCAGATCAGAGAAGTCATTTAAAAAGTCCTTGTTGTATTTGGGTGGTCGGTAGATGACGGCGCACAGCACCAGATCAGAGCGATCCACCTCAAATAAGTTTGCCTCAAAGCTGGAAAAGGAGGATGAAATGGCACACTGCTTACATTTAAAATCATTTTTAGAAACAGTCGCCGTTCCTCCTCCACGACCTGACTTCCAATTAAAATAAGAACAGCCAGCTGGTAAAAGTTCAACCAGAGGGCTGCACTCACCGGGACCGATCCAAGTCTCTGTCACGCAGAGAAAATCCAGGCTACGAGAGTTGAAGAAATCCCTCAAGAGGTGTCAAGGGTGTCACTCCCTGTACAGATTGTAAAGCCCTCTGAGGCTAAATGTGTTTTGTGACTTTGGGCTATAGAAATAAAATTTGATTTGATTTGACCAGTGTGCTGGTGCTAACGAGCTAGCTGGTTTAAACTGCACGAAATGTTTATTTGCCAGCTAACACTCTTACTGAAACTACCGCTGAGATGTACAGTTCACCACTTCTGACACCATGTATAATAATAACACAGGACAGCAACGTGTTGCTTCAGGATGTAACTCTTTACTGTGTACCAGGTAGAGCCATGACACACGTTGCATTCTGGGTATTAGTCCTACTGCTACTACATGCTTCACCTTATACGCTTTAGGAAATTCCTGGCATCTCCTCACAGACTGAGGAATTTATACTCCTGAACCGTGAAGAACGTTCTAACAAGGGAATATCACTGTACAGAAAATAGAACTGAACTGATCCCTGCAATCAAGTAGACTTAGGCGGTCCTCATTTAGGATCCTAGTCTAAGACTGCACCTTAAAATACTCCTTATTACTGTTTGATTGTTGATAGTATTCTCATTGATTTACTACTACTTATTTAGTACTTATTGTACATATTACTTTTTAACTTTTTCTTTCCTTTAATTGCAGAAATTATAGAAGCTCACAGAAACTCTGTGTGTGTGTGTGTATGTATGAACTCACTCAGAGAAGCGGACAGTGTACTTGTGATCAGATGATTTGACAGTCCAGGTGAGTATAGTCTTAAAGTCCAGAGACACCCAGCGTACGTTCTCTGCCTTCGACACATCGCCTCCGCCTGTAAACAGAATGCTGCGTTCATTTCCTCTCCAACATCTTTGAACATCTCCCTTCCTGATTTTGTTTTTTTCAGTGAGTGTAATGTAATATATCACCCCAAAGTGTAGATCAACCTTGATAAACATGCTGGAGAAGTCCTCGACACTCACCTCCTCATCCTCTTCTAAATCAGACTTTTCCAGTCAGCACAGCTGAGCCAGCAGTGACACACTTACTTCTTATGAGTGATGTTTATACAGTTTGAGTTACTCTACGTGCCACAAACCCACAAAATCACATAACATTGCATTCAGTTCACATTGTGTTCATTTCTTAAGGAATGTTGTGGAACAAAAAATGCTGTCATGGTTGGATAAATACCATCATGAAACAATTACCGGCCCTACATTTTTAAAAGACCAGATAATGTTAGAATCTATCTATCTATCTATCTATCTATCTATCTATCTATCTATCTATCTATCTATCTATCTATCTATCTATCTATCTATCTATCTATCTATCTATCTATCTATCTATCTATCTATCTATCTATCTATCTATCTATCTATCTATCTATCTAGTGTTCTTACCTGCAGTGGCGATGATCCAAACAGACAGACAGACTCCAATATTAAGCAGTGTTTTCAGAGATGCCATGTTAACTCTCTCTCCTGTAATCCTGTGAAGGTCTGAAGATATTAGTCTGCTCAGTCTGAAGTGTGGGAACTGCAGATGGGGGAATTGGGGCACCGTTCAGGGTTCCGCCTCATTCCGCCTGCTGATCCCTCCCACATGCTTGCCTGGTGATGGGGGATTGTGCAATCCTGTGCTTCAGGCTGAGCTCCTCCTATTACCAAAGCACAGATTGCATGAATGTTCCTGGGATGAGACATGACACTCCTTTAAAACTTGGAAATGATTCCTCTGTGACTCTGCAATGTAAACTCACTGTATAAAAAGATGAGTAGTTAGTTACAGCCACCCTGGCAAGAATCCAACTGTGTTTCTGTGAAAAGCAAACTCAACGGCCTGTTGCTTTGCTCAAGTTCTCTTCTGGATTTTAGCTTAGCAAACTTTTCTGAAGTCACAGCAGTGCTGGAAATAGCAGACAGCCTAATCTCAGATGTTAATGCTAATACCTAAACCTAATACCTTTGTGCTGTTGCTTTACATTATATCAATACATCCTTTGGTCTGTTGTCATTCCCGTTTGATAATAAGCGGAAATTGATTCATTTTCACTCATCAGTCACAACTGATTTAATTTATTATGGCTTCAATTTGTGTGTTCCACAACGCACTTACTCACTGACATGGTTACTTATTATATATCATTTATTTAGTTGGGTAATATCATGGAGATGTTTTGAGAGACCAGCTGAGAGAAAGAAACTCAGATAATCACAGATGTTACTAAACAGATTCAAAGTTTGAGGTTTTAAACCACATTCATGTCTATAATTTTGAGGAAGGCAGTCTTCAGTCAGGCAGTTCAGTTTTTATATAAGGCTAGACTAGACTCAAACTGTCCTGAGATCAGCTGTGGTGAGCAGTGGATTTATACAGGGCAGACTTTTTAAATGAAGTGTTGTTCTATCTGTAAGGATTCTTTACTTAACCCATTAGCTATAAATTAAAACATCCACCCTCCCCCACCTTATTAGCTCCCTGATGGGGCAGAGAAAGAAGCCAAGGGATGTGGGATTGAAGAAAAGTGAAACAAAAGAAGTCCATGTTTGTGGACTCTGTGGAATCAGTGACGTTAGTCATTTCATTTGTTTAAGGTAATGGCATCTGTGTTGATCCGAAAAACTGTGAGCTGTCTGGGTGGACAGTGACACTGAGCAGTTGTGTGGGAAGACTGGAGCATCATTCAGGGGAAAATTCCTGGTGGCAATTAAAAACCAGCTGACTGTTCAAGTCAGACCTTTCACATGGATACTCAGATTACTCACCACTGTGTCCTAAAGATTTCACTCATATACAACTGATTTACATTTTCCTGCTTTTTATTAACAAAATGGAATATTTATTTTGACACCAACATAAAATTAAAAACATATTTCATATTATAACATTCCTATGACAACATTCCACTGGTGCAATATCTACTCATTAAACTGAATCATCTTGACATTTGTATTGTTGTTTTGAGGGAACTTACAGAACTTGTTTAAGGTTAGGAAAAGACAATGATCATTAAATCTTTCAAAATCGTTGTGTCGTAATTGTTTTAGAATCGTAAATAAACAACAGATGTATAATCATCCAACGTGTCCTCTTTGACGTCTGTCACACTCATGCTGTGGTTTTTCCATGTGAGTGTTCCACATAAATTCCCCCACTCCACTTCCCACTTTCAGCCACTCTGCTATGACGTGAATCTGTCTGATCTGTCTTAACATACTCAGTCTCTGTGATGTACAGTAGCCAGGAAACCAGCATGACTCACTGGTGCCTAATGAAACCATCTGATTTGCACAGTAATGTTCAAAGATATTTACCTGTTACTTTACATGATATTACACAGATCATTTCAGCCTGTGGACACTTTGTTACAATGTGACCAGTGCCTCTCTGTCTGACCATCCAGTGTAAACTTTGGCAGTGGTCTAACTCATGTTTTTTGCCCGCTAACTATGCAAACTGTTTTTCCTCATGATGACTGCTCCTTGAACATGATCTAACAAAAGAAAACAACAAAAACATGTGTTAGCATTTAAAAGCATTTAACTCTGAGAGCTATCTCAGAGGAAAATTACATCTGAATAGATTTTACCACCCTGTTACACCCTACAGAGAGCTCAAACTGCAGTATTTACTAGAAAAATGTCCACCATGAGTCTGATGATCTTACAGGAAGAGATGCCAACATTTGTACAGTTCTCTTTGAATACACAGTGTGCTGGGTTGTAATGAAGCTGAAGCTACAAGCTTTGATGATTTCATATTTAGTCAAAACATGATGTTTTTGGCATCTTTATACGTATCTTCAAAGTTAAAAATGTCCAAGTTTAGCAGAGGAGGTTACCAAATGACAGTAGTTCCCACTTCTGATGAATAGTCAGTGTATCAAGCTGGAATAATAATAATAATTTTATTAATATGAACCTGAAGATAAGAGTTCATGGTTGACTTTCATTATTTACATTTTTATTTACATATGTATTTATTTCATTGGTCTGCTTCATCTAATATATTACCACCTTGACATAAACTCCTGGAGCGCAGTCTCCCTGTCAGGGCTCCCTCCAGAGATTAACAAAACATTCCAGTGCAGTGTGGGAGGATTTCATTCAGTAAAACCTGAAATTAAAGTATCCTCGCCCTGTCTCATGGAGCTGTAAGCCCTCCAACTATTTCAGTCAGGAGTGTTTGAGAGGATTTGTTTTCCCTGTGTGGTCTAACACTGTATCAGAACTAAGTTTTAAAATAAATGAACTTAATATGAATATGTGTATTTATTGCATTTCTGTGGTCAAAGTTAAGATAATGAAACAGTCTCCTTGTGCTGCAAATGAAGCCGACTTGCAGCTGTTTCAAATTAGTGAGCTTTTATTGCCAATCATGAGTTCTTTCCTGGAAACAAACATTTGGAGTTAATTTAATTATTTTAATGAACACTGTGTTCTGGAAAGTACTCTACCCAGTCCTTCAGGGGTGTGTCAAATGCACTGTTGGTCCTTTGGTGGCCAGACTGATCTATTGCACCAGAGAGATGATCAGAGATGATCATACTTTGTAATGTGAAGATTGTCACAACCTCTGACTCACCAACCTATATTCACCTCTTCTCCCCTCTTTACAGACATCATGGTGCCCTGACTGTTTGAGGAAACTTGTGAAGTTGGTGCAGCATCTCAAACATCATTTGATCAGTTTCCTGTGTGTGATAGTAGATGATTGTAGTAGATGAAAGTGTCATCACAATGATGCAATGCATTACAATACATGTTACTAACTTAACATCTTTTTTCTGCATGATCAAGCCTGCTGTGGTCCTGATGACATCCATTCATTATTAACATTATTACTATTACTATTACTCATATTTCTATATCTATATGAACTGAACCGGAAACACCAGAAACCTGCAAAACACCTGAACAATATCAAAACAAGGATGTGTGCCCACGTGTTTTTCATGGAGCTCTTTTTCAGCATCAGTAACATAGAGTCTGTATGAATAATCAAAATGACAATCTTCAGTTAAGCAGCAGGTTTCTGTGGTCCATTTAAACAATACCTGAACACTGAACCTATTTAATTCAGTTAGTAAGTTACATGTAGAGATGTCATAGTAGTGTTACTATAACAAGCACAATCACATCTTACCACACAGATGTTCATCTTTTGCTCCTGTGGGATTTTAACAACGCCTCAGTCCAATCTGATGGCACATTCCAGGAAATAAGAAAGCAAGGCTGGAAAAGCTCAGACTTTTTTTATAGATAGCCTAAAGGATAATATTTCAGCAGAACATCCTCCCTGTGTTGGGGTGTGGAAAACTCCATCAGTGATATTCATGTAAGGAATGCCAGTTTTCTGGAAGTGTGCTGTACAGGAAGGGCCACTATGTTGCCTCATAAGCTCTCATGGAAATTTCATAGCAGATCCACCCAGTCACTCATTTCACTCACCCTCCTGAGTCACAGTCTCAGTAACCAACTGTGTCAGTTTTACGTTGTTTTCAGTAATCACTTGCCATTATATGTGCACACTGACTTTGTGAACTCTGAACTGCTCTATGGGATTTTGATGTCTTAACAGCTGCAGCTGGAACATCTACATCCCAGCTGACTTGTTTCTATCTTTAGTTCATGAGTATTGAGCTGATGGGATTTAAAGAGATATGTGTTTCTTACAAATTATGGGCTAATCTTTGGAGTTTTGCGGAATCAGTATCTTCATCAGGTCTATAAAGGACCTACAAAGTCATCACTGCTTCCAGAAAATATCACTGCCTCGCACTGAGACATCATCTGATATTGACAAAGACTCTCACCCTCTCCTGACCTCAGCGTAATTTATTGCTACTCTAGTCCCAGCGGTTGAGATCGGAGTACTATAATGGTAGAACTGTGTGACTTACTGAAGGCCCAAAACTGTTGGTCACACATGGCATTTTTAGTAGTAAAGCCAGATCAAGTTAAAGTTCAGTGCATGTGGGAGAATCACATATTAAGCAGTCTTATTTCATTTGTGTATTATAATTATCTAATATTTCACCTGTACCACACTGTGATGCAGGCTGCCAGTATACTGCCAGCACTTCACCACGGATAGCCCCTGCTGTGTCCTCATGAGGATCCCTCAGTGTTGAAGTACCACATAAATATGCCTGGATATTCAAAAACACCAGCATGGAGAATTCTGCTCATTGTAACTGTGATATTATTTTGTACTTTGTCCATCAGTTATCTCAGCCAATAAAACGTACTCACCAAAACAAATTGTGAGATGTGGAACATGGCTGCATCCCTAAAAAGCCCAACAGGTCAGAAACAGGATCAGATCAAAGTCCACACTACAACAGATTATCAGAAAGGGAACAGATTATCATGTTCCACATGTTCCCACATCTCAACAATGTTATTATTCCTGTCAGGAATGAAGGACACTATCTTCATGAATGAATGTCAGCTGAGCCGGAACATCTGATTTCTACCCTCAGTACTTAGTAAATCCAGTAAAAGAGTTTTACAGTGCTGGAAGTAGTTGCTAAGCTTTGTCTGTACTTACTTATACATACATTTTGTACCCAGTAAGTATTTTATTGATATGTTGTAGGTACTAAAAGACTGTAATCTAATGATTACTACTAAAAATCACTGTCTTCACTAGCCCAGTGTAAGTATTTGTTTTTCTCTGTTGTTACATTCTCATTATTGTTCTGTTATATAATCTGTTTTTTTGGTACTTTTCTGGCACAGACCGCACTTTTGGGTCCCACATTTTCCTGACAACAGCCATCAGAAATCTGGGATGTTTTTGTGGGAATATGAGAGTGCACTACATGTTTATTTTTATTTTCAAGAGCGGAGACGTCGCTCCAAATAAAATACGTATAAAATAAAACGATGTAAACGCCGCGTGAACCCTTTAGAATGTGGGATGTCTGCTCGTAATTTCTCTTCACAGGCTGTGGCCTGTTCTGTTCACAGTTTTTCTTCTCAGATTGTTTCTTTTTTTTCTTTTTAAGGTTTCACAGGGGAAAATAGTGGACACTCACTTTTACATGTTAAGATCTAAGAAATAGTCCCGCTCAGACTTATCTTAAAAGGTCCAGAGTGTAGGATTTAGTTGCATCTAGTGTTGTGATCCTTCCCAATGTAAAGAAGAAACAACACTTGAAAGGCTGAGTTTAGAGTCAGTATTTAGTTTGTCTGTTCTGGGCTACTGTGGTAACACAGTGTTTCAACATGGCAGCCTCCGTGAAAGAGGACACACTCACACTGTAGATATAGAAGGAAAGTTCTTGAGTTACAAAAATAAAAACGTCTTATTTTCAGGTGATAATACACGCATGAAAACATATTTATAAATATAAATCATCATCAGTCTCTCTCTCTCTCTCTCTCTCTCTCTCTCTCTCTCTCTCTCTCCAATCACCATTACCGCCAATGCAATGGAGTTTCTGTGCTCTCGTCCAGCAGGTTCTCATGGATCATGGCTGCTGCTATTGATATTGTATAATATAATAATAAAGGTCATTATTGCTACCATATCTCCATTACAGTTTATAGTTAGTTAATGATTTACTGCTGCTGTGCGTCTCTCTATCTCTATCACAGGTTCCACTGCTACTGTAACCATTCTACCATTTATTGTAATTCATTGCCATTTAATCATTCATTGTAATTGTACAATATGTTTGTGTTGATTGTTCTGTACATGTGACACCCATTGCATGTCTGTCTGTCCTGGAAGAGGGATCCCTCCTCTGTGGCTCTTCCTGAGGTTTCTTCCACATTTTTTCCCTGTTAAAAGGGTTTTTGTGGGCAAGTTTTTCCTCCTTTATGTAAGTGTTCATCACACAATGTCTATAACGACTTCCTTGTTTTAAGCTTCATACGTGTCACTCAGTCTTAAGAGAACACACATGTGATGTACACTCTGCTCTCCTTTGCTATTATTTGTATATCCAGAGGAACAAAACAAGAAACCCTGTTCATTCCGACAACACAACAATAACTCACTCCCAAGCCGGTCATAGTGTTATGAAAACTCAGCCCATATAAACAAAACTCCATTCCAGCTCCAGCATCAGACATCTGCTCCACGATATAAGAACAACACAATATGTTTGTGTTACATGACCGTGAAATATGTGTCTGAGCAGGTCCCTTACATAATGAAGGGTGCTGAAAAGCATTCCTCCCTGCTGATTATCCTGCTGTGCAGATCGCACTGTGATACATTCTGGTGGTATGAACATCTTAAAACACATGGCAGCTCAACCTGAACAAAATGCTCTCTTCATTGCAGTTCACACTCATGTTCACTCACACTCAACTTTTTTAGCTGCGCGCCCCTTTCTATGCCCCAACGCGCCCCCGCAAAATGCAACAAGCTCTTTTACAGCCATATTACAGGCGGCATGTTTACTCATGTTCGGATGACCAGAACACACATATAATAAAATAATCACAATCACAAAACTCTGGCATTTGAATTAATCTGAAACACTGTAACACAGTTTCAATATAATGCAACAAAGTTCTGCATTATGGGGGTGGATGACAGGCTCAGGATCAGAGGCAGATAAGCTGATAGATAACCTGTTCCATAACAGGTTATGGAAGTAAAATTAGAACGCCAGTAATTTGAATTCAATTACAATAAAGTTACACATAACATAAATAACAAAGAGTGCAGTGCAGGACGTTCAGTCTGCAGCGAGACAAAGAGGGAGGGAGAGAAACAGGAAGGGGGATGTGTGAGTATTCCAGTATATTTGTAGCAATAATATCAATACCATTTGGTCCAATACTTACCCATGTTAATGCGACGGGCGGGCCTGCATCTGGCACAAAGCTCTTTGATGTTTGATTTCAGCCAACTGAGCATATTTGCGAGAATGAATGACGTAGAGGCCGAAAGCTAGGTGCACATGTATGAGTAGAATACTTTATCTTCTTCTAACTTAGAAGAAGTTATCTTCTACTCACAGTGCAGTGCGTAGAAAACTTCTTCTACGCTTCATTTTAAGATGAAGTGCATTTTAAATAGCCTGCATTTAAATGTATTAATCCAAATTACAGTTTTTGTTATCAGACCGCCATTCCATTTTTCATCTCACGCACGCCCAGGGGTGTGCGCACCACACTTTGGGAATCCCTGAGACCAATTTGGAATTTTGAGGATTATGAGGGTCATCTCAGTCTGTGTTAAGAAACATTGACTCAATTACAATCTGTAAAAAAAGACCAGACACACAGACTGTGTGAGTCATGAGGTAAAAAGACATATACATAATGTGTGTCTGTGTGCACATACCTGATTCATGTGATCAGCACGAGGATCACATGGAGCTCAGCTCAGCAGTGAAAACATGGCTGATGCAGTTTGTCTGTGTTTGCTGCCCTCTCGTGGCTGCTCGTGGAATTAGTAAATGAATCATACAGTTACATATCAGACGCACACATTTCAGTGTCCACTGTGCCAAAACACTTTGTAATATTTCAGTCTGCTTCAATGCATAAATTGTGATTATTATTATTTAATGTATTTGATTTTGTTTCCTTTGTTTGTTTCATGCAATGGGTGACTGTGTGTCTGTGCATGCAGAGACATTTTGGTCTCCTCGCAGTGTGTGGGTAAAAGACAAAAATGGCTTAAAGCTGTACTAATGAATATTTTACTGTATACAAACCATGTTTCCATCTAATACCTTTCCTAGGTGGAAAGATGCATATCCTCCATCCCATATGCAATGAAACAGAAACATCTCATGTCATCATGTTCCGCTCCATAGTATTTTATCATTACCACAAACTATGTGTCATTGTGGGCATCTACAGTGGACTATTTTGCTGAATTCTACAATAAAGGGCATAGCAGTGCTACTGTTAATTAATAATGCCAGTGAATACAGAATTAGAATATCAACATTTAATTATAAGTAGTATAAAGTCAAAGAAGTAGCACAAAGAAACATAACATTTGTATTTAAATAAAAATTATTGTGTGTTTGGTTGAATAAAACATTAAAGTACATCATGTTTCCTGTTATTGGACTTTGCTGAACTTAATAATACTTGTGTTTCAAGCTTTGCATTAAAACAATCACCCTTTACATTGCTGTCAGAGATGGTCTAAGTCAAAGTTATTTCTGTGTCTCGTCATTAAATGTCAAATGTCAGCAATCGAGAACAGCAAAGCCATCAGGAAACCAGCATTGCCCAAAGCCAAGACAACCAGGAGGAGAGACTTTATGAAGGACTTCTGAAACACAAAATAACAGTGAGTGAGTCCACATTCAGTCAGGTACACTCCAAATGTCTGCAAGTGTTCTTACAATGTCCAATTTGATCAGCGATGCTTTGGTAGTAGTTGAGCGTTGAGTTGGTTTAGATTTTTTTTTAGATTTAGCAGACGCTTTTATCCAAAGTGACTTACAGAGAAGGGAACAATCAAGCTACAGTGTGATAAGAAAGTGTTACTACAACAATAGGTGCTATGACAATTCTTAAAGGGCTAGCTTTCTCGTATCCAGTTGTTGGTAGTGCTAGGAGAGAAGGTAATCTCTGATGAGCTGGAGGTCTTCAGGGTTTTTTTTAAAAGGTAGAGAGGGACGCCCCTGATCAGTGAGAATTGATTTGAGCCATTTTCTTTCGGCAGCTCTGACTTTGGTGCACAGTGATCGAAGGGTATCATTCAACCATGGCTGAGATTGGTTTGGTCGAGCAGGCTTCGTAGATAAAGGACACAGCTTGTTCAGACATGAGTTCAGAGTAGAGCAGAGTGACTCAGTGGCATCATTAACCTTCAGAGTGGAGAATGTGTTGGATGGTGGTAGAGCAGAGGTCACAACAGAGGAGAAATGGGTTGGAGATAAGTTGCGGAGGTTGCCAGCTTTGTGAGTAGGAGGACTGAGGACCAGCTGGAGGTCGAAGGAATGAATTAATGACATAATGTTATCAGAGTCTGGACTGTCTAAGTGGATGTTCGCCCAGGACAAGCAACGGACAGTCATGATCAGGTATGGATGACAGCAGGGTGTCTAGCTCATTTGCCCTGGTGGACGGTAAATGACAACAACGTAGACCTTTCAATTGAGGTGTAAATTGCTCACACCTGAGTGTTCTGATCACCTGACTGAAAGTCGCAGCTCTTATTGTTCACTTGCCCTCAGTTGATTACAATGCACAGAGCTGAATTCTGAATGATTTCAGAATTCAGAAGGATTCAGATTCAGACTACCCCAGCAGTGTAGTGCTAACACTTTACTGCCCCAGTCAGTATAGCGTAAGTGTCAAGACTTTTAGTGCTATCATCATTGTAGCCCTAATTAGTTTATTTAAAAGCGCTTCGTTTTATTTTGAAAAGCCCGTCTGACTTCCTGTGTTGTTGTTCGCGGCGGTTTTATTTACGTTTTAACAGAAGCACACAGCCCATTGGTAAGCTAAAAACAGATTGCTAATAACGTATGACTTATGAATATAATTTGCTGCACTGTTGTGCTATCTTGAAAGTGTGATGTTAGAATATGAGTGTTATTTAGCGTTCGCGATTATCGCTAGCTCGCGGTTAGCGCGCTAGCTCGCGTTAGCATCGCCGCTAGCTCCGATTAGCATGCTTGGTTAACTTCATTAGCTCCCCAGGATAGTACTTAGATAGGCTTTGCTTGTATGTAGCTGTAAATGTTGACTGCTGATATTAGCAAAGACACTGGTTTAGGGTTGCTGCGTTTGCTGCAATTTATTACTTTAAATTAATGAGAAAACATGTATTTTTTTATATATATATATATATATATATATATATTTTATTTTTTTATTTTTTTTTTTATAAGAGTTGATGTTTGTTCATTGTAAAAAAGATAAAAAATTGTTGTTTATAATTTACAATTTCATTAATAGTATTACATGTAACCTGTTATATTTGGTTTATTCATTTCAGGTTTATGACCTGTGATCACCTGTGGTCATTTGCAATAAAAATAAGAGAAGACCAAGGACAAAACACGAGTTATTTTCAGTGTGCTGCCTGTTAAGCCTTTTCGGAGGGCTGAATTTTAAAAAATCCGAACAGTAAGGTTTACACTTTCACTCTCTCAACCCACCATGGACCTTTTAAATGCCTGCTGATTTATTCAAATAATTATTAGAATAATAATAACTTTGTTTTGTTTCACCTGGTTTCTTATTTGTGCAAATGTTACATATAAATGATACTGCATATAAAGACATGCCGTGTAAAACCATTAAATGAAGGAAATTGTTTGCTCCTGTTTACCTACCTTGAAACCTCCCTCTGATTGGTCAGAAAGGATGACATTTGTGTCATCTGTTCCCGAAACTGCTGGTCAAACAAACATAATAATTCCATGTAATCAAAACTAGTCTAGTAAAACCATTATTGTGTAATTAACTTCATTCAGATTTCATACATTTTTTGATGCAAGGGTACTTGTCAATCAGGAGGAGAAACCTGAATGAGGCCAGCCATGTTATATAACCAATCAGAACATACATTGCCCATGGCTGTGGGAGGAGCAATGATGACTGACACGTCCCAAGGAACATGGCTACCACTGTAGACACAGAACACAGGGTGTAACTTTGGTCAAACAGTACTTTTTCACTGAAAATGGAACAAACCAAATAAACATGCAGTGTTTGAGGTCATTACACCACTCCAACAAGTTTAATCATAAGTAATACGTTTTTAAATGCAGACCAACCTGCCATGATCTCAGTCAAAGACCCAAGTCCAAAGTGAACCCTGTTAAAGATGAACCTCCTGAAAGAGAAACAGATAATACCAATACATCAGAATCAGAGTCAGAATCAGAATCAGATTGCCAAGTAGGTGGCACTGACAGGGAATCTGTCTTTGTGTATTGGTGTAAAGTAAAAAGCAATATATTCTAAAATGAAAGAGCTGTTTTTGGCAGGAAATGACAGTGAGAGTTCACAGTCTGAAGAATATTATAAATGTGCATGTAGGAGCAAGGGATGTATTATGATGCCTGTCACTCAGTCACCAGTAGGAGGGTGTGTACGTGTAAGTGTGTGCATGTATGGGTTTGTGTGGAAGTGGATGTGTGTGTGCATCACCAGGTAATTGAAATCACCTGTACCTGTTTATAGTTTTGTGTTTGCAATAGAGAGGGAGTGAGTGGGCTGCCATGATTTTCTGTTGACCGCAGTCTATACCACAATATCTACAAAGCATTCTGTACATCACCTCCCGCACGTATTTATCAATAAAACAACCAGACAATGCTACGGACAGATGTTTTGTTTGTACATAGCATGTCGGACAGATCACCCTACATTATCCTCTTGGCAGCTAATTGTTGCACTGGATAGCCACTACTGCAGCGCAGATATACATCAAAATGAGGTAGTCCAAAATAAATAAAGGCTGTGCATTAATGTAACACACAGTCTGTAGATCCTGTGTTACTGTAACATGCATGTCTGAATGGGAAGAGGGAGAGAGTCAGTGTCAGAGGGGGCTCCAGGCTTCGTTGATAAGGCTAGCAGCAGATGGGAAGTGACATACTGTAATCAAATGATAATGTCAGTCTTCAGTGGAGCACAGGAGTCATTCTTGTGTAATAGGAAGCATTTCTAATCGTGTTTAAATGACAGAGGGTGTATAAATGACAACTGAAGATGTGCTAACGAGATCAATAAAATCACGTATTTGACTACCCAGCGAGCACCATCCAGTATGTCAACACTGATTTTTTTAAAAATGAAAACTGGCTGGAACTGGAAGCCACTGGAAAACAAAGAAGACTTCTTTTCAACCAGCTAAAATGCAGTTAGAACATCAACTATACATAGATAGTACTGTGCATGTATATACTATACATCACTAAACACAAATGTACATCAGTTGTAGATTGACAGAGAAGTCATAGTGATTACTGTGAGTCATATTGTAATGTGGGCACAATTCAGGTCTACACGAAGATGTCAGACGTTGACTAATCTGAAACTATGTAAGCTGTGTGCTGCCAACAAGAGGCTTCATAACGGGAGAAGTTTTGTACAGTGATGTAAAGAAAGAGCTTTCTGCAGTGATGTGCATGATCAAGTACTGGTTTCCATTATTAATCCAGTAGTAGCGGAGTAGTATTGACCAGTTAGTCTAAACTTGTGTAGCTCTTGTGCTCAGCAGGACCTCAGAACATGAGTACAGGTTGCAGTTGATTCAGCATGTAAACATTAGGCGTATTTACCTGTCTGAGTCAGGTGACGGTCTGATCATAGCCATTATTGGTTGAATCAGAGACAATGCCAGAACACAGCAGCCTAGGTATGGATGGATACCTGCGTGCTGCACAGAGACACAGACAAACACACAAACACTCATACATACAATAGAGCTGTGCAGTAACTAAAAACTGATCCAACATCCTCCTCTGTTGGTGACACATGAATGTACCAGAAGGACAGAAACCTCCAGCACAATTGTGTGCACAAGATTTTGAAATCACTGTCCCCATATTGAAAATGAAACCATTCACTGTGACTGGACTTTATGCTATGACTCGTCCATTTTAGTGTACTCCGGTATACTGGGAATGTGTGTGTGTGTGCATGTGTGTGTATGTTTGTTGTACCTTGCTCCAACCTTTCCTGTAGAAAAATGGGAGGCAAAAGGCTACAATGGTCAAAGTCACAGTTAGCATCATCAATGCCCGATGAACCTACACACACACGAAAAAGAAATGGCAATGTCGTGATGCTGAATGCTATCATGATTGTGTGTGCATGTATGTGCATATGTGTATGTGTGCGTGCAGAATATCCACCTGAAACCACACTTTCTGACCGAGCAGAGTTTGATTTGGCCAATCAGATTTGTAGAAGCTGGCGATGAAGGTGCCAACACTTCCTGTTAGCATCCAGGCTAACAGCATTAGGGCCCCTAGAAAAGTAGAGGCATTTATCACTTACATATCCCTTGTATGATAGAACTAAAAAAAACAACTTAAGAACTCAACTCACCGTGCATTTTCATAATGAGGGGACCCCGGGAGCTTCTCAGGACCTCAGGGGGTCCAGTGATGCGTTTTTTCTGGGTGGAGATTAATGGCTGGCGACTATGTTTCCATATTTCACCTCAATGAGAGACACAAAAATAATGTTTATTATGTTTATCCACTGACTTTAAATTTTAGCAGTACCAGTATATGACAGCAAAGTGACTACCACTAACCCTGCTGTGTCTGAGACAATAAAAGGATATAAAAGTCTGCAGTGTTACTGTTTAAGAGTTGTTCTAGGATTCTGAACCTTTTGAAGTCAGATAAAACTGACAGCACCATGAGACTGACATGCGTTCTGAACAAACAGTGATAAAACGTCATGTCAAACATGTGTGTTAAATATGGCATGTGTGTGTGCATACTTGCATACCATTCTGAGCATGTCCGTTGGCTAGAAACAAATAGTACTCCTGGTCCAGAGCAAAGCGGGCTGGTTCCTGATTGGTCAGTTTAACTGGTCTACTGAACCTGCACTGAATCGCTCCATCAGCCAGTCGCCATGACACAGAGGAGAGACCATACTGCAAACAGAGAGAGAGAGAGGGCAACAACAACAAAGCTAAATAAGTTTGCTGTTATGTATTTTATAATATCTCTCATGACTTTTTTGTATTACAAAATTTTGGATCACATGCACATTGCCAACAAGTTTTTGTTACAAAGTAGTTTGAATGACTTTTTCTGGTGGCTTTAACTAGATTTCTCACAGCTTGGCTGTAGTAAAGTAGCTGGTAGCTTGTGAAGCTTTACTTTCAAATAACATTAATATTTAAACAACACTCAATTACAGGAATAATATATTGATGACAAATATGAAAATAGTTCTCTGTGCGTTCCATTTATATCATGTTAGATTCATTCAGAGAAGGTGCTTCACCTGTGTCTCGTCCTCCGGGTGTGTTCTTCCACTGAAGAACGCAGCACTCACTGATATACTCTCTCCATCTTTTACACACATGTACACATCGTCATTGCCCTACACACACATGCATAAGCACAACTGTCATACTGTCATATCCAATTTAATAGAGCTGTAACATAAATGGATGACGGCAGAAAGAACTCACGCAGCACACTAAGGATGCAGAATGTTGTGTTACAGTGATGGACTAACTTACCATCCATGTGTCCCAGGACAGTGCGAAGGCGACATATCCCTCCGCTGGGCCACTCAGCTCAAATATTACTGACTGCAGAGAGACGTGATCAGGTTCCTATAGGCTTATAATGATATAATATATCATTCCAATCATTTCAGATGGTCCAGTCATGACATGTAGCCATGAACATATACTTTCCTGTTTCATGAACTGTTTTACTATTTATAATGTCTTCTGACCACTCAAAGTGCTTTTACACTACATATCTCATTCACCATATCTCAATCTCAATTTGGGTTCAGTATTATGCCGGGAAATGAACTGCCGATCATCTGATTAACAGACGACCCACTCTACCTCCTGAGCCACAGCCACAGTATTCATCATTTGTCCTACCGCATCACACACAATGTCCCAGTTTGAATGTGGTAAGAATTAGTTGATGGTAAATGTTAATGTAGCACCTTGTTACTGAATGATTTATTGTATTAATTAAATGAAAGTGTTAAAAGTCAAACCGTTGTGTCTGGTCCGTCTATAGTCATGGAGAGGAACAAACAGTGAGGATCTTCTGCTGGATTACAGCCTGGAGGATCTAACAGGCAGGATTTTGATGTGCCACACCCCACAGAAGTGAGCTAAATGCATAAAATCAGGGGAGAGGGAGTTGTTAATCTTACTCATGCTCTCATCTCACATCAAACTTTATTGATTACTGCACATTTAGATACTCACAGACTCAGGTAGGATGGAGGGTGTAGTAGTTTGTACTGGAGGAGGTGTAGTATCTGACTGAGTGGGATGGGGAGTAACGCCATGTTGATAGATGATTGGTCCAGGCAGCTTCACCCAAAACGTTTTGTAGTGGGCAACTACAGAAACACTGGAAAATATACAAAATACCCAAATTATATACCAAAGTGTGATCGTTTTAGCATTGTTGTAGCATACCAACTGTATGACCGAGGAGTGTATACAACATGGAGGTGTTAGAGAAAGATTAAATAAATTATGTTGATGGTCGCTTGTGACCACAGAGGAAACTGTCTCAAAAGAGCATTACGACAGAAATGAACTCACAAGAACTGAACTTGTCTGGGAGCATCTGCAGGAGCATTCCAGATGACGACAACCTCTGTTTGCCTGGCATTACTTGTATGGCTCACTGCTGAACCCTGGACACACACACACACACCAGTGTTTCCCCTAGAATTTTTTTCAGCAGCAGTGCTGCTGTGTTCGTGTCCGTGAAGATGCAACATTGACCCATATTCACACGAGTAAGTATAGTTTCCATTAAATGACCTTGGAATCCTTATAAACAGGATTATACATGTTTGTAGTTTTGTCTTATTTTACAGCTTTTGACATTTATCTGTAGAAAATATTTTAAAATTTTAATGTCGCAACACAGAAATCTACACACACCAAGTCAGACTACTTAATGACACAGCCTGCATCCAGCCTGTGAACATTTGATTTTCTTTTTGTATAATGCTCCAGAGCTCAGTAGTGGAGCTCAACAGTGCAACAAATACAAACAGTGCTTGTGGAAATGATTGAATATAAGGGAAACACTGCACACACACTTGATTAAATTCAATTTCATATATATTTTGTTCTGTGTGTGTGTTTAACTCTCTGAGTTTTGCACCTGGTTACTTTTTTTTACTTTTTGTTTTTTAGTATTTTATTACAACCACAAACTACGTGCCATTGTGCACGTGTGCATATGCACACCTGGTGCTTATTACAGGCGAGCAGCTGCGTCCTCTTCGGATTGGTCAGGGTGAAGGTGCCGACCGTGGATTCTGAGTCCTCATTGGCTGCATCTCTGGCCTGAAGCAGGAAGCCCTCAAAATACGATCTTCCAGACAGGATGACTGAAAAAGGGTTAGGTAAAAATGACAAAGTTCTGTTAATGTAAAGAATAATTTCTATTCACACTACTCATGTTACATTGACACTGTGGTGTCAAGGTGAAGCTTCGTACTATGGTAGCCCAACATCTCAAACTTGCTTTACCCTTTTATTTAAAAGCTTATAGTAAATATAGTAACTCTGTCGTGTGGACTCTGTTAAAGGCATGCACATG
The DNA here is from genome assembly GCA_014281875.1 of Nibea albiflora. NCBI lineage: Eukaryota > Metazoa > Chordata > Actinopteri > Sciaenidae > Nibea > Nibea albiflora. The sequence continues at coordinate 23,781,328 of CM024798.1, read as the reverse complement.
TTTACACAGTAGCAGCTTTATCAAAACACTGGGTTTGATTGATATGCAGGTATTGGCAGTGTGGGATTTGAACTACTGACAGTACTGACTGAGCTTCTGTGAAGTAAAGCCAATGCAGTGTGTCTTAAACCTGCATTCTTTCTAGTGGCCAACAGAGGCCAGCTACAATGTCTGCAACATTAAGGTCGACTAATGACCCTACTTCCCCCATTGATTTATTACCACAGTAAAACAGTTTATGGTCCCAGTCGTTTCAAGTCTTCTTCCACACAGCATATTGGCTTATTTTCAGTGGCACTGTCCAGCTTAACACACTGGGCTCATTAGACTCAGATCAGTTCTGTCAGTTCTGATCAAATCTCAATCCAAATTCTGTCCCTGCATTGATTATTTCTCTCCTCAAATATATTTAATGTTGTTTATCTGTAACACAAGAGGCTTTTTCCTGCTTGAAAATGCAGTTATAACCAAGTGCAGCCCAATTCCAACTCCTGTCCAAATATGGTCACTTCTGGCTCCAAACAAATCAAGATGGGAGCAGCCAGAAGGCTGGAAGGCTTCAAAACTGGTCAAACCATGGTGGGACGTGACAGTGGGTTTACACTTGGTTTGAACACCTCCACATTTCTTAATAACTAACTTTCAGTCACAGTGGTTTGTTACCTTGGATTCGATCTGTGGGACTGAACATGGAGGCATTGGTTACAAGCTGGAAGGGGCTCTGTGTTGTCTGACCAGGAACACCATGGTGGGGCGCCATGCTGCCACAGACTTTGGTGACCTTGCCGTCAGCATAGCAGTCTGCTGGCACCCAGAAACACACCAAGACGGCAATAAAGAGAAGACAACACACACCCACAGGAGACATCTGCTGGGTAAGGTATCAGCTGCTACAAGGTGTCCACAAAGTCTGAAATGAAAAAGACATCACACATTCCTCCGAAGAATGAATTCAGTGTCAATTCACAAGCAAGATTTCTGGACATATCTACAAATATATGTATACATATATATATGTATATGTGTATGTATATCTGATAACCATCCATACTCCGCTATATTGCAAACCCACCAGAGGATAAACCATTCAACATATCTTTGCCTCTTGCTAACAGTATACTTCAGTATATAACAGTATATAATTCAGCCATTAGCATCTTTTCAATCATCTGTCTGTTGGTGCCCTCATGTGGTCTTCCAACCCAAGTTAAGACATCCCCCACCATTGAACTGAGACATCCCCCACCATTGAACTGAACACACAGCACACACATACATAGTGGTTTTGAAAATCTGCTGATGAAAGCAGATAATAAAACAGTGTTTGGCTCATTGAATAGAACATTTACATTTTTAGATTCTGTAGTCAGGACTCATCACCTCAGTGCAAAGCAGTGAGATCAGTGAGAGGTCTGTGAGCAAACAGTCTCATCAAGCCACCTGTGATAGATTATGTATTTAATATTTGGAAATCCTTCTTATTGCAAATATTAATTCATAAAATTCATTAATTAACAACATTGCACACTGCATCTGTACATGTAGTTTTTTTTTTTATCTGTAACTACAACAAATTACAACTACAACTCAGTCCCATGTAACTGACCTTAACCGAGAAACAACATTCAGATACTGAGAGTAAAATGAATGGATTTTTAGAATCCTACCTGTTATTTATAATTTTAGAGATATAACCAGCACTTCCTCCTTCACTGCACACACACACTCTCCCTTCAGTAAAAACTGTGATAAAAAAAAAAATCTAGCTCGAGAGCAAACTTTTAAAGGGAAAACTCAAAGTGAAGTTAGTGATAGGATTGTACTCACTACTCTGCTGCAGTGGAAGGAAAAACTTCCTTATCTTTGTGGAATCATTTCCAAGCTTGACTATATATACACGTGTGAGTGCAATGTCATTTCCAGTGTTCCAGTGCCCTGTGTGTGTGTGTGTGTGTGCATGCATGGGTGTGTGTGTGTGTTTCAAAGTGTAGCACAAGGTATTATCACAGCACTTTTACAGCTGGTGGATGGACTATTGGAACATCCTGATATGACTTTTCAGTCAGGGTGTTTTCATTACCTTATCACATACCTTCCATTTACATCAGTATATAGTATACAGTATATTCTACAAAAGTATATAACTGAACTTTTTAAGTTAAGTTTAATTTTTTTTTTTTGAAACTTGCTGTTAGTGCAAAAACTGGGCCCACAGAACAGGAGCATTAGACTCCTTCTGACTCCCACACTCCCGTCCCATATGTATTGTTTAACAGCCACTCCTTTTCTACAATTATATCATATGGATGTTATGTCCTATTTGTATATAGTCTCTTTATGGAGAGTGTCACAGGACCTGAAATTCTAACTGTGGCCAAAGTTCCTGCACAGCTCTGTGCTGCTCTCCAGGAACTGGGTTCCTTTGGTCCACAGTGACTGTAACTGCCCTAGAGACAGATTTCATAGAATTGTATAATTGATTTCATGTTGGTAGAGCAGCTGCCCCATGTGTGAAGGCTCAGTCCTTGCTGCGGAAGCCCAGAGTTCAAATCTGACCTGTGGCTCTTTCCTGCATGTCATTCCCCATGTCTCTCTCTCTCTCTCCACATTCCTGTCACTCTTCAGCTGTCTCTATCAAATATATATATATATATATATATATATATATATATATATATATATATATATAATATATATATATATATATATATATATATATATATATATATATATATATATACAATAATAACGATGATAATAATAATAATAAAAAGAAAGAATAACAATAATAATAACAATAACAATAATATAATAACTATGACTGTTAAAAAGTCTCATATTAAACATTAAAATATAGATAATATAGAATATAGATATTTAAAGCCTCTTTTGTAAGCTAATTATTAAGGTTATTGTTGTTTAATGCAGAGAGTAATTGGTCATATGATCAGATTTGGTTGACCGCCTGACAGAACAGAGATACAGAGAAGACCTGAAAAGACCTCAACTATTTTCAGTAATGCAATAACATGTAAATGATGTTTAATACTGTCATGACTTACTGTAACAATTCATCATATATTTTGAATCATATGATTAAAAGTCTTTATCTAGTATTTATCTTAACTGCTAAAGAGCGATCATATAAGGAGAATAACTGATTTGAATTTTATGCCCGGATATGTCACTGATTAATCTGATGAGATATTTAGACTTCCGATAGTTTGGCTGCTGCTCATTGTGCAGGTCATCACATCCAGTTCTGCAACAGTGAAATAAGACTCTGAATCAGAGGACTGCTTAAATCACGTCATGCTTTTATTGTACAGATGTTTACTGCTTCCTGCTGACGCTGAAATTCTCAGAGTCAAAGTAAAAACTGGTTCCAGCTTTGGTCACGTGAATTCCTGCCATAAATGCATTTATGACCTATGTGATTAATCTGATGATCTGCAGATTTATTTCTGTGTGTGTATTTTTAATAATCATCTAAACTTTAAAAATACATCTAGTTTTCTTAGATTCCTTAAAATCAAGAAGGCCTTGTGACACATAGTGGGGTTAAAGACACCCAGGTTGGGAATGAAAAATCAAAAATATTATGGATCCACTTTATTTTTGTATTAATCCTAGTGATGATAGGATCAAAAGACGATCATATCAGTTGTACTGATACTTTAGGAATTGATACAACACGTATTCTACTGTAGCCCTTAAAGTAGCAGAGATCCAGTGTGCAACTAAGAGATACCTTAGTCAGAATGTGTATTTGAGTTTAAGGACAGTCACCTTACACAACGGGACACTCTGTTAGCTGACCCAGCTATGTTGCTTTACAAGTGTGTAAAGTGCATGAACCTATTAACCCACAGTTTGAACATCAGAACAAGCCACGTTTCATTCATCAACATTAACATTAACATACAGTGTCATACACATATATCCCATTCAACAGATGCACACTGATGATTTCAGAAACTTGCACTGAATTTGAGGTATACTTAAACTATACTATTTGTAAAAAAAATATTTTTTTTCATTAGGTTTATTATGACAATAATTATATAGACAATGCAGGATGAGATGAATAACCTAGCGTTTAAGGGAAAACAAAGAATGATAAGACAGCTTCATTGGATACTGACACTTCCATATTTGTAACCGAGAAGAAGCAAGCCATATAAAAACTTTAAGAGGATATTATTCAATATAAATTCGATATTTTATTTAAACAGAGTTGAGTGGTGTCATTTTCATTGTACTTCCACTGTGAAACAGTACGATGACAACAGTTTCAAGCATTACATTCTGCTCACATGTCTAAAGGTGTCAGTGTTTTGATCAAATGTATCCATTGAATGTTGATGAACGTGGCTTGGTTTGGATGTTGAAAGATAACGAGATGAGAGAAATTCATAATAAAACTAAAGTGGAGATGCTTACACAATGAAATAATATTGTAATACTGTTTACAGATACTACCAGTCACAGTCATTTCCCCTATTCATATGAATGGATGACGCATTGTGTGTCATGACAGTGCTCTTGCAGCACAGGCCTGTGTTCTGCTCTCTGTGCAACAACTGCACTGCAGTGTCAGGTTATGTAACTCCACTGTCTGTGTATGTGTGTACGTGATGTGTGCATGCGTCCGGTAAAGCTTGGAAAATGCGCAACAGAAATGATCGAAGACACTTTGGGAGCGTTTTGGCAGCAATATCCTCTCAGAGGATAAATTGTTGTTCAAGTAAATATGCCGTATTACATCTACGATTAGGTCTATGTATGAATGAGGTTCTAATACAAATGCGGCTGGTAAAGGGTAGATAGCACTGGACAGTTTCCTGGATAAAGACATGTTATGTATGAAATGAATGTTTACACTAAATGAGCACAGAGCGTTCTGTTAAATAAACACATATTTGCTTCCGACATTTTCTTTGTTCCGTGTTACTCGGGTTATTACGGTAGGGGACCCCTGCTTTCGAACCACGCCCCCCCAGTGCAGCCACTGTGCATCCAGGAAAAACAGCTGTCACCGCGCGAGCTGTCCTCCTGTTGCTGTGACTGACTCCAGACACAATTGACAGGTGAGTGGACCGGACTCTGAAGCATGGGTTTGCTTTGTCCTGCAGTGCTGCCAAATATTAAGAAGCTCCCTGTAGTTTTCCCCGCAGCTAGCAGCCGGCATGTCGGAACACAAACCACTAACTACTAGCTGCGTTAGCTAGCAAAAATAAGTTTATCTAACCGTTTAAACGTCGTTGTTAACATTAACGTTCAACGACGTTCAAAACAGTCTTAACACTAACGTGACGTCCCGTTACAGCCTAATACACTCTCAACTGTGCTAAACGACGAATGTTGATAACCATTCAAAACCCTGTCTGTTATTTAACGCTTTACGTTACCTTACGTGATGAAAAAGGTGGCTAATATTGCTACATGTCATACGCTGTTAAAATGTAATGTCCATTCTTGTGTTCAAAGTCAGTACGAGCCACCTTGCATTAGTTTCTTCAGTAAAACTTGACGGCACCGCCCACTGCAGGGCATTCGGCGAGGTCGACTGTATGAAGTACCAAATGAACCTCAAGTTAATTATGTTCCTCTGTTAAAATAACGGGTCTATGGAAAAGTATACATACGCCGAATTGTTAAGTGGTTACTAACAATTCCACTGGGACCATCCTTTGTGTTTTACTGTGGATGATGGTGTGCTGGTAAGCGAGACAACTTTAAAGTGGCACTATTTTCAAAGGAATTTGGTTTCCGGACACAAACGGGACGTTAGCTTTGCACGTTTGTTGCATCATCGTGGCGAATAATTACTTACCGTCATCTGGATGTGATTGTGCATCTGTTTGTCACGCTGTGTCGGCATTAACCCGCTGTGCCAAGCAAGAGGGAAGAGTTTTATAAATAGATAGTGTGACATTAACGCCTGAATTCCTGACCTTGTTCTCTGGTCGGAGCGATGCACTGCGCAGACTCAGTGGAGGGTTCAGTAGGGTTCAGTGAGTCTGGGTGCATTAACCTGCTCCAATTGTTATAGAACTGGACCTAGATCCCCCATGCAAGTCTGGGCGAGTGTGTAGCTGTGCTCAAACTACAAAAAAACTACCAGGCATGCTTCAGGGAGATTCAGGAAGTCACTGACAAAAAAGTGTATCGCATATGTGTCCCAATGTGTGTGTTTGTGTGTAACTCTTTGATTAATCTGACAATGTGACTGCAGATTGCACACTTTGTACTGTTTGTTTGTTTCCTTACAGAGACATTTGTGATTTGTCGGTGTGTCATCTAATCCCATAATCCAAGAGGTTAAAATAGTCAGTGGTGTATGATGTCCGCTGTTCACATCCTTTACTGAGATAAAAGAAGTAAAACCACACTGTACAAATGGCAAGCACAAGTCAAGTAAGTCAATACAGTTAATGCTCATTATGCTTAATGGCTCCTACCAGAATTGTATTAGATTATATTGTAGCACCGCATTTAATACACTTTATACCTGATGTTTAACAGACCATCATCAGTTAGAATGGGGTTTCTAGATTGATGATTATTACTGTTAAATTGTCTCCAATAAAATGTACATTTAAAAGTGGAAATGCTCCAGCCTTTAAAAACTCAGCAAAGGCGAGATCATCAGCTGACTGACTGATGATTATTGTCCAGACTCAGTTTTTTACCAGCAGAAATATTCTGTTTGGACTAAAATTCCTACTTCATGCTCTTCCTGTGTTACAACAGTTTGCGCAACGTATGTCTCAACCAACTTTGTTGGTTTGATTGTATAACATTTAACCCTTCTTATCATTGATCATATTTGCAAAGTCTGTGCTATTTATGTCAGTCATGTACCTACTGATTAGTTTCAACATGTGAATGGTGTTTTTTTTTTTCGTTTTTTTTAAAAAAAAGCTCTATTTCTGCATATCTACAGCCACAATTTGACTGTGAACTGAAAGCAGCACTATTTTGTAGTATTGTCAGTTGTTGTCTGCAGGTATCGCTTTGCTGTTTCTCATTATATAGGGTACACTACAATTAAAGCAACAAAAAGTATCTCCAGAACAGCTTCTGTGCTCTTTATCTTTAGTTCATTCATACAGTCATTTAGTTAAACATACAGTTATAAAGGTAAAATTTTACAAATGTGGAATCATTTATTGCCGTTATTCGGAGTTAAAGATTGTGTATAGTGACTAACACAGACCAAAAGGTGGCAGTTACACTGGAGTGACAGGAAGATTCACACCATCAGAGAAATGTATTTCACTAATTCAGCAGAGAAGTAAAAGTGACGCTGCACTTTTGTTATTGCACAGTTTGTTCAGTAAAACATTGAATGCAGAAGTTAGTTACAGCTAACATCCCCACACTCCTCCAATAATGGGTGTGCTTGCAATTATTTTTTTCATCTCGTCTGAGTTATGAATTAATTTATCAAGAGAAAACAACTTCTGTTGTCATCACAGGATAATTGTGGATTCTTTTGATCACACCTTTTTTCATCCTTCAAGATTATTGTCATGACTGATGGGGATTCATAACCAAACTGAGTTCAACGTTGCTACACTGCTCAAAAAAATTAAAGGAACACTTTGAAAACACATCAGATCTCAATGGGGAAAAAAATCAAGCTGGACATCTTTACTGATATGGACAGGGTAATGTGTTAGGAACGAAAGGATGCCACATCATTAATGGAAATGAAAATGATCAACCTACAGATTTAAAGACAGACCCAAAATCAAAGCAAAAAAAAATATGCGACAGGCTAGTCCATTTTGACAAAAATTCTTTGTAACAACTCATAATGGTACTCAGTAGTTTCTATGGCTTGACCTGCCAATTCTGGTGTTCTGTGGCAAATGCCAGTCAAGCTCCACAGTGCCGGACAGTGAGCATAGGGTCCACTACAGGACGTCATTTTGTAGTGCTCTGGCAGTGCTCATCCTGTTCCTCCTTGTGCAAAAGAGCAGATACTGGTCCTGCTGATGGGTTGAGGACCTTCTACAGCTCTGTCAAGGTCTCCTAGATTAACTGACCGTCTCCTGGAATCTCCTCCACACTCTTGAGACTGTGCAAATCTTCTTAGTCAGAAAAGATGAGGAAAAAATGTCAGTGGTCTCTACCTGTAAAACCATTCCTGTTTTGGGGGTTGTCTCATTGTTGCCCCTCTAGTGTACCTGCATGTTGTTAATTTAATTAACACCTAAACAGATGAAAATGATTAACAACCCTCCCAGCTACTTAACTGACCAGATCAATATCCCAGAAGTTGAATTGACTTGATGCTGTACTCTCATTAAAAAGTGTTCCTTAATTTTTTTTGAGCAGTGTATATCAGAGAGTTAATTAATGATATTATATTTCTGTGTGATGCAATACTGCCAAAATAGTCTAATTTAATCTAATCTATCAAATTAAAATACAACTAATATGAGTCACACGTAAAGCATGTAAAGATTGCTGATTGCTCTGATGGACTGATGGAGTTTCCCCTGCTTGAAGAAAACTCTGAGGCAAACAAACAATCCTGGATTTATCCTGACCCTGGATTCAGCCACAAGGAATTCAGGTCAGATGAATCTGAGGTCCTCGGCATGTTCAGAGCCTTGAATTGTTTTGGATTGGATTTCCTGCTTCTCTTTATTCTGCTGTGGACCTTGTCAGCCTAGACTTTTCCTTTGGATGAAGTACAACTTCATCCAAGTTCACCAAGTTCAATTTTAGTGCAGTGGCAGTGTGGCACAAACACATTGCCACTTTCCCACATTTCACTTTCAATGTGGGATTCAACCATGAAGGCTTTTCTTCATGGCTGAAGGATTCCATACAGTTTGAAAGTAGTTTTGTGGTTGGTGGTTCAAAATAATATAATAATAATAATATAGCTAATATTGCTACATGTCATACACTGTTAAAATGTAATGTCCATTCTTATGTTCACTACGAGCCACCTTGCACCGCCGGCACCGCCCACTTGGCGTTTGGCGAGGTCGACTGTATGAAGTACCAAATGAACCTCAAGTTAATTATACTCCTGTTGAATAACCTGTATTTTTTCTTGTCTCCTCAAGATGTTGCCTCAACACTTGAAGCAGATCCGAGTCCTCATGCTCAACGACAAGGAGAACTTAGAGAGGACTCTGTTCAGACTCGAACAAGGTAACGCTGCTTTGAAACAGCTGCGGTGTTCCACTTTACTTGATGTCTGAATGTATGAGGGACTATATACAGAGCAGTATCATAGAGAAGACTCTACTGCTGCAGCTACCTCAGATACTAATATGATTTACATTGATGCTGGTTATTTAAATATTCTGTGCCAGTACTCAGTTGGGATGGCATTTATAATTTCCATATTTAAGTAGATGCAATAAAGTGTCAAATTTAGCATCTGCTAATTTTTAATAACCTTTTCAGTCATTCACATTCCATTCACCACACTGAGCACTACAGACCTGCAGACAGACCTGTGTGTTGGCTGAAAGAGGAGTAGCTAGTTGTCTTGAAGGGAGAAGTGAAGTGTTCCATTTGACATTTACAGCTCTGAACCTGAGAGGGATTTTGAGGGCTGGCTGCTAAACTGGACTATATATAGACAACCTTGTCATGGTCCAGACTCTGAAGAATAAAGAAGTTTGACATTTTTACTGACTGTGAGTGACTGTGTATTATGAGTAGTCAATTTGTTTATTTCAGAGAGTGTGTGCGTGCGTGCGTGCATGCGTGTGTGTGTGAGACAGAGAGAGAGTGTTTGTTGAAAGAGGGTTCCACACAGATGTTGAGACTATAAAAGGACAGTATGGAGGGGGGACTTTTTTCACTGACACTGATACTTTCATCTATATGCTAAGATAAATAAACCTGTCTTTGTCTTTAGGGTTTGAACTTCAGTTCCGCTTGGGCCCGAGCCTTCAGGGCAGAAGGGTTATGGTGCACACCAACTACCCACTTGAAGGACAACCGTTTGACCGAAACAACTTCCGTGTTTTAGCATGGAACTACCCAACAGGGCGAGAGGATGACTCTGATAAGTTCTGCTCTCTGGACCTCCAGATAGCCGGATCCTATCAATACTACTTTGGATATGGGTAAGACCGTCCTGATAATGGATCAAAGGAGATTACTATTTTATTTTTACTATTTAAAGTAGTAGTCCAACTACTTTTCCAAATATATTCTTGAGAATGAAATAATATTTTAAAGCTATTAAATTATGCTTGACAGCAGCATTATGAACATATATCCTGCAGCACTGCTTGGTTCCTTATAAACTTCCTAATATAAACTCTGTAGTGACCTATCGTATTAATTAATTATGCTGCTCTTTTTTCTGTCCGTGTTATAGTTTGCATATTTCTTCACCTCCACTCTGTCCATTATTTTCCTGTCTAATGTTTTTTTTTTAAAATCCCCACAGAGACACAGAGCGCTCAGGGAGAGGATACATCGTGGTCGACCCCGTACTTCGTGTTGGAGCAGACAATCACGTCCTCCCATTAGACTGCATCACCATCCAGACCTACCTGTCCAAATGTCTGGGCCAACTCAATGACTGGCCAGATAGACTGAGAGTAGCCAAGGAATCAGGTGTGTGTGTATTTCATGTTTTATGTAAAGTGTCGTACAAATCAGGTAGCAGAGCCCCAGAGTGGTTAGAGACTAGAGAGTAGAGGATAATAAAATTATTAGTCTGGAAGAACAAAGAAAAAATAGATTTGTAAGAATGTGTGTGACCCTCCACGTGATCCTGTGAGGTCACCTGAGGTCTTTGTTTACATTACGTTGTTTTAGTCCTCACCTTGAGCTCAAATTTACTCACATCAGTCATTACCCTTGTGCTGTGTGCATGGTGTGTGTATTTCTCACACAGGTTACAACATGATCCACTTCACGCCTCTGCAGACTCTAGGAGAGTCCAGGTCCTGTTACTCTTTGGCGGACCAGCTGACCTTTAACCCTGAGTTCAGCCCAGCGGGTCAGACCTACAACTGGGAAGATGTGGGGGCGCTGGTGGAGAAGTTAAGGACAGAATGGAACATGCTGTGTATTACAGATGTGGTGTATAATCATACTGGTGAGTAATTGTGTGCATCTCTTTATGTATGTGCAGTGTATAACACCTGAACATGATCGCACAGGAAATATCTTAAAGTTTGCTCTCATGTGCAGGTTAACACAGAGTCAGCAATACAATATGTGCTGGACAAGAGGAACCAGTCAGCTCAGCATTAACAGCACTACACATAATAATAATAATAATAATAATAATAATAATAATAATAATAATAATAAGCTCAAGTAAAATACAAACCTAGAACATTTTAGGTAGAAAGGAAAAATAGTTTGTTTGTCAGGGGCAAGATAAATCAGATACAATTAACCTGTTCTGATCCCTGAGGTTTAGTCCTAACACAAGGTCCATCCAGCATGGACACATCATGAAAGAAAAAAAAAGTAAGATATGAATATAACAGAGCCAGAACGATATCAGTGTTTCAGTGGTCAATTTTGTGGGTATGAAGAAAGGTTGTTGACACGGGATGGAGGAAGAATAGGGAAAAAAATATAAAAATGTTTCAGTCAAACCACATGACAGGAACATGTTTATCCCGAACCTTGTCACACCACAAGGCCATCATGAAACCCATGTATGACTTTAATGTCACTGGATTCAAGAAACTTGTTTGGTTCTTTCAACCTTTGAGTGCTGACTCTGTCTTAGGTGTCACTTCAGTTATTTGTTCATACACTGTACATATAACACACAACTCTGCATGTGAGTGTGGTGCATTTTATTTAACCTTCAGAATATTTTATCTCTCAGACTCCCCTTTTTTCTTACACACACTTTTTCAAGTATGCGGTTTATGTGAGCAGCATGCTAAACTAGGTCCTGACATTGAATAAAGAGCCCACTGGCATGAAGCCATGAAGCAGAGTTACTGGCCCTTAATGGGAACAATAAGGAGAGGAAGGTAACTGCTGTGAATGAAGCACTACACATGCACATTTAGTAAATTTGTGTAAATGATGGACATCATAGGGATAAAACAGTTGTATGTATTAGCAATGACAGAGGCCGGTCATGCCGCTTTGCACTTTACAACATCAGAAAAATCAGACCTGACCTAACTAACTCCTGACACAAGCTGTGGTCATCTCTAGACTAGCTTACTGCAATGCTCTCCTGACAGGCCTGCCAGCCTACATAGTAAAACCTTTTCAGATGATCCAGAATGTGGTGGTGCGCCTGGTCTACAACCAATTCAAAAGGTCACATGTTACCCCGCTGCTTATCGAGCTCCACTGGCTACCTGTTGCAGCCACATTAAATTCAAATAGCTAATGCTGACTACAAAGTTGTCTCCGGTACTGCACCTACCTACTTGAACGGCCTTACACAGGCATATGTTAGCTCACAACCTTGGCGCTACTCCAATGCATGATGCCTGGCTCTGCCACCCGTTCACTCAAGGCAATCCAAACTTTTCTTGTCGCAATACCAGTTCCTACCAGATCAGGGGCGTCCCTCTCTACCTTCAAAAACCTCCTGAAGACCTCCAGCTCTCCAGATAGGACATTCTCCCTTAGCTCTACCTACAACTGGACATGATAAATTTATCCATTTAAAAATTGTCAGAAGCACTTATTGCTAATGAATTCTAATGCTTCTTATCACACTGTACCTTGATTGTTCTCTGTAAGTCACTTTGAATAACACCGTCTGCTAAATGACTAAATGTAATGCAATGATTAAAATGCATTCATTAATATCTCTACTGTGCATTGAATTTCCATACCCAGTTAGACATACATTTAAAGCCAGGTTCTTCTGCTATTCCCTAGTACCCTACAGAATGAAGAAAACTTAGGCTTCCAGGTGAACTTGTTTGGGTTCAGTATGTTGATTAAAGTGTGTGGAATGGGATGTATCTTTTGAATAAAAACTGAACACACTAACATGAAGGTAAAAAGACACCGCAGCTCTGTACTGTACTGTATGTGCTGTCTTATGTTAGCATCGTGTACTCATGTACCCCTTGACCCCATCTTCCCATTCCCAGAAAAGGTCAGTAAAGGGCAGTAAAATGAGCCAGATTAAAAGGTTAAACACTGACTTGATTTACTGTCCAAGTGACACTCTATCTATAGGATATTTATCTATCTATAGGGGCCTGTTTTTCTGAGCACCCTGAGGTGCAACAGACTCCCCCAAAAACTTCTACCCCTGCACTATTGAGAGAATCCTGACATATTTGAAATGGCTCTCTCTCAAACCTGAAAGACATCTACTCAAGCTGTCTCCTTAGATGGGCCAATGACATCATGAGGGACCCATTACACCCCTCAAAGTGTAATACCTGACTGCTGCTGATAATGCAATAACTGACAATATCATGTTGTGTACATGTATATACATATATTATGACTGACTATATTTTTATGTTTATTTCTTCTTTTATACTTATCTATATATGCTGCAAAGTGACATGAAGTGAAGCCAAACCAAATGTTGTCTCTTTCTGGCTCATCCTCAATATCATTGTACCTAATGCAGTGTAATCACACAGTACTAAACAATGATGATTCTGTCTTTTTCTGCACAGCTGCTAACAGTTTGTGGATCAAAGAACATCCAGAGTGCGGTTACAACCTGGTGAACTCACCTCACCTGCGACCAGCCTGGGTCTTAGATAGAGCTATCTTCCATTTAACCACCAGAGTAGCAGAGGGACGCTACAAAGCTAAAGGACTACCTGCCGACATTACCAATGAGGGCCATCTGAATGTGAGTAAACACAGTTCAACTGGGCGCTCACTGCACAACTCAACAGACAGTCAACAGAGTGGACTTCATGATGGATCAAATATCAAAAATGATATAGTACATGTGAAAATTCATGAATATACCCTGATGAAGATGTCTTTGTACCTAAATCAAACCAAACTTTAATAACAGTGGCTGAATTTAAGAAAAAGTGTTTACTGCATTAGGAAATGCAGCTTCCAGACTACTAATGGAGCTACATTAAAAACATGGGAACAAGTGAACAACACAGCTGAGGGATGATCTATGAAGCAGTTTCCACACGAAAACGAGGCATTTGCATCATTTGACTCTTCTTGCTCAGAAAAAAGGCCAAATTGCCAGATTTTTTTTACAGATGATCTTAAATTTGCTCCTCCAGACCAGGTTAGGTGTGCAGCGTAAGTCACCATGGTGATCTAAAGAGAGACATTTTTGTGATACTGATAACTCAATGCACCTCACTAACTCACGACTCTGTTCATAGTACACAGCTGACTGTACACCTCATGAATGGAACACAAACCATTAGGGTTATGTTTTTGTTTTTTTTTAGCAGCATTTAAAGTCTTTCTCTCTCTCTCTGTCTCTCTCTCTGTCTCTCTCTCTCTGTCTCTCTCTCTGTCTCTCTCTCTCTCTCTCTCTCTCTCTCTCTCTCTCTCTCTCTCTCTCTCTGTCTCTCTCTCTCTCTCATTGTGTTATTGTATGTGTTTCAGGCCCTCCGTAGAGTGTTGTGGGAAGATGTGTATCCTGAGATCAAGCTGTGGGAGTTCTTCCAGATCAAAGTGGACAGTTCTGTGGAGCAATTCAGAACTCTACTCCAAAAAGGTCTGTACTGCAGATGAGAAGTATAACTGCAAAACACTTTTATTTTGTAGGTCGCAGGGCTTCAGAGGTGTGTCAATATTCCAGTAGCACCTTTGATTACCACACAGGATGGGTTTAGGCACAGAACTGTGTGTAGGTGGCCTACATTCATCTTCACTCATAGGCCAAGACATAGTCACTGAAATGACTGTAATACTACTACTACTACCACCACTACTACTACTACTACTACTACCACTACTAAAAAAAGTCTAAAAAAAACGCTTTGTGTGGGCAAGCCTTTACACAATAAGGAAATTTTATTTGAATAAGATACAAACTCTTCCATACTGCATGCAGCCAGTATTCTACAGTTGATGAGAATGCAATGATAACCTTTCTACATGTTTTATGTCAACAGCAACACAGATTGTTGTGGCTGTACTCATTACTTAGAATGCTGCTAGTGTGCTAATAAAGACAGAGACGTTTGCTTTTGCTTTAAATATCATTTGTGTGAATGTGTTTCTAGGCACCAAGCCAGATCATAGTAAGACTGGAGGGAAGAAGGGCCTGAAGATCATTCAGGACCCACATTACCATCGTTATGGCAACACATTGGACATGGACTCTGCTCTGGAGACATTTGTACCTCATAGGTCAGACACAAAACAAGTGATTGTTGTTGTTCAAAGGCTCTGTCTTTTGTATGTCTTTTGACATGTTTTAGTGGTTCTTTGAGTTCTTTCATGAATTTAAGCTGTACATGTGTATTTGTTATGACAGCCAAACATCATCAAGGTCACCAACAGCAGACACAGCAGCAGCTAATATTACTGACTAGTCCAACAGCAGTCAGCCCAGCTCTGTGTCTGTCTTTCAGCCTTTTATTTCACCAAGCTCTCACCAACCACTAAAAGTCAGTCCATGATTTATTCCTGTCCTGTTAACTTAACCCTCCTTAGCTTCCTTTGTCAATGTTCTCTTTGGTCTCTTTGCCTCTGCTATAATGTCCAAGCCCAATTACATTGCCTGCTTGTTCAGCTCCGATTCTGGCATGGCACTGGCTCCTTTCCTGTCTGCATTCACCTATTGCCTTAGCCTAAAATCCTCCCAGTCCAAAACAGCTGTGGTACAAAAACACTCTCTCGTGCTCTGAGCTCACAGCTTGGGCAGACTGAGCCAACATTAGCTAGCATTAGTTAATAGCAGCTCCATTTCACCACAATTTACTTCATAGTCCATCAAGAAACTCAGTTGAGAGTGTGAGAGTTGAGGCGGAGCAGCCAGAGGACATCAGAGGGAAAACTAGAAAACATTTTCTCCATAAAATATGATCCAGTTTCACCAAAATCAGTCAAATAGCTGATGGTGATGATCGTACTAGAGCCCAAACGTACATGTTGTGAGAACACACACAGACAACAGAGACGTACAAATGACAGAGAGACCATTCACCTGATTATAAGTCAGTGTAGCATCAACAGGATTTAAAATCTGTTATTTTATGGTGGAAATGTTACATTATGGTGCTTTAAAATTCTAAACTAGACCTCCATCCCCAATTAGTAATCCTGACCAGGCAGGCCTTTCATATACTGTTTCCGTGTATGTAGCACTGCAGATTTAAGAGTGGTGGTATTTTTTGCTTCATGTTACCTCTCTCCCTCCACAGCTCCTCCCCACAACATATCGAGGACTGCTGTGGTTGGCTGAGACAGAAGCTTAACGAGCTGAATGAAGAGCAGCACCACATCATACACCAGCACCAGGAGCAGGCAAGTGTAAAGTAGCACCGGGCAGAGTTACTGCTGATGGCACCTATATTATTAATAATTAGAATGCAGTGCAGCAGCATAATATGACCAAGCACTAAAGGGACATCCGACATGTGTGAGCAGCCATGTGTGAGTGCACATGTGAGCCAGATGGTGTCAAACCTGATACCCGTTGGTGGTTCTCTCAGTCAAGGAGAGATTCTGACATAAATACCAGGAATGTTTAAATGCCTCATGCCATTTCTACTTCAGGTTCATTTATTATCATTATATTACATGAGACAGTGTGTTTATCATCATTATTGACACAATAGTGCCCCTGTCACACTTCGAATGCAATATTGTGATTATATAACAATTACCAACTTCAGAAAATATCTAATTAAAAGATTCATATTTTGGGGCAATTTGCCTTCAACATAAGCATTTCTTGCTTGTCTGACTAATACCTTGAGGACCGTCAGTCACAGCAGTAGACTCCTGTATGTAATGGAACCCAGTTTGCTGCTCCAGCAAGTAGTTCGAGCCTTAGTAACAACCTAGCAACAAAGATGATGTCTAGTCCCATCAAAGCGTTCTAGGGAATTTTCCCAAACTGAATAAATATTACATACAGTTTAAACACTAAACTGCTTTTCTAGTTCAATCTTGTACATTTATTTACTAAGTCCATGAACTTTAAGCTAGTAGCACCATGTCAGCAACTCAGTGCTGCACACCTGTATTAAAATGACCATAAAGTACAGTCTGTTCATTAAAGAAAGAAACATGTTATACATTTCCAGGATGTGACAATGTGGAATAAAATCTTTATTGACGAGTCAGGTAAATGCCTAGTTGACCAATCAGATTCTTTGGTTGGAACAACTTGTTGTATAATCTTCTATAGTAACTCCCAAAATAGTACACTGCCCACATTAGAACATAGTGTATTCTGCATAGGATTAGCATTCACTGTGGAATTGGAGGCACAGTGAGGGTTCATCAGTAAGTGTTCATTATGTTCTTCTTCTGTCCTCAAGGCTACCAACTGCATTGTGGGAAATATAGTGTATGAGCGTTTGGCTGACCACGGCCCAAAGCTTGGTCCTGTTAACAGGAAAAACCCTCTGGTTACAAGGTAAAGAATTTAAAGATGTGTGTTGAATATGGAAAATGGGATGGATGAAGTGAATGGTGGTGGAGGCTTCCTTCATAAATCTGTGTTAGGTCAGATTTAATAAAAAATTGAAATGCCAGCGGGAGAAAAATCACTGCCATTAGTCTTGGATTCTTCCGAACTTCATTCTTTATCAAAGTAGTTCCACAAATCAAATTTTTCTCAACAACAACTTTTATGCATCAATCCAGTTACTCAAAACATCTTCCTCCTTTGTGAATTGTAGCAGATGAGATGGATGATGCAGATACAAAGTAATTCCAGATATAAACACCCTTTACAAATAACATGGATATGAGGTTCATAATAATTCCAGATGTGTGACAGAGTGTCGATCATGTCAGTGTTTTCATCTTCTGTCTCAGGTATTTCACCTTCCCATATCAGGACATGACTCTAGAGCAGGAGCTGCAGCTGCTTGACCAGCCAGACAAGATGTGTCATTTCCTGGCTCACAACGGCTGGGTGATGGGCGACGATCCACTGCGTAATTTTGCAGAGCCAGGTAACATATGTTAACCTTCTTAGAATCAAGGAAAAAAAGTTTAAGTGTGACACATAAATATACTGTGAATTAGGGATGTAACGTTGCATGATTAAAAATCAGTACAAATACGTGACGATTTGCATCAGTTGACAGAAAGAATGAATCGCAAATGTGAGAGAAGTAGATAGAAGTAGATATGTTCTTTTTCTTCTTTTTATTTTTAGGAATAGGTTACATTATCTTAAAAAAAGTCACTGGTTGGTGATTCATTTGTTCAATGTCAGTGACTCACGTCACTATGTAGGTACGGTGCACAGAGTGAGGGAAAATATGGTGATGGTTGGCAACAACTTTGAAATAGAGGATGCACCGAGCGGTTTTAAATCACTTGTGTGATGCCATTTTGGATTCCCTATATACACAACCGCTGAGAAATGGACAGACAAAACCAAAACATCATGGAAATATTGTAAGTGACTGCTAACATATAGCAGCAACGCAAGCAACATGCAGCATCCATACATGGATTGTGTTGTTTAAGATGACCATGTATGTTGCACTTTCTATAAGAGGACACAAACAGTTTTACAGAGTTTCTGTAAAGAAAGCATCTCCAAGATTTTTCCTACGAATAAAAGGTAATTTTTTTGGTCATAATTTGTGAAAAATTGTGAGAAAATTGTATCGTGAACAAAAAAATCGTGAACTGTATCGAGAAACATGAAGTTAGCAACACCGGGGGCCATAGTTAAATGCATCCTGGGGCCAGAACGAGCGATATTGATTCCAATTTAAAACTGCTGGCTAAAGATAAATGTAGATACAGTAAGATTGTTATCCACGTTGGCGGTAATGACACTTGATTACGCCAATCAGAGGTCACTAAAATTAATGTTTCATCGATGTGTGCATACGCCAGAATGATGTCAGACACCATAGTTTTCTCTGGACCCCTGCCCAATGTGACCACTGATGACATGTATAGTTGCATGTCGTCATTTCACCGCTGGCTGTCGAGGTGATGTCCAGCAAACGATGTGGGCTTCATAGATAATTGGACAGCTTTCTGAGGAAAACCTGGTCTGATTAGGAGAGACGGCATCCATCCCACTTTGGATGGAGCAGCTCTCATATCTGTCCCCTATCCACCTACATTATTTAAAGATAAAACAGAGGAGGAGTTCATCAGAAAAACTTATAAATAAAATAAATAAAAATTAAAGCTGCAAGCGGCATTGAACGGGCCCTCGTGCATGTGTGCACGTTGGCATGTGCACACGTTGGACAAGTGTTAAGTCCCTGAGAGGAGTTTGTTAAAACCACTCATAGGGTCAAATTTGAAATTTGAAATAGCCACACCCACACCGTTTCATCAAAATTCATAATTTTGATAACTTTTCGGATTCTAAAAGTTTCAAACCTGGCTGCAGGAGGATGAATATGTCAGCTTAAATGAATCCACTCCTCCCAGTCATTGTAATGCTCATATTCCTCGAAGTAACAGTCGAGGTGGTGGAGTTGGAGCCATATTTGACTCAAATCTATTAAAAATTCCTAAACCTAAACTAAATTATAATTCATTTGAAAGTCTTGTTCTTAGCCTCACTCACCCAACCTGGAAAACATTACATATATTGAGCTCCTGGTCCTTACTCTGAATTTTTATCTGAATTTGCATCAGGCTTGATCCTTAAAACAGATAAAGTAATTATTGTAGGTGATTTTAATATTTAATATGAATATGTGGACAACCACAATGATAGTCTTAGTACTGCGTACTGGCTTCTGTCAGAGTGTAAATAAACCGACTCATTGTCTGAACCACACTCTTGATCTTGTTCTCTCATATGGCATTGAACTTAACTCATCTAATAGTCTATCCACAGAATCCTCTTCTATCTGACCATTTTTTAATAACCTTTGAGTTCATATCACTGGACTATAAGCCTTTTTGTAGAAACTCTTACAGCAGATGTTTATCTGATAGTGCTGTAGCCAAATTTAAGGAAGTGATTCCTTCAGTATTGAATTCAGTGCCATGTCTCAATGTAGCAGTGGACTTGTCTGCTTCCTTTTGTAGAGATAAGTCCTGCTAGGTGACTTTAGAATGTTAGGGTTGTCATGGGAACAATAAAGAGAGTAACGTTTCCTGGACCTAACAGCTGGTCTGTCTCCGTTATGTTCCTGCGTCCTTACGTCTAGACTTAGTAATAACACTAGAACATGGTGTCAGTTAATTAGTCAGAAGTCAATTAGTAGCCAAGTGAGTCGTCAGGTGGGGGTTTGTTCTTTTTTTGTGGAAAAAAGTGTCTTTTTAGTGTTAGTGTTGCCAACCGCTGTGTGGAAGGAAACATTGTAACAGGCAACGGATCGACAGCGTTCATCATGAACTAGCTTCAGTGCAAGTAAAAATGTTAATTTAATATAAAAAAAATTGATTTGTCTTTGCAAAACACTGCACAAGAGATTCTCATTTAAAACAGAGGATTGGCTGAAATGGATCAAACGATTCAACAGATTTTGAATCGCTTCAGGTTTGGAAACCCAAGCAGACAAAAATCAAGTGAATGCTTTGATGTCTACAATGGGCGAGGAGGCAGAAGACATTCTAACATCCTTGCACCTTCCGGCTGATGAAGCAAGTGACTCACTTGCTTCATCAGTCCAACTTCTCTTTGACTGTGTGGTACTCACCACACAGTCAAAGAGAAGTTGGACAGTTACTTTGTTGCTCGCAGTAACATCATATATGAACGGGCTATGTTTAATCAATGGCAGTAAGAGTCGGGCGAGTCAGCTGACTTGTTCACTGTGTTACATTGCTTTGTGGAGAAGACAAGATGGTGAGAAACATGTGTCAGAGAGATTACAGCTGGATCCGAAACTGACACTACAGAAAGCTGTCACTTTAGTTAAACAGAGTGAACAGGTGAAAAAGCAAAACGAACTGCTAAAAGCTAACTGCAAAGTAGACCTGATGAACACACAGCTGGACAGCATTCATGCACAGCAGCACAGTGGTGCAAAAACAAAACAGGCTCAACCACGGTCCAAACAAGTGTTCAGTAAATCACAGAACAGACCATGCAGAAGGTGTGGGGACACAAGAGGACACAGCCTAAACCAATGTCCAGCAAAGGATGCAACATGGAACCAATGCAGAAAAAAAGGACATTATGTTTAAGTCTGTAGGTCAAAAATATTACATTCTAAAAAGGGCGGAGGAGGAAACCATAAAAAATTATGGGCAAGTTCAAAGCAACTCAAAAAGAGAAATAAAACCAAGAGACTGTCTCTAAGCTGAGCAGCCGCCACAGAGCTGCAGCTGGTCTTGAGGCTGGACAACGTCAGCCTGGACACAAGCAAGGTGGTGAAGCAGGAATTCCCAAAGCTCTTCTCTGGACTCGGATAAATGGGCGGTGAGTGCATCATCGTACTTAAGAAAGATGCAAAGCCTTTTGCAGTCTCAACATCTAGGCGAGTCTCACTTCCCCTCCTTCCAAAAGTCAAAAATGAGCTAAATCTCATGGAGCAGCAAGGTGTCATCTCAAAAGTGGAGCAGCCCACAGCATGGTGTGTGCCCATGGTGGTCGTTCCTAAATGTGCACGAGAAGCTGTGAGGATTTTCACTGACCTCACAGAGTTGAATAAGTCAGTAGAGAGAGAGAGAGACACATCAACTTCCCTCCCTCCGTGGAGAATAACAGCTCACCGGGGCCAAAGTCTTCTCAAAACTAGATGCCAACTCAGGATTTCTGCAAATTCCACTCTCCAAAGAATCTACTCTGCTGATCACGTTCATCACTCCGTTTGGGCAGTACTGCTATAATCGTAACCCAGAACATTTTCAGAAATGCATGCATACAGCAGATCCTGAGGGCATAGATGGCTTGTGGTTGTGTGTCACATGGATGGCGTGCTCATTTGGGGAGCCAGTCAGGCAGAACAAGATGAGAGGCTGTGGAAAACACTGTCGCGGCTACAGAGTGCAGGAGTGACACTGAATGACAAATGTGAGTTTTTGAAAAACAAGATAAAGTTTCTAGGGCAGTTCATCGAGGCAGCAGGGGTCAGTCTGGACCCAGACAAGATGAGCTCCAACAATATAACGCTATTATAACATTAGGAAATAATAACTTTATTAGCACATTGCTCCAACAATATACCGCCATTATAACATCAAAAACTGTCCGTAACGCTAAATCAATGGGAGCCCTGAGCTTGTTTCTTTGCAACGATGCAACGAGATGGTCCCATCTGGGGGTAATGGCAGACAAAGACACCCTAAGTGTGTTGCTTACGTCCATTCTACTCCTTTGCCTTGTTTTGGTGGCTGTCACTGCAGAAAACCCCACTTCACACAGATAGGATGTTGGAAATGGCAACAGGGTTTTCAGCGCTGCGTTAGCGACCTCTGGGTATTCTGCCATGACTTTAAGAGTTGTTGTCTCAAACACTGTTTTAAGGCCGCCGTCATTTGCGATCTCCAGCAGTTGGTCTTCTTCTTGCACGGAAATGCTGGATTCAGCTGGTTTGTTGACAAATGGGTTGCGTATCCATTCCGTGGCCATTCGTGGGTCCTTTGAGGTTGGTAAGTAGCGCTCAAACTCCTTTAACAGCGAAGACAGGTGATCGTGCACCAGCTTGGCACCTACTTTATCTGCAAACTTAAAGATAGTTGTCATTTTTCCCTGGAGTGACAGGTTGAGTTCATTGAGCAAGCTGAATATGTCGCACAAATAAGCCAGTTTTGCGACCCATTCTTCGTCACTGAAATGTGCTCTTTTCTGAGAGAAATCTTTGCAGCTGCTCTCATAGTTCAAACACTCTGGCCAGTGATTATCCCACGAGATAACCATCTTATCTCTGTGTATAAGAGAAGGCGTCTGTGCTCAGCGTCCATCTCCTCACAAAGCTGCTTAAACAGACGGTTAAGTGCGTGTGCTTTGGCGTGGTTAATAACTTTAACGACATCATTCATTACGCTGTTTAATTCCGGTGGCATTTTTCGGCTTGCAAGCATTTCCCTGTGAATGATACAATGCGTGGATTCACACTCAGGTGCAACCTCCTTAATCCGAGCAGTTAATCCAGACAGCCGTCCAGTCATGGCAGCAGCGCCGTCGGTACATATGCTGACACAACAGGACCATTTCAGTTTTCCTGTTATGTAATCATCCAGCGATTTGAACAGTTCTGCGGCTGTGGTGTTGGTTTGCAATGATAGTGCACATAACAAATCCTCATGCACATCCTCCTGATAAATATATCGCACATAAACAAGCAGTAGCGCCTTGTTGTCAACATCTGTAGATTCATCAACCTGGAGTGCGTACCACGGTGATTTATCAATCCTCTCCAACAACTGTGTCTCAATGTCTTCCGCTATTTCCTCAATGCGCTGAGTCACTGTGTTAGCCGTCAGAGGCACCTGTGATATCGTTTTAACAGCATCCTCTCCAAGAAGTTCACGGCAAATGTCTTTAGTGGAGGGCAAGATCAGTTCTTCACCAATAGTGAATGGCTTTTTAGCCTTAGCAATGCGATTCGCCACTAAGTATGATGCTCTCAGTACATTTTCATTTACTGATGTGGTGGCCCTCAGAAATTTCTTCTGTCCTTCGTGTTCATGTTTTTTTCTTTCAAAATACTCCGGGGGCTTGTCTTTTAATCTCGAGTGCTTGGTCTCCAAGTGGCGAAGCAGTTTTGAAGGCTTCATTGCCTCATTTGAGAGCCGGACGCCGCATATTAGCGGGCTTGGTGTGTAGGAATCACCTGTCGTGACAAATCCATACTTCAAGTAGTACGCCTGGTACTGTCTGCTAAAAACTTTCTAAGCAGGACTTATCTCTACAAACTTTCTTTTATTGGAAGTCATAGGCTGCTCTTCTCTCTCTTCATTGTGCCTTTTCCCTTTCGCAAAGAAACTTTCCAAAGACGCCAGTTTCTTACTCATTTTGCTAGCTGGGTTAAATTTTGGCGCGCAAGTGAGGAGAATACGGTCATTTCAAATAAAAGATCGCTCGACTTAGACTGGGGCTATAATAGAGCCCGTAAAATCCGATGAGTCAATTAACAATTATCAACCCAAAAATAATTAACAACTACCTCGCACAATTATTATCTTTTGTAATTTGCATTTATACTTAATATTTTCTTCTTCTCCTACCAAGTGTAGATGAAGTAGTAAGTCCCCCTTTATTATCGTCCCAGACTTAGATAATAAATAAAACAGAAATAACTAATTAATTCTTGTGCGGCCCGGTACTGATTGATCCAGTATTTAGTATTTAGTCATAGTGGATTATTATTCTTGCTTCTTTGAAGTAGCAAAATTAACTTTCACAACATCAGAGGCTGTGATTGAACACTTCAAGTCTATATTTACCCGTCATGGCATACTAGAAGTAGGGCACACAGACAGTGGCCCACAGTTTGCTTCAGAGAAATTTCAGAAGTTTGTACAGGATTGGAGCTTCAGCCACATCACCTCCAGTCCACACTTCCCACAAAGCAACGGAGAGGCAGAGTGGGCTGTGAGGACGATTAAAAATCTTCTCAAGATATCCAGTGACCCCCTACAGTATCTGGCCCTGATGGCCTATTGCTCTGCTCCTCTGGCCAGTGGATACAGTCCCACAGAGCTACTCATGGGGAGGAAGCTCTGCACAACAATTCCTGTTCTTCCCTCCCAGCTCAATCCATCACATACAGATGGGGAGGACTTGAAAAGAAAGGAGCAAAGCTACTGACAGAAACAGTAGCAGAACTACAACCATTACCACACAGCACGTGACATGCTGGAACTGCAGCCCGGCGACCATGTGTGGGTCAAGGACATGCAACAGAGTGGCACGTGGTGTCCACTGCAGATCCTGAATCTGAATCTGAATTGAAATTGAATTTATTTGTTTGGAACTGAACATTCAGTTCTTACAATTCAAATTCAGTTCTCAAAATTCAATTTCAATTTTCCAAAAAGGCATCTGCGTATCTGCGCTCAATTGCTCTGTCTCAACTACTCGGATGTTTGTCACAGAAAATGACAATCATTCATTGTAATTGTACAATATGTTTGTGTTGATTGTTCTGTGCATGTGACATCTATTGTTGTCTATTCTGTCCGTCCTGGAAGAGGGATCCCTCCTCTGTGGCTCTTCCTGAGGTTTCTTACACATTTTTTTCCCTGTTAAAGGGTTTTTTGTGGGCAAGTTTTTCCTCACTGGAACCGTGGGTCTAAGGACAGAGGGTGTCACTCCCTGTACAGATTGTAAAGCCCTCTGAGGCTAAATGTGTTTTGGCTATACAAATAAAATTAGATTTGATTTGACGTGACCTGGGATGGGACAGAGATGTGAGAGTCTCAATGCAGCATACACTATTTTCAGGTTATACGTTGAACAGTCTGCACTGATGAAATTGTGACTCACTGTATCTGTGCTACTTATAGGCTCCAACGTGTACCTTCGTCGAGAGCTGATATGCTGGGGTGACAGTGTTAAACTCCGCTATGGCAAGGGGCCCGGGGACTGCCCGTACCTGTGGGCCCACATGAGGAAATACACGGAAATCACAGCTAAATATTTCCATGGAGTCAGACTGGACAACTGCCACTCTACACCATTACATGTAGCTGAGGTATTGTCATATATTAATATACTTGTGATTAAATACACAGAGCAACCAGAGAAAGTGTTGCAATACAATCCATATAATAAATGTTTGTTAAACTTCAGTTCATTAATAATTGCTCATACGTTGTCAGAAAGGTTGTTAGTTAATGTCATTATTGACACAACAGTGATGCGGTCATGACCAAGATACTACAAGGTGGCTTTGTATATAAACACCACCAAGTTTCAATCGAATGCAGGCCTATGCACAGTGTAACAAAGTGCAGCCTCAAAAAGGCAGTGTCAACACAACTCCAGTTTCAAAAAACATTGAACATCTGAGTTGTATGTAATAATGTACTGTGCAACTGTCTTAAGTTGATGTAACATTTGTAGATTTCCTACGCCTCGTGGTGTAACATGTTAATGAGCTTTCTTCTGACAGACCTACAGGAAACAGTACGTGCAGCAACTGAGAGACATGCTCATTCCAGAGTGAATTTAGGCATAAGCAGAGAGGACACTGGCTGGTATATATATTTAGGGTTAATGTGAGAAGAAATAGTCAAAATATACATAAATAGTGTGAAAAGAAAATGTAATTTCATTGCACCCTGGTTTTATGTCTTCATGTGTGTAAAGCATACTGTGTATCAGTGTAACCTAACAGCAGACTCTTCTTCTCTCCTTGTCTGTAACACTCATATATTGTCTTGTCCAGGCCATGTTAGATGCAGCCAGGTCGGTCAGACACAATCTGTATGTGATAGCTGAACTGTTTACAGGCAGCGAACTCATTGACAATGTGTTTGTTAACCGGCTGGGAATTAGCAGTCTTATAAGAGGTACATCTCTTGTGCATGAACTAACTTTGTGTTTTTGTTTCTTTCTTCTCCTTTCACTGCATTCTTCTGCATTCTTCTTCTTCATACCTAAACATCTCCCTCCCTCCCTCTTTACTCTCATCCTTTATGTTCATGGACTGTATGACCGCATGTTGTGGTTACTTTGAGGCCTGTTATCACTAACTGGCTGTATCATCTTTACCTGAACTTCTCCTCCTTCTCTATTTCCCATCCTCCTCTTTTCCCCCTCATCCATCATGACCTCTTGTCCTGTTTGCATTGGTTTGCGTGTGTTGCTTTGCTGTGGTTAACCAGTTCATGCTGGACGTGGCCAGAACACTTTGTCCTAACCTGTATGTGGTGGCTGAGCTGTTCACCGGCAGCGAGGAGATGGATAATATCTTCGTAACCAAGCTAGGGATCACATCGCTCATACGAGGTACAGTGATGTATAAGTTGAAAATACACATACACAATAGTTTTGGGACACTGTTTATTAATTTCTGATTGTTATGGTTGTTGTTTTTGTCATTATTGCTATTGTCTTATATTATATTATAATTATTTGTATTTATTACCATTTAGTTAGCATTTAGCATTCAGTTTCACAGAAATACATTTCAGTATATTTGTATTTTTATGATTATATGAGACAAGTAGTATACATATACAATACAGCACATTCAACAAGGTAGGTATTTATGTTGCTTGTGCATGTTCTTCTGATCTACAATTGCATGATTTTTTTACAGCGATGTACATGACAGAGAAGGCACACATCATCACACAGCATTAACAGACAGAAATACATGAAGTACAACAGCACATACTAACAGTATAAACACAGTGACTCCCTAAGAAATGCGGGTAATAAATAGTGTTACGACCCGGCTCGTTTTGGAGAGCAGTAACATAAGATAAGGATAGGAAATGAGGTGGAAAGCGACAACTGGACAGGTCCAGGTTAACGTCAGGAGTTTAATTAACACAGGAGGGTGTGTGTATGCAAAGAAATATAACAAAAAGTTCTAGGGACTAATAACCAATACACAAAATGACATTTGAACAAATTACAGTGAAGCGAGGCACACTGATCACAGGTTCACAGCCACGCTGAACTGTGGACACAAAAACTTTAAAATGCAGCTGGGGTTGATTGAGGACTCCCGATTGGTCGATCCACAGTCACAGCAAACACAGACGCCAGAATACAACAACCAGGAAGTAGGCAGTCTCAGATCCAAAAGGACCAATCCTCAACGGGAATCACTCAGCTAGTTTTGCCTAACCGGCAGAATCACTCCTGGAAACACAATTAGTACATGTTAAACGGCCATCAGGAAACTCTGTAAATCGCCTCAGTACCGTGTTCTCTCATCAAACTAGCCTCATAACATTTAATGACATCTTTATAGTCAGCCCAAACAGTGCTGCTTGAGCAAGGTGAAGCAAATTTTTCATAAATGGTAAATATACTGTACTTATATAACACCTTTCTAGTCTTCCGACCACTCAAAGCTCTTTTACACTACATATCTCATTCACCCATTCACACACATTCACACACTGATGGCATTGGCTGCCATGCAAGGTGCCAACTGCTCATCAGTGTGAGGAGCTAACCATTCATACACATTCACACACTGATGGCACAGCCTTCAGGAGCAATTTGGGGTTCAGTATCTTGCCCAAGGACTTTTTGACATGCAGAGTGGAGGGGATCGAACTGCTGATCTATTGATTAGTGGACGACCCGCTCTACCTCTGAGCCACAGCCACCCAAATAACACAGTTACATCAGTCTCATGGCAGACCAATTCAAAACCAAGCAGCTGCCTCTGTGGCTTTGAAGTGAAGCCTATACTAAAATACCAAAAAGCACTGCAGTTCCTTAAACGGAGAGTCAGTCTCCATAAGTCCCCATGTTGAAATGTCCAACTTCACAGCAGAAATAAACATGTTTACAGCCTGGTACAAAAAACAGTTTTGGTCTCTATAGCTAATTTCCCCATTCATGACAACTGTATGGAGGGTGAATTTATATATAACTCACCTGTTCAGATTATATTAAGGCTTAAAGTTATGCAGTATTAAGAGCATGGACACTGACTGACAGGTGGATGCTGTTACTGGTGGCTTGTTTGAGCAACCAGGTGTCATTATTACAGATATTCTGTAAAAGACTGCCATGACCTAAAAACCAGTCCTCCATTCATTCAGTGAGTCCTGTGACCTGTATGGAAGCAACTCATTCATAAGTTTCCTTTTAGTTTGTCACCTGTGTATATCTCAACACAATTCCGAAATACAAATACAGAACACAGTGAAACAGAATTAGTTTGGTTCGGCCCCTGACATAATCCTACACTATTATATCATACGCTTTATTTACTGCAGCTTGTGCTGTCCAGCAACTCTCAGAGGCAGAACACCTGCATGGCCAGATTGGAATGTGGCCCACCTTGAATGTGTATACCCACAGTGCTGCAGCAGTACTGATTGTGTTGTGATAACTGCCCCCTCTCTCACGAACGTCTCCTGTCTACAGAGGCCATGTCAGCTGGCGACAGCCATGAAGAAGGCAGATTGGTCTACCGTTACGGAGGCGAGCCAGTCGGAGCTTTTGTACAGCCAAGTCTCCGTCCACTGATGCCCTCCATCGCCCACGCCATGTTCCTGGATGTAACCCACGACAACGAGTGTCCCATACAGGTGGGTCTCTGTCATGGTCAAGTTAGGGTGGTGTTCATAGACTGAAGATGCTGTAAACCATTTCTGTTAGTATTTATAATCTTTTACCTCAAAAAACAGCATCTGTATGTTTGTGGCTTTTACTCATCTAATTCAATTCACACATCTGTGATTTATAAAATACCAACTACTGAAGTCCTCATGCTGTTGCTGTTTTACCTGCTTGCAAGGTACAAATACTGGACCAAATGTGACCAATAGGATAAACTATCCACATGTCAGCTCATGACTGCTGCCTCTCTTTGTCAAACAGCTGCGTTCAGCACTGGACTCCCTCCCCAGCTCTGCTATAGTTTCGATGGCCTGCTGTGCTACTGGATCCACCAGAGGATACGATGAATTAGTGCCGCATCAGGTTATTTACACTTGCAGTTTAACTTAGAATGTCCATCTTTAGGTTTGGATTTTTTCACACTATTATTCTAACACCTCATTCTATGATTTTCTGCTCAATGAAAATGTATTTTCTAAATCTGAAATGTATTTGAACTGAGTGAGTAATACTTATGTACACCTCCCCCTCACTACCACTTATACATAGAAATATGACAAATGAGTAGGGTCAAATTTACACGATATATGTTATATAGCTTGTGTGTGTGTGTGTGTGTAGATCTCTGTGGTGAAGGAGGAGCGTTTTTACCCCAAATGGAACCCCTCAGCAGCCCCCTCGTCCACTGATGAGGTTGGATTCCAGAGTGGCATTGTAGCTGGGAAACTGGCACTCAACAAGCTGCACCAGGAACTGGCTGCCCAGGGATTCATACAGGTAGCATGATGTAGTTTGTGCATGTGTGTCTGTGAGCTCACACTAAAAGTAGTTTGATCTCATCCTTATGTTTTTTTAAAATAAGAAGGGCTTCCTTTCCTATAGCTCACTTCTCAGTGAACAACTTGTCCAAGTCTAATCTCAAATGGTCTTCCTCTCCAGGTGTATGTAGACCAAGTCGATGCAGATATTGTTGCAGTTACTCGCCACTGTCCCAGCACACACCAGTCTGTGGTTTCAGTGTGCCGGACAGCCTTCTGGAACCCCAAAACCCACCAGTACAACAACAACGTCCCACCCATGTTCATACCTGGTATGTGGTTGTCTTTGTAGTATTCTTTTTCACACTATATGAAGATTATGTCAAAGAACCAGGCTTCTAACGCTGAGAATATTTCTGTCTCTCTGTTTCAAGGGAAGATAGAGGAAGTGATACTAGAGGCAAGGACAGTGGAAAGGAATGCTGGGAGTTATACGCAGGATGACAAGTACATCAACGGCATGCCAGAATACACTGTGGAAATCAAAGAACATATACCAGTAAATATTACTGTAGCTCTCTGTATAAATGGAATAAATATTATTATCAAATATGTTATTAATAAATATTAATAACATAATCAAAATATGTATATGTAGTTACAGGAGAGTACATTGGTGAAGCATGCTGGAGTGACGTCTAAAGGTCGATCAGAGTTTGTGCAGGAAATCACCTTTCAGAAGCTGACACCTGGCAGTGTTATTGCCTTCAGGTAATTCACACACACACACACACACACACACACACACACACACAGACCTTCACAACTATCACACCAGTACAATTTACATCATCATTTAATGGTATATTTCCATGGTTTGCTTAAAGCTAATTTATTAGCATCACACATTTTTGTCAGTTGTTAGTCATAAAGTTTCCTCTCACTCTCTCTCCTTCTCACAGGGTTAGTTTAGACCCCAAGGCCCAGAGGTTGGTGGGGGTGCTGAGGTATTATCTCTCCCAGTTCAGCCCAAAGTACAGAAGAGGCAGTGTAGCAGAGGAAAACTCACCAGATGTACTGCAGAACCCGCTGGCACAGTGAGTACACACATCACCCCTGCACTGATCAGACATGACTTTTGTTCACGTTGGTCACAATAGCAATAATAAAGTTGTCATTTACCTGTAGAGACTTCACCATCCCTCAAAAATGAAATTACTCTGAACAGTTTAGTCAACAGTCAACTTTAGGGGGCGGACACATATTACTGCATATGATATAATCTGTATAAAGCCATTCTCCTGTATTTCAAAGCCTCCTCCCAGCATCCTCCTGCTTTGTTGTTTCCCATCTAGAGTCCCATATAAAAAATCTAAAACCATCTGTAAATGTTAGGATTGGAGAGTTTCCTGTCTGTTGTGTAAATGGACAGATGTGTTGACATGATATGAAAACTTAGTTTGGTCATCTGATGTGACTCTGCAGAGACAAACAGACGATGTAAACACTCTTCTCCTCTGTGAAACAAGACCTCTGTAGCCCTCCTTGTCTCAGCTCGAGGCAATCTCTGGTCTAGTATTGATTTTTTTTTTTTTATTATTAAACTATCCATCATGAGCCTGAAAATGTTATTGGAACCTGTCAGGAGAAAGAAAAAGAATTGCAGGTAAATGTTCCTAAAAAAAGAAAATAAGACACCTGCTGTAGTACACATGCAGTTGGTGGAATGTGTGGAGCATAGCTATAAAACAACCCGGAGATTGGTTGTACACAGATGAGCCGTGTTCAGTTTCACATTTGGTAAAACAAAGTATAATAATATAATAATAGAACTATAATAAATAGTTCTGCAGGATGGTTCACTAAGCGGCAGTATAAAGATCATAGAGGCCATTGTTCTCTGAGCTACATGTCTGTAAAATGTTTACACAGGCTGATGTCGACGCTGACGTTAGCGGACCTGAATGTGCTCCTGTTCCGCTGCAACTCAGAGGAACAAGAAGATGGTGGTGGCTGTTACAGTATCCCCGGGTGGGAGGCTCTCAAATATGCTGGACTACAAGGTATTACATGGCAGAGCAGTTACATGTGAATGTTTGTAGTTCATTAAGCATACACAGCATACCACTAATGTGCAAGTGGTAAAGACAAGACAGAAAAATTTGTGACTTTGTAGCTTCGGTGTAAAGAGTCATCACATAACAGATCACTAAAATGAGGTACTCCAACAGTACACACACACACAGGTATCTTAACCATAATGAGCCTGCTGACACATTTCAGCTAAATGAATGTGTTGAGCAGAAACACATTGGTGTGAGTCCATGCAATACCGCAGGGTTTTTATTGTACTCAGTGGATCGTGTGCAGTGTTTCCTCTTGTTTGCAGCACACTGAGTCACACACAGATCCTCTGTGACTGTTTGTACAGTACTACTGCTCGACTATAGCTGATGATGCATCTTATCTCTTACATGAGGCACGGCAGCATTCCATTCATAAAAGCAGTTTGACACCAGCTGAAGTCTGACCAAACCTTTTGACAGGCTTGTTATCGTCTGCATGCTCACATTTGATGTTGCTGACAGGACTGTAAGTGGAGTTGTTGTGTGACTGCAGGTCTGATGTCAGTGTTGGCCGACATCCGTCCCAACAATGACCTGGGCCATCCTCTGTGTGCTAACCTCAGACAAGGGGACTGGCTGATTGACTATGTGTCCAACAGACTGATAAACAGAGAGGGACCGTTGGCGCAGGTGAGGCTTCCACAACAGAACCACCTACTTTTCTGCTGCACCATCCAAAGGAAGGAAACAGAAGGATGCCAACATTCTCTGATCTTCATATCTTTATCTATCTTTCATAGTAACATAAGAATATAACAAAATATTTATACTAGAGTACTTAGTTCCAGTTCCAGTTTGTGTTAACATCTTTTGCTTTATAGTAAGTATCCACAGAGATGTAGTGTAAAAAAGCTTTGAGTGGTCAGAAGACTAGAAAGGTGCTATATAAGTGCAGTCCATTTACATTGTAGCGCTGTCTGCAGGTGGGTCAGTGGTTGGCAGCCATGTTTACCTACTTGAAACACATCCCACGCTACCTCATCCCCTGTTACTTCGACGCCATCCTGGTGTCGACCTACACCACAGCCCTGGACGCAACTCAGAAGCTCATGTCAAGGTAAGAGGGACTCTGGAGATTGTGTTGTTGAGGTCTGAAATGCAAATGTAAAAACTGAATCTGAAGGACTTCTTGATTGGTTTCAGTTTCATTCAGAATGGCTCCAGCTTCGTTCGTCACCTGGCTCTGGGTTCAGTTCAAATGTGTGGTGTCGGGCGCTTCCCCGCCCTCCCTCCACTTTCCACCAATATTGAGGGCGTTCCCTACCGCCTCAGCCCAATCACAGGCCAGAAGGAGCAGTGCTGTGTGTCTCTGGCTGCAGGTAGCCTAGCAACAAATGTAACAAAAATAACTGACATAAGTGTGAGGTGAAGATGAGATTCAATATTTACAAGCTAGGCGTCATGTCAGTCATGCTGATTTAAATCCCATGGTAACTGTTCTTCAGGACTTCCTCACTTCTCCTCCGGGATTTTCCGTTGCTGGGGTCGGGATACTTTCATCGCTCTCAGAGGACTGATGCTGCTCACTGGGAGAGACACTGAGGCTCGGTACGTACCTTCTGTGTGTGTGTGTGTGTGTGTGTGTATTTATAAATGTGACAGCCACAAAGCCCACAATGACTTCAAATGAACTGTTATGTCTCATGGTCTCTGTAGTAACATCATCCTGGCCTTTGCGGGGACCCTGCGTCACGGTTTGATCCCCAACCTGCTGGGTGAGGGTCGCTGTGCTAGATACAACTGTCGCGATGCTGTGTGGTGGTGGCTGCAGTGCATCCAGGTAGGAGGACATTGTAATGAAGAAAGCAAAGGGGGGGTGTGCAGAGAGGGGGAAAGGAGTGTCCATACATAAAACCTGAAATGACGAGCTGTGAACACAACAAGGACATATTGTTAGCTGTCACTTAAGTTGTTATGGAGAATGTGTAAGCAACATTTACACATGCAGCAGGCACAGAGCAACATTAGCCTGTGGTTTAATATTTATTTCATATTATCAGATCTTCTAAACTTTGATGGATATTTTGTTCCAGCAGCCTCAGTTACTTTTGCTCTTTATCTGTTTACACTGTAAAGTTTATCTAAATCTAGTGTCATTAATAATATAAATGGACACATGGATGTATGATGGAATATCATGTTATAATGATGGACTTTATTGCTTGTGTGCTATTTCTCAGGACTATGCTGCCCATGTTCATAATGGCCATGAAATCCTCCGCTGCCCTGTCACACGCATGTACCCGACTGATGACTGTGAACCCTGCACACCTGGAGAGGTGGTATGTACAGCTAAGACGCACACACACACACACACACACACACACACACACACACACACACACACACACACACACACACACACACACACACATACACGCACACACACACAATGTGACAGGCTAGCTGTCTGCCACAGTGTCTTTCTTGATGCTACCGCTGAAGATTAAACACACACATTCGTGTAACACACAACCATTACCATACTAATGTGCAACTTTACATGTATAATATTTATTTGTGTGTGTGTGTGTGTGTAGGAGCAGCCTCTGTATGAGGTGATCCAGGAGGCTCTGCAGCGCCACCTGGAGGGAATTTCCTTCAGAGAGAGAAATGCTGGATCCAAGATAGACATGAACATGAGAGATGAAGGTAGGACAGAAAGGTGTGTGTGTGTGTGTGTGTGATGTACTGGACAGTAATTCTAAATGAAGTGTTAGTGTGTGTTGGACGCACAGGAAAACATCAGATCAGTTTACAGCAGCAGCGGTTCACATGTTCTTCGCAGTGTTTCATAAGCTCTTCCTCTCCTTCCCAGGGTTCAACGTGCTTGCTAAGGTGGACCCAGCCACAGGCTTTGTGAGTGGAGGAAACCGCTTTAACTGCGGCACATGGATGGACAAAATGGGAGAGAGTGAGAGAGCGAGGAACAAAGGCATGCCTGCTACTCCGAGGTAACACACACACTGATCACACACAATCCTCTCCGTCAGTTTGAAAAGTACCAGCTGTCAGAAAGTCATAACAAAACAAATCCCTGCCTGTCTTTCTGCCTATTACTAAAAACTGAGTCCAGTCCAGTCATTGAAAACATATTTAGAGACAGCTCAGTCATGAAAATGATAGCAGCCGTCTGATTTGTATGTTGTGCCACTTCTTTTGTCCAGAGACGGAGCAGCAGTGGAGATCGTTGGTCTCAGTAAATCAGCTGTTCGCTGGGTTGTGGAGCTCCATGCCAAAGGACTGTTCCCTTATGATGGAGCTAAAGTACACCGAGATGGTATTACACGAACACACACACACTGAGGGTATATTGTGTATTTTCAGACAAAGAAGTGTCTCCTGCACTCACGCTAAATGACATCAGCACTTTCCTCTGTGTTCCAGGTAAAGAAGTGTTCATCTCGTACTCCCAGTGGAACCAGCAGCTCCAGCAGTCCTTTGAAGCTGGTTTCTGGGTGTCTGGGATCCCAAATGACCCCAACGAGAGACACCCTGATCTGGTGCACAAAAAAGGCATCTATAAGGACAGCTATGGAGCCTCCAGCCCCTGGTGTGACTACCAGCTGAGACCTAACTTCACTATTGCCATGGTGGTGGTGAGTAGACTGGAACTGAGTAGACTCTACATCATCTCTGTGTGACCTTACGGTCTAATAGTACTTCATGTTTGTTGCTCACTGAGTCGTGGCTGGTTGCTTGTCATGATGTCTGTGTTTAAAGGCTCCAGAGCTGTTTACAGCAGAGAGAGCCTGGAAGGCTCTGGAGGTGGCTGAGAACAAACTACTGGGACCACTGGGAATGAAGACACTTGACCCTGAGTAATATAAATATATATATATATGTTCATACTCTCTCCTCTCTCACACTACATGCTGTATTTATGTCATGATGACAATGTTTAACCTCGCAGTGACATGGTGTACTGTGGTGTCTATGACAACGCTCTGGACAACGACAACTACAACCTGGCAAAAGGCTTCAACTACCACCAAGGACCGGTGAGTGTGACACAGCTTGTGACACCAGAGCTGATCGTGCCTGTTCTAGACAATGACGGTGACCAGCAGCACTGTCACTGTCACTGCACTCTGCTCGGCTCTGCTCTGCTCCTCTCCATGAAGAATACTGCTGATATATTTTGAACAGATGCCACATCAAACAGCACAGAGTAGATCGAGCCGAAGAGTCAGATGCAGAAATGACATAGAGAAACTGGTCAATTTTTCAAAATTTTGCATCAAATCAAATCAAATTTTATTTGTATAGCCCAAAGTCACAAAGTACATTTGCCTCTTTGCCTTGCCTTATGTATGAAGCTGTGTGGAGAACAAACCCAAACAGCATTGTGGATGTCACAGAGCATTCCTGGTGGAATTTAGCTGGTTAAGACATGTTAATGCTTCTGGAAGAGTTTCCTGTCTTTCTCTCAAGCTGTCACTATCTAATAAAGGCTCTGTCTGTGGATGCGTGTCTCTGTGTGTGTCTGTGTGTGTGTAGGAGTGGCTGTGGCCCATAGGCTACTTCCTGCGTGCTAAGCTGTACTTTGCAAAGAAGCTGGGACAGGATACCTACAGCAAAACTGTCACTCTGGTGAAAAACATTCTGTCACGACATTATACTCACCTGGAGAGGTACGACTGTCGTCTGTTTAACCACCCACTGTGCTTAGTTTCATGATGGCAGCAGAACAACCACACACACAAGACTGTGCAGTAATTCAACTGAATTTCATTTGAATTATGAAGTGCCAGTTCATAACAAAAGTTATCTCATGACAGAGCAGATCTAGACTGTAACCAACAATTAGAGAAACACACACACACAGAAGGAATGAAACGTGTGATCTGAGTCATTCATTGCTCTCTTCATTGTTGGTGTATTGTCAGTTCTGAGCCGCCCTGTGTCTCCTCAGGTCTCCATGGAAGGGTCTGCCAGAGCTGACCAATGAAAACGGCCAGCACTGCCCATTCAGCTGTGAGACTCAGGCCTGGTCTCTGGCCACCGTGCTGGAGGTCCTCTATGACTTCTGAATGGCAGAATGAGTCACAGCAGCAACACGTTTGTGAAATGTTAAAGCATTTGGACTGTGATGACCTTCAAACACTTTAACTGTTAACTCATGTAGATGTCTTTACCCTCAGACCTGAATGTATGTCAGGTATTGATTTAAAGCTGATGTGGCTTCAGTTTAATGTTCATTATCATACAAGTATTAATATCAACAATACTTAGAGTTAGAGAGCTTTTTTTCCTATCTCTCTCAAGCTTTTTTCATTTCCATGTTCTGTCGCAGCTCAAATGAACTGAAAACTCCCTCCACTCAAAATCTGTATTTACTAAGAGTAATGAAAAATTGACAAGCAGACATTTGTTTTTTCAAACATTCAGCATTTTAAAAAAACATGCTAATGCTAAATATGCTAAATATTTTTTAATATTCTGACAAAGTTCAATGAAAGTGATCCCAGCCGTCTGGTGTTGATATGTATCTCATTACACACTGAAGCACTTTGAGCCTACAGCCAGCAGTCTGAATCTAACTAAACTAAAAAGGGCAGAACATACACACATTTTTTTCTTCCTGAGCAGGTGCTTTTATTTTGAAAGATGTCTTTTATACTGAAATCAAACAACCTGCCACTGTGTGCATTCACACCTGGAATTCTACCTCCCAGCCTGTCCTCACATAACCATACAAGTGACCTAAACACCTTCTGATGGCATGCTGTAGCACCTGTTGTGATGTACAGTTTCCAAACGGTACCACACTGTCCACCTGATGATGCCTTTCCACAGACACATGGTCTTCCAGCTGTTTCACATTTCCCCTCAAGCCTTATGATGTTATGTCATCAAATATTTCATATTATTCAAGTGTGTATTAATGTTCTGTGCATGAACGTTGTGTGTAAACATGCTGTAGATCTTTGCTCATGTCTGATAGCGGCAGAAGTAACGTTGCACACCAGCAAAGGTTTACCAAGAAAAGTCACTGTGTGCACCTGAGCACTGGAGTCCTGTCACTGTCCCCTGAGCTACTGTTACTTTACTGATGCAACAATGAAGCCACTCAGTGCAGTATTAAAGGATGTGCTGGATAATTAGTGGTGTACTCCCTACACACACACACATACACTGTGAAATGCATATGTGTACCTACCATTTGATCAGTGTG
Organism: Nibea albiflora; assembly: GCA_014281875.1. Classification (NCBI taxonomy): domain Eukaryota; kingdom Metazoa; phylum Chordata; class Actinopteri; family Sciaenidae; genus Nibea; species Nibea albiflora. The sequence continues at coordinate 23,743,006 of CM024798.1, read as the reverse complement.
TCAGTAATGTTGTGTATTCTGACTGTGTAGTGTTACAGTTGCCATAGACTGAGAATAAATGAACTGTTAAATGAGTCGACTGCTGCCTCCTGACGTCTCTGTTCATTCACACAGCTGCATACAGACGTGGACGTCTCAGCCGATGAGCATAATGATGGTAAACATCAGATTTATATATTCTGTGCACAAGTATAGAATTACATACTCCAGTGCATGCTAAAGTATGTAATTATGTATATGTTTGTGTCATAGACTGTATAAAACATAAAACCCACAGGTTCTTGGTACTTGGCTTCTATGACTGTCAGCAGTATTACACGTCAGTTTGATGACGTTAACCAATCAGTCAGAAGCACCCTAACATGAGTCAAGTTCTGTGTAGAAATAATTGATGACTTGTTAGTGATTTTTAAATGTGATGGTCATATGGTGAAGGTCAGGGCCCAATATTTGTGTGTTATTCTGATTCTTAGTCTGGTGGTTGAGCAGCCCTGCAATAAGCTAGACTTATCCAGGGTGTGCACAGATAATGGATGGATGGTTCAGCAGCAGGTACTTCTGTAATGCTTGCACTGGGTGAACAGGCTGTGGTGGGTGGTGTGGAGGCACCTCACCTCTCCTCACTGATGTCATACATGTTCGGTACATAAGTATCAATAATTTCATATAAGAACAAGTAATAATGACTACAACTACTAACCTCTAAATCAACTCTAATATCAATATTGTCATGTTTCATTTCATGATTTGGTGAATTCAACTTCAACTTGTTGAATTTCTATACAATAAAAAACATTCTAAACCAGTCGAGTTTCAAAATAATTATTTTCTGTTGGCTCCTGTAGACTGAGAAAGCTCTGTAGTAAACTGCTATCATGAAGATACAAAGAAAGAGAGTTGCCTGGTGTGTGCATCATCCCCAGCTGTGAGCAGGCTTAGGACGAGACACAGAAAGGAGGAAAAAGAGAGGCTGTCCAAACATGGAAATGAACAAGCTTTTATTAAAGTGAGGTCTTTACCAGCAGGACAACATCTACATGAACACACAGACTGAACACACACACACACACACACACACACACTACATACTGACTCTAAACAGGAGTCCACCACAGTATCACTGTAGTTTCTCCATCATGCTATGAAGAACAGGGTGAGGTGAGGAGGATGCTACACCCTGCTTTGAGCAGAGATTGTTTCTCTTTTAAAGACTGAAGATCAGTTTAGTGTGTCCATGAAAATGTCTTTTAGTATCTATGTGTTGCATTGTGCAGATCAGGGCTGATCTGAGACACTTGTTCACACTGAGGGACATGTTCGTGAAATGTCCCTTTACTCAGTGTTGTTTCGTATCACATGATCTCCAAATTCAGGTCCTGAATGTGTTGTTTAACCTCTTGGTTCTCCATGATGACTGAAAACATTAAAAAGGATTTTATATCATAATTCTATGTGTGTGTGTGTGTGTGTGTGTGTGTGTGTGTGTGTGTGTGTGTGTGTGTCAGCAGTAGGCAGACAGGCTCAGCAGACTGATGAGGAGCACAGCTGAAGATGGAAAGACCTGAAGAGAGAGAGAAGTGCTGCTTAGTCAGCAGAGTTTTGACATATCACAGCACACTGACACTCAGTCAGTCAGTCAGTACTCACTCCAGCTGCAGAGTGTCCACCGCTGTTCAGCTTCAGAGTGCTGCTGTTCAGTTGAACCCAGAATGTTGTGTAGTCCTGGACCAGAGTGGCACTGTCCGGTCCACAATGACAACAAGAACATGACAAACGAGTGAGTGATGAGGTCAACATGTTATGGTAGAACCAGAGCTGATCCAGATACTGCTGTGACAGAGTGAAGCTGTTGTTTCAGAGAACATTTCACACAACGTTTCACACAGTGTTTCACACAATGATTCAGAAAATGTTTCAGTGAATTTTTCAATCAATATTTCATTGTTTTTTCAGAGAATGTATCAGCAATGTTTCAATAAATCTCAGATGTTTACTTTCACAAGGGTGGACTGAGATCATCTACCTGAAATAGATATCTCCATGGTTACTGTTGCTAGGTGCCTCCCAGGTTAGCTGGACTTTCTTCCTCTTGGCTCCTGAAGCTTGACTGACAGCCGAGTTCTGCACACAAACACATTCATACAAATGGGTTTTCACAGAGATGAGGCCTTTTAGAGACATTTCTGTCACGAGGAACATTCACACTTACCTCCTTGTTGTTGCAGTGCAGTGCAATGAACAGGGTGGTGTCGAGGTTGGTGAACTTTCCTACAGGCCACATCAGAGCTGGAAGCAGAAAGTTTATTTTATTGCTGTAGCAGCAATATTTCAGTTTTATTTTTCAGCAGTATTCTTTCCCACTACAGAAGCTTTGCATGATTCACAGTTCATCTTAAACAAGCTGTTTTATGACTTTTGTCTCTTAAAGGCCCCGCTTTGTTCTGGTTGGGGAACAGGGGCCATGTGGGCATGCTGGGGGTGTGGCTGAGGGCGGTGACTGTGTAGTTGTGACCTCACAACCTTACGGATGTCCTGATGGTTTAAAGACAGTTAGGTGCGTTTCTCTGTGGTTTGAGGACTTAACACTCTCACAGTATTCACAGAACATCTAAACAAAACACACGGAAAGCTCACGTTCTGTGACACAGGACCTTTAAAGATTTGTTTTACCATGTTCCTTCCTGCTCCTGGCCTGTAACAGGAAACCCTGGAACTCTGTGGAGCTGTTCTTCACCACCTCCACCGTCACTACAAGCAGAGAAATAAGGAGGTGAGAGAAGGGAGGGATTCATGTTGAAATGACACAGAGTGACTGCAGGAGCAGCAGGAGTGGAGGTAGAGAGGGGTAACATGGGTGAACAAGGGAACAGTGAATTATTGGGAAGCGAAGGGAGAGAGAACTAGTCCAGAAAGTGGACGTAAGCAGAGATAATGATCTGAGGTCACAGTGAACGCCTCTAAACATGACCTTTGACCTCTGAACTCTTAGCAAAATACCACCTTTGGGATAGAAGGCAGGGTGAGGGAAAATTAAAGAGGTTTAGAAGGGCAAGAGGCTGGAAGAGAAGTAGAATAATACAGAGAAAAGGAGAAAGGAACGGTCAAAGAATTGAACATTGTAGTTATTGTTGCACAAGCAACGGCTCCAAATAATTCTTCCTTTAGCCAGGAAACCTTCAGCACTGTGCAGGAAACTTGTATCATCTCACTTCTTCAGACTGTTCAGTGCAAAGAGAAACGAGGTTAAAGAGAATGCTGCACCACACTTAACAAGTGTCAGAGTCAAACTACTGGAGCAGCAATACTCTCTTAAAAGGTTAAACCAACTGCCACGATGTGTGTGTGTGTGTGTGTGTGTGTGTGTGTGTGTGTGTGTGTGTGTGTGTGTCTGCTCTTCCTGTTTTGTTTTTACTCTTGTCTTTTTAATAATCACTTCAAGAGTCTGTTGATGTTAATATAGTATTAATCAGTCAGTAAATCAGTAAATACTGAATTTCCTCTAATATAATTTTTAGAATTTTTAAATTATATTATACTTTACTTTTATTTTATCTTGCTATTTTTACATTTTAATGGGTTTTACTATTTTAACATTATGCATTTTTTTATGGTTTTTCTATTTTATTTCATTTCAGTTTAGTTCAGTGTATTTTTAAGCTGCTGTTTGCTGCAAGATGTTGAGAAGGTGCTTCCTCAGTTTGCACAGTTTGCAGGGTCTTGTTTATAACAGAGTGGAGGTGGGTGTTGAGATGGAGGATTGGGAGAGGGTGGGGGTGTTGTGGATTTATTGTGTGAAGCACTTTGTGTTACATGTTTTGTATGAAAAGTGCTGTACAAATAAAGTTTGATTGATAATAAGTGTGATAACACCAGAAGAGTGTGAATATTATGAAAACATGTCAGCGTATGTATAAATACATATTTCTATACATGTATAGAAATAGTGGATATGAGACAGTAAACTTTTAGAAAGGTATAATCATAAATAAAATGTCTTAAAGAGGCCAACATCATGTAATACAAAAACATGGCATGTTTATTAATGTTACATTCTACATACTTCTTAGAGCCTTTTTATTCGAATGATAAGTTTTATTGTTCTTGCATATTGTAAGTGTGTGTCCTGTTAATGTGACCATTCTGGATGACACACACGACTTTTAGTGAGAGCAGGTCCTTTTCTGGTTTCATATCAAATATGTCAAAGTAAAGTATTCATACATGACATATCACTATCTGCCATTAGCAGTCATTACCTACCTGCAGCAGGTCATTCATTAGAGTAACTTTATGTGAACGTTGCTGCACTGACGCACCTGAAATGACTCCACCAGGCCTGTAGGTGGCACTTGATGCGGATAAGGTGAATGGTGGGCTGCTGGGGGAAGGGCTGAAGGGTGGATGTACAGGCATCATGTTGCCACAAGAGAACGCCACCGAGCCGTTGGGGAAGCACACACAATCCTCCACGCAGCATACACACATCAATGCTAACAGCAGCGTCTTGGCTTTCAGAGGCATCTGAAAGACAGCAGACAGTGAGGAATGATCAGTTATCAAGCTGTGATGGCAATAATGTAACACCCAACCTGGACTTTAAAGAGCAGGTGCAACAGCCAATGACATCAAATGCTTCAGTGAGAGTGCAGTAAACTAACTGGAAACTGCAGTAGTAGAAAGTTAAAGCAGAAATCTGTGATTTTTCACACTGTCAACAAATTCCATGAAAAGAACAAAACCAACAATATGTCATCGGTAAGTCTGTCCCTCAATCCTCTCTGACTTCCTGTCAGTGTCTCAGCTTGAAACACGATGGTTCCCACTCAACACAAAAACCAACACAAAGACTGAAGTTGGTTCTTTTCTTGCCGTCACAGATAAATCCACATCTGGAGCTTCTTTCTTTTCTATTTGAAACTGCCACAATTCACATTCATTCACTGAGCTGTCTCTTCTTTATGTTGCGCAGGCTCTGTTTGGATTTGCTTTAATTGTGTTTTTGATGCTTTTATTCTTGAAGTTACCTGCCCGGGGAAAACAGGTGAATTCCTGTTATTAATACGCACTGTCCAACTCAAATAAGTACATATATCTAAACTGAAATCTTTAACATCATAATTGTCAAAAGATATTGTGTGTGTATATATATATATATATATATATATATATATATTAGCCATGAGCCATCTCTTACATGAACATGGATCAATTACTCTGCAAAGACTTGAAGATCAGGTGATGTGTTCAGGTTCTTACCTTCTCCAGGCTGCAGACACACTCACAGGTTGATCAGGAATCCTCTCCAGATGAAATAAAATGGCAGCTTAATTGTTTGAAACTCTTTAACGTTACAAAATGAAATGAAGTCACCTGGTCCTCCTCTTTAACCCAAAGACTGTCCTGCCTGTCGAGACTAGCTCAGACGAGTAATTGGCGTGCGTTCATGTGTGTGATTTGGTTTCACCAAGGAGTCCTCCATTGGGATCCCACCTCTTGTAACCATGACAATGCTAACCTTTGTGGTAAGAGGGGCGAAGATTCCAAACAACAACATGTCAATTATGACCCTCTCATGCACAGAGCAGAGGAAACAGGTCAGAGGATGGTGTAATTAGTCCTTGACTTAGTGTCTCCACTATTTACTTCCCCACACAGCCCCAGTTTGAATCACCATGTTTAAGCTGGGAACCACTGATGTTTCCTTTTGGTTTTCAGGTCTGTACCTTGTTATTCAATAGTCTTTCTCTGTATTCTTAAAAGTGGTGACAGGTTAGGAGGAATCAGAGGTCAGACACAAATGCTTGTCAAAAACAGCTGATTTTTTATTCTTTATGTGTGATACAGTAAGCAAAAACAACAGCAGCTCTGTGGGCAACAACAGGTAAACAACAGTGAGACTGACAGTGACAGTCAAGTGCACACAGTGTATGGGATAGATGAGAGTTTGGCTCGGACAGTTTTCACTGGCAGCCATGTTGGTGTCGTACCACACTCATGCTCCTCAGATGTTTCTGGGTTTGTACTAGTTTTCTATTTTTGAGCCAGTCATCTGAAATCTTTACAGGTAGATGACCAGGTGTGCTACATTTTACCATGTCTGAGAGAAATTGTTCAGAAGTAGACTGGATTTGTCGTGAGGAAAATTGTATTATTTCACAAGAAGGCTCCAAAATGTTTTGAAATGTTTGTGTCAGCTTTCCCAGACACAAAACGATCTGTTTGAATGTGTGTGTTGACTTGAGATCATTTAGTACACCCCAAAGAGCGACTTTGTTAAGAGCAAACATCTGAAGTGTAATGCTGTATTATTTAGAGGTTTACCTTGATACTGTTTGCAGACATCAAAGATTCATCTAAGAGTCACCTGCCTTTTGTTCATCTTATTGTTTGTTGTGTGTGCTGAACAATGAGAAGAGTCATCCAGAGATTCTGCGTACAGCCCAGGCACTCAGCTTCAGGACACGATTCCTTTCATTTCAAGTGAAATGTGCTTTGTAGCTTTTTCATTCTTGTTGGATGTAGTGATGCTAGCAGTTTCCGACTGCCTCCAGTCTTTGTGCTTAGCTGGGCTAACCCTCCTAACATCCTGGTCAAATGTTAGTTCAGATTAGATTTTAGATTTAATGTCATTGCAAAGTAACAAATTATTTAATTTACTGTCAAAGTGTAACCAGAATTTACTTACTTTACAGAGACTTTAACGTGTGCATGTAAAACACTGACTGATTTATGATGGTTGCTTTGACTTGCCACTTGGAGGTGTGTTCAAGTGGTGTTGTGGTGCGTATGGTAGAAGTAAATAGAACCACTGTTATATTTCAGTGTTATAGATTATTATATAAGCATTTTGACTTTAGTTTGCTGCTGTGTGCGTTTAGTGTAATTAGCATCAACTGTTACCTGCCTTGATGTTGTAGTAGTCTGGATGTGAGTGGCAAAAAGCTAGGTGCTTCAGCTGTTCCATCCACACTCAGCTGGATGTATTAAAGAACTCCTTTTCCAGGAGAAGTGCCACAGTTTGTTATTTTGTGGGGAAAATGGAGCCTTGACATGGATCAGCTAATCAGAATGAAGACGTGATCAGTTTTTTTGGTACAGTGTAAAAAGTGTGACATCAGTGAAGCTGGCAGTAAATCAGTCTAAGGCAGGAGGCTGTGTTGTGTAAATTCATGTTTCAAATGACAGAAATAAAAGAGCACAGTTACATATCAGCATGACACCATTGGTACAACCTGACCAAACTTTGTACTTTAAAAACAGGACTGGACCAAGGCTGAGGGGGCTCAGTCGCAGTTTTGTCCCTGGTCCAGGCCATCCTTGTCTGCTGCCACAGAAACAAGCTGCCAGAGGGCTTTCATGTGCTCTGGATGAACCCTCTTTAGTGGAACTTAGCACCATAAGAAGATGTGAGAGAATGGATAGATTATAGATATTTAGGATAGGGAGCATCAGCTTTAAAATGGGGTGGGAGTGATGGACAAAATGGTGAGTGCAACAGTGAGAAAGATGAAATAATGAATAAAGAAGAAATAAGGAAAAAGAAGAAGGGTTATTCTGGAGTTGAGGGGACGGATGAACAGAAAGCCCAGTATGTCCTAAAGCTAGTCTATCTTCACATTTCCGGGGAGGTGGTGGTCAGTGAATGCATTTAGTAGCAGGTTAAATGGTCACGGCCTCCGTCACATAGAGTGGGCTAACTCATGAAGCTGCTTTGAGCGGTTTGATGCTTTGAGTATTTCAGACAAACTTCCAGTTGTAAAATATTTCTACAGAGCAGGAGCTGTACTGATGACTCTACAAGGAAGCACTAGTAAGTGTGAACTATGTTTGTTTTTAGTAATGATGACGCTACTACACACAAGAACAGATTTACTTTGAGGAGGAGCGAGGAACCAAGACCAAAGTGGATAATGTTGACAGATAGGAGTTAAAGACAGGGACCACAGATTGACATCAGTGATAGGAGGAAGAATTACAAGATTAAAATGAATGTCTGAAGGCCTTACATTGCTAGCAGCAGGCTTTTGTGTAGCACCAATATGAATGTAATGTGACCTTTGGTACCAGTGGTTTGTGTTAAGGGGGTTGAGGTGAGAGGTTACAGTTTCAGGGTCTCGGTGCCTTACAGGACTGGCAGCAGGCCTTTCTGTAGTACCAATGGGAGCACAGTTTCACCTTCAGGACCAGGGCACAGTTGGCTGTCGGCTTGTCTTGACAGGAGTCATCTACTGCTACTGATGCTGCCGGGGCTGCTGCTGGATGAACACACACAAAATATGTAAATAGCAGTACAGTAAGTATCAAAAAACAAAATAGAAAGATAAATGCTCCATTGAATTCATCAGGACACTGCAGGTACTGTACTTTCTCACAGTGACGCATCTCAGAGTCTTTTTTCCTCCTCTGATGGGGCTGAAAGTGTGCTGAAATATTGCATCATACGCACGCACTCTGTTTGTTTTTGTACCTGGTGCTTCTGTCGGACAGCTCTGGATTTCACAGCTCTGTCTGGCTTCTGGCTTGAGGGCAGAGTCGCAGCTGTGGCCCCTGGTTACCAGCTCCTCCCCCTGGTAACACTTCACTTCTCGAACCTGGACGCCACTCCCGCAGGTCTTGCTGCACTGAGGGGGCAGGAGGGGACAGGTCGTCTTTATTTTTTCTACATGATGTTACTGATGATCAAATACATCTGAAGATAATAACTCTGATAATATTTGAACAATTAGCCAGCCATGATTTGAAATGGCTATGAGTGTGTTCTGGCTAACTGATGCGTCAGTATGTAGGCAGGCAGACAGACAGGCAGACAGTTACCTGAGACCAGGATGTGGTGAACCACTTGGAGCAGGGTCTCTGGAAGCAGGAGGAGCTGGTCTCTGGCTTGTTGGTTTGGTCACAGCTGCTGTCTGGAAACTCTTTGAACACACCGCCTTCCAGCCCGGCACACACCACCTGACGCTGCCGCACACCACGCCCACACGTGGCATTGCACTGACACACACATATATAACAAACACACTTAAACTTCTATCTCCATCCCCCATGAAGCGCACCTCTTATAGACATTCTTTCTTTAAACGTTTACCTGTTGCCATTCCTGTTCCACCCAGTGGGGGGCGCAATCTCTGTCGCCACAGGGATAGATGGCCAGCGGGCGCAGTGATTGGTCGCACTGCTCCTCTGACATCACTATCCCACCTGAGGAACGACACATCACTGCACGCACCATCCTTCCCTCGCCGCACACACCTGAGCACTGAACACACACACACACATTCAAAATATAAACTCATTAAATATTAAATGACAAGTATTAAATTCCTGCTGCGTGTGTTTGCACTCACAGGTCCCCAGTCAGAAACTGTCCATCTTCTGTCACAAGGTGGGCCTTCACATTCCTGCTCTTCTATTGGCTGAGAGGACTTGTTACACAGTCTTATTTCCATGGAGCAACGAACCTCTCGAGTACGAACACCACGAGAGCCGCAACGAGCTGAACACTAAGACACACACAGACACATGCAGATCAGGTCACTGGATGAATATTCCAGCAGTCTGGATTCAGGAAAAATGATTCATCTGTTAGCTCTCATCTAGATGCATGTTCATGATACAAACAGGAGACCATGACGGTGCACATGATGAATACACACAGGAAAACAGAGATGACTGATCAACATGAAAATCACTACCTTTGAGGCGTTTGAATTGACTGAGAATCGATTTCCCATGAGGCCTTTATTCAAACCTCACCTACCACCACAAACCACAGTGAGGGTTGGTGTTCTGCAGTATCATATTCCCACTCCTTCAGATGAAGAGAAGCCAGCTGAGGTGGTGCAGACACCTTGTAAGATTGCTCTTTGTGAATATCCTGGGGGAATCGAGACGAGGAAGAGCCACCATATGGTGGAGGGATTAAACACCCCAGCTGGCTTCAGAAGGAGCAGGAAAGTCTCATTTGTGCTGTTCAGCTTTCCCCACTCAGAAATCCATGAATGGATGGATGCCAGGACAGTTGTGATGTTTTCATTTCAAACTCCAGCTCAGTATCATGGAGTTTTATACTAGTTACAAACTTAAAATCTGATTCTTGTTATGAAAATAACCACTGCCCCTCCTCCATTGCAGACACTGCACTGTGGCTTGCTGTATTACCTCTGACCACTCAGACACCTCCCACTGTGGTCCGCAGCTCTGGCCAACGCAGACCTTTCTATTGGCTGGTTTGTGAAGGTCATGTGACAGACACAGCGAGTCGTAGACAGAGGAGTCGAGGCCGGGCGACAGCATCTTCCAGCAGCGCACAGTACGATACTGGACGCCCTCACCGCATGTTCGAGAGCACTCGCTCCAACCACTGGTCTCCCATCTGAGGACAGAGTGATGAGATGGTGCAGTTGATGGTGAGTTCTTCAGTGAAATATTTGATGAATAAAAACCATTCAGTCACAGTGAGTCATTCGTTCTTCTGCCGGTGCTTTCTTGGGAATAATCTGCGTGCATTCCCACCTACCACAATGTCTTTGTTTTTATCCTTGGTAATATAGATTAATGAAAACACTTCACACAGTTGGCATCATCTCATTAATGGCATGTAAAGAGATATACATTTCAAGGCCTTTAAGGACTTTGATTTGAGATAAAACTCCCCAAACTTTGAATTATACTTTATTTATACTGGGTCAGTAAGTTAAACCAGTATGAGCAGTACCTTGGAGGACATTCTTTTCCAGTGCAGAATTCATGTGTGGGCTCAGGTCTGGTCAGAGAGTCACAGTAACTGTCATCCACTTCAGTACCATCATACCGTACACAGAGGGCATAGCTAGTGGTGATACCTGGCAACACCCACAGGCAGTACAGAGTACAGACAGATTAACAACAGACAAAGCATGTGCACTACCGTGTGTTCATTAAATGATAATAAACAAGGTGAAGACAAAGAGCACAGGTGCATTCTTTTCTCGGTTCCCACCTCACTGTGCTTAATCACATGAATACAAGCAGTCTGCTGATTAGTGCGGATCACTGCTAATTTATTGATTGATATTAGTCTGTCATAGATATATCATATCACTGTGTGTGTTACCTGACATGCGCAGATGACAACTTTATTAAAGAACATAAAGCAGAAAAATATGGTTGCTACTTATACTTACCAAAAATAAAGAGAGGTGTCCTCCATTTTAACATTACTAATCAGTTTAAGCCACACATGGTTTTGCAGTGTGATGTGAGGTGTCCTGATATACAGTACCAGCCAGTCAGACACTAATATTTTCTATAACTGCAGTAGAACAACGTTCACAAGCTGCTTTAACAGAAAACAAAAACAGAATGAATGTGGTTATTATCATATTAGTGTAATTGCATGTTGTACCTGTCGTACAGGTTGAGCTGCATGGAGCGTAAGCAGAAACCTTCCAGCGATACATGTCTGCCAGACTGATATCTGGGTCCAGACCCACATCAAAGTCATTGCTGCAGAGAGACAGAGACACACAGAGAAGCTGATATGAAAGCTGATATGTTATGTTAATTAAGTTATATTAAAATCTCAACCCAGAGGCAAGATTCTGTCATTAAAACATATATCATTTATGTGAAGTGAGAAAAACAGCACATCAGGATTATCAAAGTGTGTGAGTACAACAAAAGGACAGAAGGAGTATAATAAGCAGTGCAGACTGGAGCTGATGAACATGATCTGGCAGAAATGTGTGGTGAATTCCATTTCAGAGCATGACAGTGACCTTCAAGCAAATATCTTCTCTCCAGCTGTTCTCTCATACCTCTCTGTGTTGGCTGCCTGGACTGCAGACACCTGTTGCAGCTGTACCAAGATGGCTGTGTGTGTGTCCAAGTGTGTGCCAGTTTCTGATTCTTTGCGTGCAACAGAGTGTGTGTCAGTAACTGTGTGCATGTCTGAGTGTGTTTCCAACTGTGAGTCTGTGTCTGCCTTTGTTTCTGCATGTGCTTCTGCTGGTGAACGTGAATCAGTGAGTGTGTGTTTAACAGAATGTGTGTTTGACTGTGTCTGGTTGAAATGCAGATCCTCTAGTAGCAGACAGGGGGCGTCTTCTGGCAGGGATGCAGGGTGAACACTCTGACTACCTGTGAGTGGATATCAACACATGAATGTTATATGTCAGTTTTGACATGTATCAGTGAAAGTTAAGCATCATTAGCATCATCATAAGCAAACTACACTCGATGATTTTGTAATAATTCTTAAACTCAGGATCTGGACGCCATACTGAGGCCTTCCTTACACCAGTTACTAGTGATGCAGACTCACAAACCTTCTTAGAGAACTGTGTGTTATGGATCTTCCAACTGAGCTCATTCTTCTCTTATTCCCAGTTACTCTTCCCACTCCAATAACACTTTGCATGAACCCTCGGATTAACAAATCAATGGATGACGGAAAGGATGTTGACTAAGAGTGTGCAACAAGCACTTCACTGATAACTCTTCCTCTAACTAAATGCCAAAGAGAAAATTGTTCAAATCAGAGAACCCTTAACAGTCCTGAGTTGACACAGCTAACATACGTACAGCAAATGTTATTTCTGTCCGAGTCTGTGGTTTAGCTGGGTTATATGCTGAACTTGTCAGATCTATCATCACTCATATCTAATCACTCAACTATTGTTCAATTCAATTTATTCAGTTCAGTTCAATTTTATTTATATAGCACCAAATTCATAACAAGAGTTATGTCATGACACTTTCCATACTGAGCAGGTCTAGATGCACTCTTTATAATATTATATACAGATATATATACATATATACAGAGACTCAACAGTTCCACCATGAGGAAAAACTTCCTTTTAACAGGCAGAAACCTCAGGCAGACCCGAGCTCAGTGGTGGAAGGTCATCCAGTTAGATAAATAGAGAGATAGAGAGACACAGATGCACTGCAGCAGAAAAACAATAACTATAAACTATAAACTGTAATTGTTCTTTCCTACCTGGGAAAGAGAGCAGCAGAGTGTTGTCATCAGCAGTGGTAGGCTCATCGATTGAGTTGGAGGAGCTTCCTTAATGACAGAATAACAAATAGAGGCAATGAAACAAATAAATAATAGATAATGATTTAAGAGCCAAAAGAAGTGCTAATATAAAAAAGCTCAAGTATTACATGAAGACACATGAATGTCTGACTCACGGTAACCAGATGGGACTGGAGGTCCGCGCTCCTCAACGTCATTATGGCTGAACACATGACTGGTGACATCAGCTGGTCTGTACACCAACATGGCAGGAGGTGGTGGCGGGCTGGGGGTTCTGATCTCCCACACTACTTCCTCCTCCTCTTCCTCCTCCTCCTCTTCCTCCTCCTCGTCTTCCTCCAGTTGGACATCTGATTGGTCATCAGCTTCCAGCTGAGTGTTGTAGTGATGGACAGGTGTCACACCTGCTCTGCTGTGATTAGTTGCTCTGAGTTGATCACCCCTCACAGCCTCATTTACCTCATTGTAGGTGAGGTTAAGATGGGAGGGGCCTGTTGTGATGCCCTCAGCGGCTGTGATCATGTGATCGTCATGAGATGTGCGGGGGATGGTGAACTCGTAGGTGATGTGAGGGAGCTTCCCATTCAGGTTGTAGTACTTCATGTCCAAAGAAAAAAAAAATCACAGTTAATGACTTCAAACTGTTGTAGAGTAAACACATATGTAGTGTGTGTGTGTGTGTGTGTGTTACCATAACATTCAGGCCCTGAAGTGTTGGTCCCTGGGCAATGATATACTCAAGCCCATCAGAGAACACATTGCTAGGGCGTCTGTATTTAAATACTGTTCCTGCCACACGGAAGTTTTGAGGATTGTCAAACACAGTGTTTCCATTGAAGAAGAAATGACCAGCTTCATCTGACAGGGCTAGATAGAAGAGGACACATCAGGGGTGAGTAAGACAATGATATTCAAAACTGGGTCAGAACACCCAATAGTCATTTTCAGGAAGACAATATAGTTACCAATTTTTATTTTTATAACCCAGAGTTAGGCTAACAGATCAAAATGATCTTTAAATATAGATCCACATCATGTTTTATAATAAAAACATTTGTGCTTTGAAGCTTTGCTTCAGTTGGTTTTGTACTCTTTAGTTTATTGACCTTAAAGAAGTTGTAGGTTCTCACCCAGGATGTTCTCAGTCTTGTGTCTCTCTATGATCTGAATGTCAGAAGCTCCAGCTGGGATGTTGATGATGAACACGTAGCCTGATAACAAAAACACAGACTTTAAACACTGGTACATTGTTATGAACCATCATCTGGGAGCATCGTGAAAAAACAGTACATGAGTACATCATCATCAAAATCAGAACATGTTTCAATAACGTAATAACACCATCTCCATAGAAACCTGTCCTAAAGTCGACTGGACGAAATCTTACTTCAAAGAAGATTTCTGTGGGTTGATTAAAATGTTCATTCTTGGTCTAAAACTACAATGTTCAGAGTTGACTTAAACCTAAAGACGAGACTAAAATGTTTCGATTAAAAATTGACAAAATCTAAAAATAGCTGCATCATTTTATTAAACAGTTGCTTTAAAAATCACCCAAAGGAACTTGACTTTACTTTCTGATGGTACATAATTTATACTTCTTATAATTCTGTCTACATGTGTGTCTGTGTGTGTGTTACCTAACTGTGTGAGTGCCTTCCTGTATGATCCAGAGATGCGCTGGCATGACGTCCCGTTGCCTCCACATATTCCACATCTGTCTACTGTCTTACTGCTGTACAGCTCCCCATCACAGCCTACAGGCTGGAGCACAAGAGACATTCAAACCAATCAAAAGATTTAGGCTGTTCATCCAGCCAATTAACTGTTGTCATCAACTTGTTTTAATCAAAACATTATGTATTGGGTTACCTGACATATTCCCTCAATGCAGACTCCATGGTATTTGGCATCACGGCAGAAGGTACCATCATGGGCGGGAACTAGCAGCTGACGCTCGCCACTGATGGTTGTACACTGCAGGTCACATGGCTTATTGGAGATGCTGATGTAATCAGCTACACAGGAAATTACATATATTTAAAAATACATTTATTTTATTGACATCACACGTCAACAAAATTCATTCAAATCAATTAATTACATTTATTTAGCAGTTGGGATTGCTTGAATGAAAAGCTGCCTGCTGTAGCTTTAACTGAAGGTCATAGATGAGTAACTAATCTTTAACATTTGCTGGATTTAGTGAGATTTAACAACTACAACGACAATTATCAGAAGACTAGCAACAGTCGTTTTAATTTATTCATTTAATTAAAGACCAATACCTGAATAAACAAAGAGGCAGGCGAACAGAAGAATGACTGATAAAATGACATTATACCTGGGTAAAGAGGTGTCCACTGGTAGTATCTTCTTCCAAAGGATTTGGAATTGAACTGGGAACACTGGTGCTGTTTGAAACTAACACTGGGGCTGGGACAGGGCTAAACACACAACAACACACACTCAGTAAAGCAGCTTTAATCCAGTTAACCTGTGTTCTAAGGTTACAGACTCAACAGAGAATTAATCACCATAGTTTCAACATTATCATAGCTTCATACCTGGTTTGGACAGAGCTGGTACTGTTTAGGAGAGCCAACACAATAGGAGCTGTTTACATTCTGGGTGGTGGAAAGCCTGGGACAGAGACCGGATAGGACAGAGATGTAACATGGTTATTATAGTGTAATACATGAATAACACAAAAGAGGCAGATGCTGATCTCACTACATGATGATTCCCCAGATGTCATGCCAACTGTTTTGTCCTATGAGAAACTACTCGCAGCTACAAGTGTAGTGTGAGACAATCAAGCAACAACCTCCTCAGCTGTACAGAGGGTGAATTTTTATAGAACTCACCTGTTCAAATTATATTAAGGCTAAAAGTTATGCAGAATTATGCAACGTGGCACTGATTGACAGGTGGGTGCTGTTACAAATGACACTGTTTCCACATCTTTACCAATTGTTAGATTAGCCGAGAGGCGGAAGAGACAGGAGAATTTCTGGATAGAAAGATGATTCAGTAAGAGTCTGACTGTTATATGGTTCATTGACATGACTGGATGAAGTTCACCTGTGACAGGCAGATGGTTCCTGCCTATATCTTTCGAAAGTGCCTTTTTCCAAACTGTTTTCACTGGTGCACTAGTTGAACAGCCGAAGTTTAGTTGGGGTTTGAGAATGTAAGAAACCATGGTGAAAAAAATCCACAACCCAACTTCTTCTGAAAAGTCTCTTCTCGTATACATTCTGTCATGTCCACACAGAGCTTATGTGACATCCCACCCATTCCTGTTTTTTGTAGAATAAACTGTGATTCACCAACATTTAGTGCTCCCAATGAAAAGTGGGTTTGTTTCTGTAATAAGTAGCTGGGACAGCTGCCACTATGAGTAACAGTACTTATACTATATACACCTCCCAGACACTTGGCACAAATTAACACAACATATTCAAAGTGCTTCGTACTGACTAATGCTAATGTTATCCCCATAACTGTCTCACATTTTACACACTGACTACTTACTAACAACCATTACCATTTCAGGCCTAAACTCAATCTTCTTTTTGTTGTGGTAAATGTTTCTCAACTTGAGAGAGCAATGCTATTTTCCAAGCAAGAAGCATTTCTTTCCATTCAAACTGCCTTTTGCCACATCAGCAGCTCTTGAGTTGGCGGAAATTTCAACACATAAATTGTCTAAATCAATCAGTGCACAGTCTATAGGACTATTTTCAGTACCATTATTACAAGTGTGGTTGATACATTTACTGTAAAAGTTTTCCAGTCTTGCACAGCACCCTGTGGACTCATGGCCCCAATGTACACCCATTTACAGGGGTGAATAAATGTATACACACACAGCTGTACTAATCAATGTTTTCACATTGATAAATTAATGTGTCAAATGCGAACATTTATAAAACATGAAGTATGTCATGAAAGTGATGAACACACCACAAATCATCATCTGCTGTTTTCTTTGCTTTATGGAGTTTTTTTTAGCCTCAATGTTTTGGCCCACAAAGTCTCATCCATGTCCTCAGCAGGCGGGCATTTACAGAGAAAAATAATAATAAAAAAGCTTTCCAAATAGCAGATTCAGTAAGGCTAACAGTATTTATCAACTAAAGACAATTATTTTGTTGGTGGAGGCCAAAGCAGAACTAAAAGAAGAAGGACTATTATATTTCCATTCATCAGGTGGACAAAAAGTCCACTTAAATTGAATGCTAATGTTGGTCTGCAGTGGAAAGAGGAAATAACTGTAAAGGTGAGAACATGTTAATGACATGTTTACACCACATTTGCTTGTCTAAAAGTAATGTCTGTCTATCTATCTAAATTTGCTTTGCTCTTTTTTGCTTGTTTTTTGACTGACAGATGAACAGAAAAGACAATATGTGATTTTCCAGATAACACGTTTGTATTCACTCACACTGCAAAAATGAATAAATAAATCACAAAAGGTATGTAGGCATGCTATCACAAACTTGCTGAATGTAAAACTTTGTACAGTTCAAGAAACTGCCTGCAGCACAAGGCCCAGGACACATTTCCCCATGGGGACAATAAAGTTTATCCATCTGTGAAAACAACTGCCACAGTAAAATGTTAGTCGATTGTTTGTCTATACATACATTCACGTCTTCAGGAAATGTAATCAACATGAGCTGACTCTGAAGAACAATCTGAATGTGGTTTTTAACAGTAAAGGAGCAAAGAGCTTTTTGTTCACTCTGCAGCAGCTGATGGAAACACATCTCAAGGGTCTGAGGACTTCACCAGTTTGCACATTTTGCAACAACACGACATGTGTCTGCAACATTCATACCAGGAAAAATCTGTCTAACAGCGCTGTAGTTTAACATGATTCTAATTCTGTTTGTGTGATGCGAAGGACATACAGAAAGAACTCCAACGTGGACTTAATGCATCTGTCTTTCATTACCATGTTAACTGCACCCCCCGACACACACACCTCCTCTGTCTATCTGTGTCTCTCTCTGTGTCTTCAGCCCATCCTCCTACATCGTTTAGACGGTAAAGTAGGAGAGACAGCAAGAAGAGGTGAGCGGGAGGTCACTATGTGAGAGTGTCACATCTAATTGGTAGAAGGTGATGAGGATAGGACATGAGAGGAATGGGAGAAAGAAAAAAGCAGGAGGAGAGCTGAAAAGTGGAGGGGGTGAACACGATAGAGAAGAAGAGGAGTGTGGAAAACAGAAAGGGAGAAAATAAAAAAAAAAGAAGAAATAGGAGGAAAGGGGCAGACATGAGGAGAAAATGGGAAGGAGAGGAACAAAGACAGGAGACAGAAAGGGGGAGGAGGGAAGAGGAGGGGAGAGACAGAAGGCCAACAGTGAGGGCAGAGTAGCGTTAATCTTGGCTGACAGAAACTTCCGCAAGTCTGACGGGGGGGTCAAAGGTAACAAGATGGCTACAAACACACACATTCTGTCAGTGCTCTACCTAACTCCCCTCTGTATGCGGCCATGTTTCTGCTCCTCCAGAGTGTATACATAACTTTACATGATGTCTGTTGTGCGTTTGTGTGTCTATACTATGTGCAACAATCAACGATTGTTTAGTATAAAAGTCACCCCGATAGCTTTGATGGAGTTCAGGATGTTATTTTTATTTACACTTTACACTTCTCAGCGGCACTGTAAGTGAAAGCATAACAATATATTTAATATATACTTTAAAGCACTTAAAAGGCGCTGTGTGTCTACTTTAGGGAGTTGTATTTACAGAATAAAATATTCAGAACTCTGTTTTCATGAGTCAATGAATCACCAGAAAATGGAGTCCACCATGTTGAACCAGCATGTTTCTACAGTAGACCAGAGCAAACCACTGGCTCTACATAAGGACATGTGTGAAGGGCAGGGTGACACTGCAATCAGAAACTATACTGTGTGATGTCACAAATTTCTACACTCATGTTGTTAAGGCTTTTTAGTTGAGATTAAGCTCTTTTCACGGAGCTCTGATGGAGCTCCTGATGATTCCTAATTTCTCCTATCACATGCTTCAATCAGTTTGTCACTATGTGGACTTGCATCTTAAATGTCCCTATAGCCCTCAGTGTAACAATGAGAAAGATAGACACACTCAAAAGAAGTTGGGATATTCAAGTTTCGGGTGAAATTTATGGAAAAAGTTCATGCTGCAGTGATTATTATATCAGGAAAGCAGTGCATTTAAATAGAAGCATGCAATGGTCATTCCTTCATCTCAAACTATTGAAACAAAAGCTAACAACAGTGGTGTGTATACCACAACTAAAACTGTCAGTGTCTCAGTAACTTGTAATGTATCCTTGACCATCGATTACAGCTCAACTAGACATCTCACAAGTGGACTTATTGCAACCTGCTGATGACACTCTGTGACACTCAGCGCTCAGTGGTAGCTTCCCTCTGAGTACTTCCTGTTTGAAGCCTTGGTTCGTCTTGGTGTCATGATGTTAAAATGTGAACAGCATGATGAAGAGGACTGTTTAAATTCAAACTGTCATTGAAGCAGAACATTTAGTCATCCATTCATGGATCACACACTTGCATGTTATGCAATAAGTAGTGAAACACTGAACAGTTGGACAGATCAAAGGTCAAATGAAGTTCACCTGTAAAAGGTTAGAGTGCATTTTAGGTGCACTCTGAAATTTCATCCAAAAGCTGAATGTACTTAACTTATTGTGGGCAGTGTGTGTGTGTTGTGAAATTCTGGGCTGATACTGATGCCGATGTTTAAAATAACAACTTGACCGATGCCAACGTTTTTTCTTTGTTACATGCATTGCAAACTGCATAATTTGGATCTTTCTCGAAGTGTCCCAGAAGCACCTCTACGCTCGGCTACGCGTTGAATGACATATACACAAATATATAGCATGTAACCACATGTGTTTTTAAATATACTACCTCTGTATGAGACAATGTCTCTCCTGACTCCTCACTCCTCCTCCACAGCTCCTGGAACAAGAGGACCAGCTTGACCACTCCCCCCACCACTGAAACACCTCCTCCTGGGAGAACATACACACAGTACAAGTGTCAGAAAAAAACTAGAGTGGAGTGGTCACTTCTGATTGGTCAGTTACAGTGTTCTACATTCAAAAGGCCCCTGCTATGAATAACAGACAGTTGCTATAATAATCCAAGATTCTAGAAAAGCACGGCAGACACAATAAATTCAATGTCTTGTGTCAAATTATTGATTTCTTTAGTAAGAAGAAGTGTAATCGTCATGTACAGCGAGCAGCTCATTGTGGTGAAAATAAACAGGCTTGATGATGTAGGACCCCGACACATCATAACCTAATCCTAAACTGAAGCACGTGACTGGTGGTGCTTGGTGGTCGTATGCCACCTGATGGGAAATTGGACATATATGAAGTCTGTCACATATTCATTAGAGTCAGACACAAATCAGTCAGCTTCCTTTGAGACACCTCAAGTCATCTTCCAAACTCCATGAACTAAATAAAGTGACTACTGTCTGCATTTTGTATTTTTTACAACCTTGAGTTGTAGAATGATAAATAAATAAACCTAAACATTCATATTTCATAAGTGATACAATGAAAGCCATTAAACAACAGGTGTAACAGTGTAAATGTGTGATCACTGTACCTTACTGCTTGTCTGTTTCACATTTTGACTCCCAAAGCTGTGTGATTGTAGATGGATGTTACGTTGCTCCACTCTCCCTTCACTTCTGTCCTGACAGACACACACGACACATACACAGACACATACACATGAACATGGAACAGACTTACTGTGTGAGCCCCTGTGTATTGGGGTGGATGCACTAATCGACATCTCAAAATTAGACTTGATAAACTGAATCTTTAATTCACCAGTGAACATAACTCCATCTACTGTCTAAAGGTTCTATCTGTCGACCACTACGTAACAATGAGGTTAGTTACTTAGCACATGTACGCATACAAGGTCAGACAGAACTATTTTTTATCTCAGCTAAAAACGACTTTGCAGAAAAGAGTTTGAACCACCTCTGTTTATTTTCAGCAGGCTACAGTGAGAAAATGTGACAGACTAGTAACTAAACAGCATGGGTGTACTGTGGGTGTTTGTAACGACCAATCAGGTCGTTACACATATTGTTCCCCATGGCACATGAAATTAGTGCTAATGTAAAATCTAAAATTGACACATCCTCCATTAAGCTAGCCGTGGGGTTTGCCATGTAACAGAAGGATGTGATTTGCTACAAGACAAGTCTCAGTTAAGTGGTATTTTTTAATCCCTCAACTGACAAACACACACACAAAGACTCAAAGTCCCATTACTGTGTTGTCTCAACAGGGTCCTTAACAAGCCCACACAGGCTCCTTACTCTGTCAGATTACCCTCTGGCTAATTCAACACATAAACACAGTGAGTGTGTGTGTTTGGATATCTGTGTGGTTGCGAGCTAAATTGGACAGTAATAATTTCTTCCAAGGGAATCAAACAGCCATCAAAAAAAGGACGGTGGCATGTCGCATTGCAGAAGAACCAGCTCATTTTCACAGTTCAGTGAGTGAATAAAATGCTGGAGATTACTTGCACAAATAGGCTGCTGGAGTGGAAACATCCTGTGTAAAAAAGTCCATGTACAAAAAGCATGCTTAAACTTTCTGTGGAAGGTTTTGTGGTTTGAGGTCCAACTATGATGTGGTAATCTGGCAAATACAAGGACACCATCCTGTATACTTACATCTCTAATGAACTAAGCAATGAGCATTTACAACACTATTTATATAAATTCTGCAGCATGAGATATTAAGTATCAGCAGCCAGTATTATCTTATGACAAAGTTAGGATGAGTACGGCAGCTATCTGCAATTATTTTTTGATGATTCAGGTCATTTATTTTGCTTATTTAATGGTATGGTGTGTGCTCTTGCTCATGACACGCGTTCAGCAGCACAGCCAAAGAACAAGTTAGGGTGGATGAGGAATTTTATTTAGAGTCTGGCTGTGTGAAAGTATATCAGCAAATGTTGGATGACAATGGCTGGTTGGAATATTTTTACATATCGTCTGACCATATCTTAACAAATGCCTTGATACTGGCATACATTATCAGGGTAAGACGAAATGTTGGGTCATATAACGCCTTTCTAGTCTTCCGACCACTCAAAGTGCTTTTACACTACATATCTCACTCACACACTGATGGTACAGCCTTCAGGAGCAATTTGGCGTTCAGCTTCGAACCGCTGATTGAACCACTGATCATCTGATCAGTGGACGACCCGCTCTACCTCTGAGCCAACTGTTTAATAACCTTATAATCTACGTTATACCTATATTAATGTTTTAACAAAATATCGGGTAATATATTGTTATTAGATGTTTTTATGCAGGCGTATTGTCACAAATACAACTACCCTGACAGTTATATTAATTATTTACAGTTTATTCCAGAGCTATGAACTTGTGTGAATATGAACAGCACATGGTTCTTGTATGGGTGTCTGGCCTGGTGCAATATACCTGGAAAGCTGTCTGCAGCCCACACAGCTGTTACCTGCATAAAGTGTGCATGCAGCTGAATTAACTAATTCATCTCTTCACATCTTGACAGGAAAATAATGTTGCTTGCTATTTCAAACTAAGCACTGTTACCGCCATAAATTCAAACCTTTACATAGAAAGCATGACCTCACTGTTGCTATGGTACATTATGTTTGTGTGTAAAAATGTGCAAAGAGTACTTTAGCAATGTCTTTAAACAGCGTGTGCCAAAAAAAAGCAGTTTAGATGTCGTGCCAGTTGTTGTGTTCTCTACACAACTTTCCTTTTTTTCATGGTTGCCGGCAATTTTATGTGTCTTCGGCTCAGCTTCACATCCAGAAAACTCTTTTAAGTTCACTGTACTGCATGAGTTTTCCTTTAATTGGCAAGAATGAATGGAGTGGATGATAAACACAGTGCTAACCAGACAAATATGGGGCTTTTTATGAGCTATCTCTGGGGTTAATGTTCAGTCCATTCATTTGCGTAAAAAACAGGCAGTGTTTATGGTTTAGAAGAAGAGCTGTGAGTGTTGGTGGTTACCACAGCTGAGACAAAAAGTGTCTGCAAACAATTGTTTGCACAGTCTTTGGTAATGCATCTGTTTAGAGTTTCAACCATGAGACCCTGATAGGCTGGTCTGCTGCTGGCTGTCACAGTGTTGTCTTCTTTACTCGGGCGAATACGCAGAGCCTTTTGATCAAGCTGCAGATCAATGTGTTAGTCAGTCAGCTAGCTGGTCATTTAGCCACAGTGAGCAGTGTAGCCAAATGGTCAGTCGGCGATGTAACCTTCTTTAAGGCAGAGATGTTGTCTACAGCACAATCAGTCAGACTGGAGTCACATGTTTACATCCTGATACGCAATGTTCATTTGACAGACTGAAGCACTGAATCACTTTTGGCCACATGGAGAGACTAATTATTTCTTCCAACAACAAAGACTTGAGCAATTTAAAATGATGCCTTCAGGGGGGATTAGTGAGGATAAAACCAACAAAACATCAAAGTACTGAATGTGGACCACAACCAGAACTGAAACAACTGACTGCTGACAAAAATGTTCATCAAGTTTTCTCAGTGTGTGAATGTTCAGCCACTTCTATCACACTCAAAAGAGAGGGAGTGAAGGGCAGTCTTTGCAGGAGTCATGTGGAAAGTTAGAGTTAGAAGACAACAGCCGAATAAAACTTTAAGTTCTCGAACCTGCTAGAACTGCATCTGCAAACATCTGTCTGAATTCCAAGATAACCACACACGCATTGCTTCTGGTACATCCAGTGGACAAAGTGGTCAAGTTCAACCCTGCTGCGTTTTTTCAGCTAACAAACAGGCTAGATGAATGGAGGTTAATAAGTTAGTTTAAACAAGTATTTCAGTCTGGTTATAAAGCAGGCATCAGAACAGGTCACGTTCACTTTGAGGGGTTTGTTTAGAGTGGTAGGAAGCTCATTCTTCAACGCTATCATTTGCTTTGTTGAAAGGGTCCACCAAACTCCATTTACAACTCCCATCATTGATGTCACTTCATCGCAGCCCTGTTTATCGTCCAGTGTAAACACATCGTAGACAGCCGTTTTACAGGTCGTTACCGTCCATTCCTTGACGCAACATGCATCCAAGCATCCCGCTGGCGTTCATTCAACAAAGTATCAACTTTTGGAGGAGGATCGCCGAAGGGAACAGTGACATTCCCGCATTTGGTAACAGTTAGCTTACCTTCACATACACAATTACACTTTGGTTAAATGGTTTCCGAAGCCCGAACTTCTCCAGGGACGTAAAGTTTCATTCAGACATTATCGCTGCTGGATTCATTGTATGTTAACCGAATTGAAAAACGGCTCCGAGAATTCATTTAAGGTGAAAACTAAGACAGTGTCCGTGACGATAAACACGGCAGAATCAAAGTGACAGACTTATGAGCAAACTCCCCTCAGTCCCAGTGCCCCCTTCATAACTATGCACAGAGCTCTGAGAGGTGAACAAACGAGCTATTCTGCGAGCTAATTACCTTAACGGGCCAGTTGTTGGTTAGCGGGAGAACCGGGAGGTGTAGCAGGAGAAAGGAGCAAACCGGGAGAGCTAAGCCTCCGTTACCGAACATGGTTCATTCATGTCATGGACCGACAACTCTTCCCCTCCCCTTACCTCCGCTCCCCTCCTCACTCCTCTCCTTCTGCCCTCCTTCCTCCACCCACTTCGACCCCCTTTTGATGTAGCTACGCCTTCTGCTCGCGCTTACACACATGCGCACGCGCATTTGCACGAGCTCCACACAGGGCACCCACTCTGCAGTTTCCTTCTTGGCGTCCTCGTGAGGTGTACGCAGGTGTATGTTTTATTAGATTTTTTTATTGTTCTATTTCTAGTATGGTTTTGACTGTATTTTTATTTATGGTATTTTTCAGATCTATCTTGAATTTCTCCACTGTGGAATCAATAATCTATCTTACCTTTTCTTCATCAGGTTAGGTTTATGAGAAGAGATCCTCGCCTCAAAAATTACCCTTTTATCTGTTCATATAAGCGAAAAAAGAAAGTGATTTATAGATTAAATCACTTTATTCTCTTTTTATTTTGATATTTTATGATCTTTAATCTTTATTTAATTTTATATAAGCTCATTTTACCACCCTGGTAATTTAGTCTGACTGACTCCCTGTGTAAGTAATCATTTTTTATAGCATTAAATAAATGTGCCCAGCAGCATAGAGAGTTACAGAGAACTGAACTACAGAGGTTCTAAAAAACTTTTTCTAGTAATTTACCATTATTAGCCATCACCCCACTCAAAGAGCCGTTTATTATCAGCACAATTTTGCAGCAGAACTTGTATTTGTAAGTGTTTTGTGTACTGTATGTGTCCATTACAGTTTCAGACATTTCAACCACACATTTGATGCTGTATCTGCTTACAGTGCCCTTACTCCACTCCGCAGTGTGAGTGATCACTGTAACACCGCGCAGCTGTGAAGAAACCATACTATTCTGTTTAAATACAAATGACCAAATTAATGTCTGTTGGGTACTTACACCAATAATCCATTCCAAATAGATTCCTAACACTAGAGCTCTGACGTCTTCTGGTGGTAACAAGGTCAAACTACATCACAGTAGATATTAAAGTGGATGTCCAGCAAAACTTGAATGAATGAATGAATGAATGAATGAATGAATGAATGAAGGCCCTGACCGGATCTCTGGGGGAAATATAAAAGAGAAGAAAGAGGCAGAAACGAGACGCAACGTGGAAGATGTTCGTGTTCAACCAGCCTCCATCTCCTCTACCATCCCGTCTTTTTGATTTCAGTCTCAAAAATGTCTCTTTACATTTGCCCATCGCAATTTAGGCTACATATCACAAAATGTCTGCTGTGTTTGACAGTGGCTCTCTCCTCCCATGCCATTGCCAAACAATAGTGGATTGACTTGGTTTACTTCTTATAGATGTATCGTACACATTCACTCGCATCATGAATGTGTTGGACAATGATAGTTCATTTTAGACGTTTTACTTTTTTTTAATCAGGAGGGACCCCGGGCCCCTCTTCCAATAGCGCCTCAACTTCCCAGACTACATCGCTTCTTACTGCACCGCCATATTGCCTTCGCCTAAACGCGCTGGCTGGATCGGCTCGTACCCACAATTGTAAAATGTAAGTAGAGAAACAATCATATTTCATACAAGCTAGGACTAATTAGATTTGTGTCTGCATGTGTGTGTTATGGCCGTTTGAATATCAGTCTGCAGCTGTTTAAACATCAGTAATAAGGTCCCAGAAGCGTACATTTAGCTGTGGAGGCTGGTGCGTCGGCTCTGTCTCTGTTGTTGTTTTTCCCTCTGTCACAACGACAAATTACACTCACGACTCGCTCGCAATATTTCAGCTATTAGCGTTTTATATCGTCAGCTGTAATGTTAAAATGGACACGAAGGTGCCGCCCTTTCTTCTTCGTCTTCTGTCCGGCTACATAAATGCTATATCTATCAGTTAGCTTCTAATGTTAGCGTTACGAAGAATGGCTAGCTTTTGTGTAGCTAGTTAGCATTAGCCGAGCCGTACAGATTTTACATGGTATCTGTATGCTATCTGTTAACTGCGTCTGATTAGTGCGTAACAATAAGGCGAACTGAGTCAAATGTCACTATATAGCTAAGCATCGTTATATAAAAGCCAATACCCGCTGCGAGCATGTATGTGATGTGTCTACCTCTCAGGCTTTGTTTATTAATGATGTTTGAGTTGTCTTCAGCTCCGTGTCTGGCATGTTGGCTTTAGTTTTCTTCACATTTTTAATCTTAAGTGAAGAGACAAGGCAAGAGTTTGACCTGAGCCACCCTGTGTGTTCTATGTGGACCACCCCCACTTTCACCCTCTGTCTGTCACATGTATGGCAGCATGGTCACACACATCACGTATGAAATTTTAATATTCGTCTTTTTTGGTTTGTTTGTCTCTCTTCTAAAGGCAGTGTATGGATGTAGCACGAACAGCCTGTCAGGCCAAATACTCAGTGTGGGTCACCCCTGGGATAT
Source organism: Nibea albiflora (assembly GCA_014281875.1). Lineage (NCBI taxonomy): Eukaryota > Metazoa > Chordata > Actinopteri > Sciaenidae > Nibea > Nibea albiflora. The sequence continues at coordinate 23,715,894 of CM024798.1, read as the reverse complement.
TTTGGTCATGAATTTAAGCTATGGGCTGTCCAAAGGTGTCAGGTGGCACTGACAAAGACTCAAAAAAAACACTCTTTCTATTGTCAGCAAAATTGAATTGAGGTTTTTAGATTATTCAAGACAGATGCCGGTCCTGGGTGCTCAGACTCTGGCTCGGTTATTTGGAAAATTCACTGGGACCTAAGATGATCCATATTTACTCCTGAACAATCAGAAATGTTTATGGCAACATAGATTTTTGACAATCAATCATATATTTAAGTTCAGCATTTAAAGTTTTTCAAATATTAATGTTACTTTACATTCTGAAATTGCCTCACATCCTCCAGACTGATGTCAGGCGCAGTGACGTGAATAGATGTGGACTATAATGTAATCCAGTGCAGTAGTCATACATTAAACCAGGGATGTCCCAACATGTTTGAGTAGCTCTCTAATAAATGTTTGTGGTTGCAGGAACTTTCCCCTTCATTAATGAACAAATGCGTGTTTGTGAAAGCATGAACTGCAATAGATTCAAGTTTGATATAGTGTAGTGTCCATCTCTAGAATTAAAAAAAACAAAACATGAGCAGCTCAGTGTGAGCTCTGTTTATTTGTACTTCTAAAAAAAATGAAGCAACTTCTATTTTATTCACTATCATTATTATCATCACCATATTATATCAATTTAGGAACTCTAAAATGTGTTGCTGAGATCCAGTTTCTCAGCATATAGGCTACTGTGTGTATGTACAGTTGAAAATCAAACCTATAAAACATTGTTGTGGACAAAGGTTCATTTGAAAAGTCTGTAAGTCTATTGAATTCTATTCATTTGACAGTAAGTTCATTTGTGAATATGTGTTCGGCCTCTTGACCTGCTGTCAGCTCTTCTTTGGCTTTTTCATCATTGATTAGTTTGGTACACCATTAAAAAAACAGAAGCTGCTGTATTGTTCAAATCTGATTTCTTCTTGGTCTATGAAAGGTACAACAGAATAACTGGACAGAAGGGCGGTAACATAAGGCTGTGCTTCAAATATGAATGTTAAATTATTAATAGGCAGCTGAACTCAGAAGGTGGAGCAGCTCGTCCATTAAGCACAGTGTTGGTGGTTCTCTTGTGTGTGCTTGAGCCAGACACCACATCCAGCTCTTGCCAATGAACAAGCCAGTTCCTTACATGTGAGCTGTGCTGCCATTGTTGTGTGGGTGTGAATGAAAGGAGAGTTTTGTCAATTGAGGTGGAAAACCGAAGTTTAGCCCATTTATTCCCAACACCAATTATCAGCAAGTCATGATCTGTATTTTTGTCTTTGTGTTTCAGTGTTGCAGTGATGACTCAGACAGTTCAGACCAACGGGGTTCAACCCCTCAGTAAGACCTGGGAGCTGAGTCTGTATGAGCTACAGAGAACACCACAGGTAACAATACACAGTGTGTTAACAATACACCATGTTGATGTTTGTTTCCAGCTGACACACTTTATATCTTTCAGTTCATTTCAGTGCACATGTATGAGCTGCACAGTTAGCTCGACCAACTCCTGAAAAAAGAACCCTGAGATGTATTATATTCAAAATGATGACTCTGTAATCACTGTTGTGAGGTTTCTAGGATGTAAATGTATCTTTGTATGTGCTAACCTTCATCTCGATCTGTTTCGTACTGGCACAGGAGGCTATAACAGATGGACTGGAGATAGCAGTGTCACCCAGGTCCTTGCACAGCGAGCTGATGTGTCCTATCTGTCTGGACATGTTGAAGAACACAATGACAACCAAAGAATGTTTGCACCGCTTCTGCGCTGATTGTATCATCACAGCTTTGAGATCTGGGTGAGTTTTGCCATGCCGTCCTCTCTGCGCACCCCAGTGTACACAACGACTGTTCAAGTGAGCTCTGCACACATTGGCTCTGGACAAGCTGCTGTCATCGCGCAATCATGGCGAACAACATGTTACTATTATGTGTTTGTCATAACAGAAGCGTACCAGTTTAGACAAGTGTGTACTCATTAGTCTGCGGCTCTCTTATTCCTGACATTTGAGTGACAGCAACAATTGTTCTGATGCGGCTTGACAACAAACTCTGAAAAGCTGCTGAGCAAATGCCAAACAAAAAGTTTGTCTGCATCAGTCCTGTGTCGTCACATAAAGTGAGAGTCCTAATATAGCCATGTGTGGTCTGAAGCACGTGTGCGTGCTCAGGTTTGACTCTGCGTTTGTGTTTGCAGGGGATTATTAGATGTACCAGACAGAAATGTCCATTAATAACAGGGTTCCATTTTGTGCTATTGGCACTGTTATTGTAGTTGATGACAATAAATGTTTCAAAATATCTGTCCTTCCTGTCTTTGCAGTAATAAAGAGTGTCCCACCTGTCGTAAGAAGTTGGTGTCTAAGAGGTCACTGCGTCCAGATCCTAATTTTGATGCTCTGATTAGTGAGTAACCACACAAGGGTTCAAGGAGGGGAAATGACAGCACAGAACCTCTGGATTCACTGAAATCTGTTCCAACTTCACAAGACATGCTGTTTAAAAGGTCCCAGAATATACTTTACACTCATTTATCCCATTACAGGCAAGATCTATCCCAGCCGTGACGAGTACGAAGCCCACCAGGAGAGAGTGTTGGCCCGCATCAGCAAACACAACAACCAGCAAGCCTTGTCCCACAGCATAGAAGAGGGGCTGAAGATCCAGGCTATGACCAGGTTCACACAGCACATCCAACACACACACGCACAGTCCAAATCCACTGAAGTCACTGCCTGCTGTGATGACATGAATTTGCATTTGTTTGCGTCAGACTGCAGCGTGGGAAGAGACACACGGTGGAGAACGGTAGCGGAGCAGAGGACAACGGAGACTCCTCCCACTGTAGCAACGCTTCTGTCCACAGCAACCAGGTACGTTCTGATGTCATCATCATGTATGCATTTTGTGATGCTGTTACATCAGCGTGCACTAGCAGTTATATGGTTAGAATTTGAACTTTCATCCGCGTGTGTTGAAATGATTTCATGTCAGGAGGCAGGTCCGAGCATCAAGCGCACCAAGACGAGTGACGACAGCGGATTGGACATGGATAACGCCGCTGAGAACGGGGGCGGGGACTCTGTGATTGACGGCGGTGCCAGCGAAATAGAACTGGTGTTTAGGCCACATCCCACTCTGATGGAGAAGGATGACGGTCACAACAGGTAATGTCAGACACACACACACACACTCATCCTGGTCTCAAATAAAAAATCAGATAACAGAGACATCTGTCTGCCGTCTTGTAGTTCTGCTTATCGTTTCTTTTCCCACGATTCACTGCAGGTATATATTTACATTTAAATGGCAAACATAAAGAACATCTTTATTGCAGAGGCTAAACAGTTGAGCAACAACTGCTTTAATTAAATATGAACACATTTACATAATAAACATGTATAATACATCCACTTGTGCACAACAGTCCAGCTCTGAGCTGGTGTTTGGATTATAGTAACTAATAGATAGACTGAACAGAGTAAAAGCTAGTTACATTTTAAAGATATTGTGGGAATATGTGAAAGTAAGTTGCACATAAAAGCTGCCCCCTTCAGTTGTGTTTGCACTACTGTAAGAAGAGCAGGAACCAATCATTTAACAGAAGAAAGCATGTTCAAACATCAACAGAGTTTTGAAACAGAGCCCATGTAGGACTGAGCACCAGAACACACCCATGTATTCATCCAACTCTTCCTGCACACTCATGTATGCACGCTTAAATGTTATGTGTGTGTGTGTATGTGCAGTGTGGAGTTTGTCCCTCGCTACATTAAGACGTCCGGTAACGCCACGGTGGATCACCTGTCTAAATACCTGGCTGTCAGACTGGCTCTGGAGGAGCTGAGAAGAAACGCAGAGGCCAGTCCTGTTAATGTGGAGGCAGCTTCAGAGAAACAGTACACTATCTACATACCTACTGCTGGAAACCAGTTCACTGTGAGTACACACACACACACACTGTTCTTACCCTGTGATTAGCAGCATTGTTTTCCTGTCTCGACTAATGTACGTGAATAGTCATCTGATAGACCTTCACAGTGAGTCCTGTTGTTACTGCTGTCACAGTATCATGATTTACTAGGACATTTAAACAGAACAGAGCAATTGTTCATGTTTTTACACCTGTGAGGTTAATCAAATCAAATCCAATCAAATCAAATGAGTGACACCCTCTGTCCTTAGACCCTCGGTTTCAGTGAGGAAAAACTTGCCCACAAAAAAAACCTTTTAACAGGGAAAAAATGTGGAAGAAACCTCAGGAAGAGCCACAGAGGAGGGATCCCTCCTGAATTACAATAAATGATAGAATGATTACAGTAGCAGTGGAGCCTGTGATAGAGAGAGAGACACACAGATGCACAGCAGCAGTAAATCATTAACTAACTATAAACTGTAATGGAGATATGGTAGCAATAAGGACAGTAATTATATATGTAGTGGATGTCATGCAGCACCACAGCAGCAGCCACGATCCATGAGAACCTGCTGGACGAGAAAGCACAGAAACTCCAGGGAAGAAGTTAAACATTAATACACTACTGCCATATTCATTTTTAAAATGTAGCAGCTTTTCCATAAATACATGTTGATTTTTGCTGCCGTCTGTCCCAAACATTATGTTCCCTCATGTCATGGGAGCAGCTCTGCAGTGCTTCATTCATAACGTTGTGTTGTGATACATTTTGTCAAAGAATTGCAGCTTCTGCCATTAGGATACTGCACCTGGCCTGTGATTTGACTAATATTTCCATTAATTGCTTAACTGAACTGTAGCAAATCCACATAAGAAAATCTTATGTGCAGTGTAAATGTACGTACATTTACATTCTCAATGTGAATTAAACAGGCCTAAAGAAGAGAAAACAAGCTCAGGAGTAAGAAACACACTGATGTGTCATGTCCTAGTCTCACTTCCACTCTTACATCTGACCCCTCCCAGCACTCTGCAGTGACCTGACTTTTCAGTTCTGATAAAGAATAGAATTCTAATTGGTTCTCATGCTGTTTTATTTCATATGCATTTATTCTTTTTGTTTTAATCCCCCCTTAAATAAATCCAGGAGACGTGTTTAGAACTGACGAGGTGAAATGCAGACGTCATCAGGGTGTGCACCTTCACAGATTAATTCTTCATCTCTGTTCACAGGTCCTGAACGGTTCCTTCTCTCTGGAGCTGGTGAGCGAAAAGTACTGGAAGGTGAACAAACCCATGGAGCTCTACTTCGCTCCGACTAAAGAACACAAGTAGTCACAAAAACACACACATGCGCACACACACACACATGCACACACTCACCAGTAGGAAGTAAACACATGGACTCTGCTACACCTGCACACACAGAAACGAGAGGAGAGGAATGTGTGTGTCTGAAGGAGATGAGAGAGGTTGTTAAACCCTCTAAAGGACTCTTGTAAAAAGAAAAAAAACCTTGTTTTATATTCTCTGTATCTTTGTGTCTCTTTCTATCTTTCTCTCAGTAGAAGGTAGCAGATCAGTACAGCAGCCAGCAGGTCAGTCAAAACTAGAATGGACTGCTGACGGTGGTTGTAGAAAACCAGGGTCCATGCACAGTCTGAGCTGAATGTGCTGTTATCCAAGTAAAACGTGTCCTGTATTTGTCTACAGCAGAGGCCCCCGTACAGACTGTGATCTGACTCATGCCCGACAAAAGTTTCACAACTGACACGAGAGAAACACAAAGCATGGTGAAACACGGCCGTCTATCCTAAACCTGGGTTCTCACTGTGAGAGCTTTAGAGACAAGGACCACTTATGTCAACCTCTGAAACTGACAGCCGTGTTGTCAGAATGGGACTGCTGCTGGAAAATGGCATAAAAAGATGCAGAATACACAGGCTGACATCGATACTGTAAGAGCCCCGTAGACACAGATACTACATCAGTGTGTGCTGAGGGCCACAGTTCAAATTTCATTGGTACCTGAAAAATGGACCGTTAAATTTCACCATGACTGGGTTCTTGTTGTTGAACATGTAAAGGTCTAGTGTGTAGGATTTGGTGGCATCTCGAGGTTAAGCTGCTGATTGCAACCCCATCGCCTCACCTTCTCATTCTCTAAGGAGGAACTACAATGAAAAATGTGAATGTGAGTCCATGAAGGAGGACCCGCCCATCTGTAGATATAAAGGTTCATTCCCAGGTAACAAAAACAATGACTGTTAGTTTCAGGTGATTATACACTAATGAAAACAGAGTTCTGAATATTATGTTCTGTAAATAGAGCCCCCTAAATCTGACACACTAGACTAAAAAAAGAAAGAGATCTGGATTTATGTGGTTTGATAATCCTTTTTTTTTTTTGTCTGGTTTCTCGTTGCCCACCTGAACTTGTTATTCTTGGATCACATGTCTGACAGAATGAAACCAGTCAGATTGAGGCTGCATTGATTCAGGCTCGGTTATCCTTGTTAGTCAGTTAAAGCTTCTCACTGTCCATCCAGGAGAACCAGCCTGACGCTTAGACCAGCGCCGTCGCTGCAGCTTTAATATATTTGATTTGAAATATTTGTGGACCCTGAAAAGTTGTGATTACTTGGAATGAGCTACTGGTCATACCACAACCTACATGAATGCAGACAGTGAAATATTTGAACATTATGGAGTCAGTGATGACATCACAGTGCGCGGGGGCCACCTGTCAAACCATGACTGTGCGTTCACACTGAGGACAGTTCTGAGCAGCAGCGTGTCCAACTGAAGCAGGCCGATGCTTTTTCTTTTCTCATCTTTGTTTTTTTCCAGTAATGTTACAACTGTTCTCTAAACTTTTTTTATTTGACGTGTTTGTAGTCTTTAAATAAAACTAGAGAGCGGTGAAGGTTTGAATGGTTGCAATCTGTGAAACTGAGTCACTGACTGGGAACAGTGAACAGAGGTCTGCTCCCCATTTTGAGCCCTGCGCTGTCAGTGTGAACGCATGATAAGGATCCAGCTGCTCCATCAGCAGGGCTGATCTTACTTTAGTTTGTATAATCCAGTCGGGGTTGCGTGTACAGCAGAGTAACTTGTGTCAGACTCATGGGGAACCCTGAATCTCGTAGCTGTTGTCTTGATCTGTTGCCTGTAGGAACAAACTGTCTAATATCTGTGGCTGCTCTCTATGGCTTGTCCTTTTATAAATGTCTTTTGTAACATAGAGAGGAAGGATTGTGTGTGCGTGTGCGTGATTGGAGGCGGGCGGGGTGGGTACGGTGGGTATTTTTGAAGCACCATGGACAGTCAGACCATTCACAAACCCACACTTTGCTGTCATCGCAGCGCTGACTCACCATGGGAAGGTGATTGTCACTGGACTATTTTCTCACCTTCACTTCTTCGACATAAAGAACAGGCAGAGCACGACACTCAAACTGTCTTCATCTACAGCAGCAGCACATTAGGGTACACTTGTTTTTGTCCTGTTTACGAGGGCCGACACGTGGTCAGGGTTTGGTTCAGATTGTTTCAGGCTCCATGTAGCTAACTGAGGGCTCCACAAGTTCCACAAGAACAGAGATATTTGTGACAATTTAAAGGGAACTTTGCTATTTTTCAACTCTACTTAGTCTGAACTCTGTTCAGTATTGAGCCAAAGTGCTGCGGCATAATCCTTCGGGGTAATCACGCACTGTCAATGTACGTCTGCTAAAACACTGTTATAGTGTCTGACAACATTATGGAAAGGTTTGCACAATTATTTTTGAAATCAGGACCAACTTATGTTACACAGCTGTTCAAAGCCACCAGACTGAAGTGACAAAAACACAAATCTTCCCTCATAACATCACTTACAATTAAAACTATTAAAAAGATCTATCCCACGTTTAGTGGAAACAAACTCGCTGAGTTTGATGTGAAAATGTGAGGAGACGAGTGACAGGACGGCTGTGTACAGCCAAAATATTTTCACATGTAACTCTGAATGAGACCCACAGAAAGAAGAGCAGGTGAGTCTTGTGAGGTTTGAAGTGTTCATGATGTTCTGAGGTCATGAGTGTTCTTGTCAATGAAGTGTGGGTTGGCTCCGAGCAGTGACATCACAGTTTGTGGTTACAAAAAAAGATGCTGCTCTCGAACCAGTGGCTCTGGCTCTGTGGGGTTCCTTCCATAATGCTGTCTGTTGACACAGAATGAGTCTGAGCCTGTCAGCAGTGGAAACATTTGAGTGGACATTGATAGTGCCGTGAAGGATCACGCTGCAGTCTTCTCTCAATACTCAAGTTGGAAGAAGTGTTGTCCCCACTTCAACACGGAAACGAGGGAGAATGGTGTCCACGTTGGAAAAGATTGAAGTTCTCCTTTAAGCGTGTGAGTGTCAGTGAGTGAATGTGTTTGTATCATGAAAACGTGTTTTGTTTTGTAACCATAGCAGAGAAATGTAAAGTTTGCATGTATGAAGCTCCTTTAAGCTGATGAGCAGTATTTCAAATAGGATGCAAGTTCTTGTTGTCAAACGGCGTGGCTGCTGACGACCACCAGGGGGCGGCTATACTAATCATGAGTGACTGAATGAATTGATGAGTGTGTTGATGCATCAGATGAAACGAGGCCTTAGCAGAAGAATCCCTCAGTATGAGCTGTCAGGTCTGTCAGAAGCTGGAAACCTTTTCCTTTCTTGTCATTCACACACAGCATGTTCAGCAGTGCAGTTCACCTGGAACTCATCCAGGATGTCAGGCCAGTGCCAGCTGTGTTATACTGATGATAAACATGCTGAGTCAGGCGAGGAGAAATATTTCACTACATTACATGCAGCCCAGTTTCTGATCCAGTTCAGTCAATTTTTGTACCACCGTTTCCTAAACTAGAAACCAGCAGCAGCCTCTGATGATCCAAATCATCTGCCACTTTGTCAAAGTTTGTTCAGTTTTGTCTTTTTAAAAAAGGTCAAACCTGGATTTTGAGATATGATTATTAGTTTTTGTTCTACCCATTAATGTGCCAATGAACCCACAAGGGACAAACCCAGGGGCTTGATGGGATCTCTAGCTTTAGAAAAGAGGCTGTGGTGCAAACTAAACTTCAGGAGTGTGTCAGAGGTGGAGGTCAACTGCTCGAGTCACAGCTCGGTGAGGCTTCAGTCCTGCCTCATTTGGTCTCTGTGTTTCTGATTAGTTGTCTGTGAGTGTGAACCTGTATATTGCATCTTTCTGTTTGGACAATAAACCTAAATCTGTGTGTTCAACATGGAACGCTGAGTGCTGCTGCCTCTGTTCTTCTCATCAGGACTCTTAATCAAACAATGACTTCACAGCAGCTTGTTAGCTGCTCTGTCAGCTGTCAGCCTGTGCTTCACTCCTGCCTTCTCACATTGAACCGTTTATTCAGAAAGAGCTGACTGAGCGTTAAGCTGTTTCACAGCACTAATATGAAATATAAATAATTCAAATGAAAAATATAACAACAATAAAATGATGAAAAGTAAAAACAAAAACTAGCAGGCTGGCAAGATTGATTTATAGCCACAAAAAAGTCAAATATGAAATGAACCAGGAAGGGAGTGTAAAAATATAACTAATAAAATGTCGAACATGTCTGTGAATCAACCAACGCATGAACTCTGTACAACTTACCTACCTTACTGTACCTCCTGAATGCCTTTATACAGATGTGTAACCTTGACGCCTGACCATCTGTGTTTGAAGTCAGAGTTTATCAGATGTCTCAGGTCAGCGTGCTGACCTCCACTAGGGGTCACCGAGGTTTCATGGAGGTTACTGGCCTGGATTTTTAAGGTGTGTGAGATATAACTTAGAAGAAATATGAGCTGACCTCACATTTCATTCATTTCTGTGAAGAAAACTAAATGAAATTTTTGTTTTAATATTTTAGCTCTATATTTAAGATGCAAAATTAGCATTTGAGCTGAACACGAGCCTATTATATATGCATGATTATTAACAGTTCAAATAAAATACATAGTACAGACAGAATTTTTCTAAAAAGCTTCTAAAAAAGTATCAGAAAAATAAAATATTCAGTTAGTTGTTTGAATTTATTGTTCAGTTGCACTGTTTTGTGATTGTTATGTATTGAATATAATATGAAGTATCTGGAAAGTACTCAGTGTGTAAATAATACACTCATCTCTCATCCATGAGGTCTCTGCAGTGTGCAGAACAGATCTGGAAGGTGAAGTCACCTGAACTCCAGCTAATATTAATATTTTCTGTCACAAAGATGAATGCTGTAGCAGACTGTGGCAGCTCACAGGGCTCCCCATCTTCAACCTGTCTGACTGTGCACAGGCTGAACCATTATCAGCATATTTTAGATTGTTCTTCCTCGAAAAGTAATAAAGTGATTATGAAATCAAGTTATTTTTCTCTCAACACACACACACACACACACACACCTTCAAACACTATCGAGTCATCTTAGAGCTTAGAAAGTTAGCGCTGTTATTGATTAATCAATTAGTTGTTTGCTCTATAAAATGGTTAAAAAATGTTGATTAGTGTTTCCTGAAGATTTAATAATGTATGATTCATCCTCACTGATGAGAATAGCTGCGAACAACCTTTGACAAACACTGTTTCCTGTCATAGATGACTAAAGAAGCAGAAAATCTTCATGTGAAAAATGATGAGATGAAGGACAGACATCAGCTTCAACTGAGTGACAGAACTGACTTTATTGCCTCAAGTACAGCTGTGGATTTTCAAATGAAGACAGGCTGACATTCAGGTTTAACACTTTATTTCAGATATCAAAAATAATATAAGCAGTACAATCTGAGAGCCAGGCTACACAGACATGTAGAAAAAAATAGAAAATGAACAAAGAATGTTCAGAAAGATTGATGAAGGGGAAAAGAAATCCCAGAATGCATGAGGCAAAAAGCAGGGAAACAACCCAGACAGGTCACCAGTCCAAAAACAACCTTTCCATGTCCTCAACCTGGACGATTCGGAGGAGGAGGAGGAGGAGGAGGAGGAAGTTGCAGTGAGCCAGCAGAGGCATCAGAGCAGCTGTGAAGCAGTTTGAAAAGCAGCGTGGAGAGAATGTGTCAGAGTGAAGCGCCTCAAACGTGTCTGTTCTCTCTGCATGGCTGCCAGACAGACGTTTAGAGGTGCCAGCACCTCCCTGTCTGCCTGCCAGCACTCCAAACCCCAGAGGTGTGACTGAAAACTGTGAATGCAGAAAAAAACTAAGAGAGGAAAGAAGCGCATCAAGGAGACGCTCAGCTTCAGTATAAAAATAAACTGGAACCATGTCCAAAAAAGAAGAAAGAGGAAAAGAAGAGGCTTGTCCCTGTACTGCTCCGGTGCTCTCGGAGTTTTGACTAACGTCTGTTAACAGATGGACTCTGCAGGCTCTGGGACCATCACACGGTCTTCCTGGCAGTCAGGACTCTAACTATGGAGCCCACTCCTCCTACTGCCAGAGCCTGTGGACACACAAACACACACACACAGATTAAAGGTGGAGTTTTACAGAGCTACACAGCAAATACACATTCAGTCCTGATACACTTCTGCATCTACTTGAACAATGGGCTGCCATGTTCTTCTCATCTCCATCTTCCTTTGGACTGAGCACACACACCTTTTCATGCCACTGCAGCAGCACGGCGCTGCTGTTGTCTGACGGCTTCTCGAAGCCTCTGTAGATGTATTTCATCAGCAGGTCCACGCCGGCTTTGTCCAGTGAGCCCACAGCCTTCTCTATGTCACTGCTCTTAAAACTGCTCAGCACTCTGACCACCAGCAGCTCTGCTCGATCCTGCACACACACACACACATACACGCACACAAGGACATTAGTGAAAGATCGGTGTGTTTTTCTCACAGATTTAGTCCAGTCATGTGTGTCAGAATCTATACATCCAATTCAAATCAAATGGACTGCAGGAGAACAGTTCCTCACACTATGAGCACATGTACATGATCATCAAGGTGCAAAGAGCTGGTGAGGAAAACATGACGACAATAATCAAAGAGCAGAGAGCTACTTCACTTTGAACGTGAAAATGTAGATGATAAAGGAGCAAAGGTTATTATGGAAACATTATCAGACAATCAAAGCTCTCCTAAACGCCCACATGTTAAATCATGTTGATCTACACTGACACTGGGGAAATGATGTCTGTCATTCTCACACTCTCACACTGTAACTTTGGGCTACGGGTGCAAAGTTGTCCATGCACTATTTTTGATCATAATAATGTAATCAGAACAAATACACATGTACAGCTAAACATATTTACCACACTCACACTTTGAAAGTGGGGACAACAAACCACAACAACTTTTATGTGATGTTGCTTCATGCTGCAGACATGCCCACCCCCACACGTGTGACACATTATCACACATGTGTGATAATGTGTCACAAGTATTTAGTATTTAGTATAATATCAAATTATACATCTGTTACGATCAGCCATTTCTGTTTGACGTGTCTGTTCATGTTTTGACCCAGAGTGTGATTTCCTGTTTGTCTGAGGATCTTTGGGACTGATCAATCCAAGCTGCTGTCAATCAGCTGATTCAATCACTTTTCCTCCTGGTTTTGGTTAGTTTAGGAGTTAGGAATTAATAGTTGTCTTTTTGTCAGTTTGTTCTTGGTGTAGGCTTCAGGTAGCTCCCCTTAAAAGCTAATTTGTTTGGTTTGTTATTTTTAGGCCAGGAAGAGAAGCATCATTTTTAGTTTGTGTAGTTATTGTATTTCAAAGCAGAAATAAAATACTGGTTTATGATTATTTACAGATGTTGTTACTTTCCAAACACCCTAGACAGAGACGTAACAACATTTCAAAGTCAAATCAGTTCATACATGCAGAGACTCCACTTTGAATGAATGAAGGAGAAGGTGAGAGATCTCCTCCATCATCATCAGACAGTATGAGTGCACTTAAAGAAGAACACTGGTACCTTGGTGTTCTGGTTCTTGGTGTTGATTGGAGGATTCTTTAACACAGCATGGAGAGCTCCACTCATGTTCCCTTTGCAAAACAACAGTCAAGGACTACACAGTTCACACAGGACACACACGTATTCATGTGACTTTATATCTACAAGTCAACAAACACAGGAATGAGAGGAAGTGCACGCTGCCACCAGCAAGTGAAAGGAATATTCCTCATTCTGCCTCCTGAGAGGCATCGCTGCTTCATGCTACAGCTCTGTGCTCACATTTAGATGTTTGTGTGTTAGGATGATTCATGTAGAAGGCCGGGACGCAGCCATACTCCTCATGACTTTCAATCTAACAAGGTAAGACTGTGAAAACATGAACGTGTGTGATGGGACATCATGGAGCTCGATGGAGAGCAAGTGGTGGACTTCAAGTCGAACTCCACATCTTCACACAGAAACTCAGCATTACTTCCAGAACAACATAAACACGTCACACACTCTGCAGCTTCTTCAAACAGAAGGCTCGTTCTCCGAGTCATTAGTTCTGATTCTTTCTAATTTGCTGCATTTTCAAGCAGCTGTCAAGAAAATCAACACTGGGAGCCACCTGGGAACAGACTGTACATGAACACTGCCAGCGAAGGAGGCTTCTGTTTTAAAGATAAATCCACAGACAGCACAGCCCTGTTCTTCATCGGGATTTTCTATTTCAATCACTGTTTTCAGTCTGATTTATGTAATGGTCAAAAACACCCAATTCTGCATACGTAATTTTAAAGGATGGAACTATTTAATGAGTCCATCTTTGGCACTGTTCCTGACTATCAGAGATTTCCTTGTGTGTGAGGTGAGATGATGCTCAAAGCCAGAAATGCAGCACATAATTTCATAATAAATGACTTCACCGTCACTATCAAATGAAATGTTACATTCTAGGAGGTCAGGTCAGATGGACGTTTTGACTCTTGATGAGCAAAGCTGGTACTCCTGGTATGTTGAATATGTTGGAAGGATAATGGGTTAACTTAGAGAGAAGCAGCTCATCATCTTCATGTTACTTAAATATCACAACATTCAGCCAAAAGCTTATTATGTATTATTCACAGTCCTGCTCTGGACTTTATGCACCAGAACACACACACACACACACACACACACACACACACACACACACACACACACACACACACACACACACACACACACACACACACACACACACACACACACACACACACACACACACACACTTCCGTTACCTCTCGAGTCTCACAAAGTTGGCGACCACACCCTCCGTGCACTGACACCCGGAAACATTCCTCTGACAGCTATTCAGCGGAAATGTTCTGCTAACTGCATACCTTATGCAAAATAAATGTCTATTATGACACGATGTAACAATTTAGATATATGTTTATGTGTCATGTATATGACATATATATGATATGAATATATCCAAATACACTGCTAAATCCACACTTTGCTTCCTTAGCCCTCGGCTAACGTCCTAACGTCACCTGACGTGTCCTAACCTGCCCGCTCTTCTCTTCTGGCTCGCGCTCCTGTCTGAAAAGTGGCGGTAATGTTACATGAGTTGGTTTATATTCATATTCATATTAAAGGATATTGCCTGAGCAGAGCGTCCACTTCTGCTTCGTCCGGACCTCCCGGGCTCTCTCCTCCGTCCTCTTCGTCCACAAACTTGTTCTCGTCGTATTCATCTACGTCTACTTTCCTAAAGCGGTCTGAACCAGTGATTTTAGACATGTTGGTCAGATATTAAAGGTTGTTTGAGGCGGAAATGAGGCTGAGGACAGCAGACACTTTGAAGTGTACACTGTCCGGTCGGTTTCCAGCAGCGTTACCACTTCCTCGCTTCCTCACTTCCTCTCTTTCTTCTTCTTCGTCTGAGAATCACTGCGTCATTAGCGCCACCTAAAGGACTGGACATGGAGTTGTAGCTCAGTGGGACGAAGTCTCATTTTGGTCTCATTTTGTTGATATTAAACGAATGAAATACACACACCACGATATTTGAAACTAATGAGAGCTGGCAGCAAAACCTTAAACGTTTATGGACTATATGACAATGATTGATTTCATTGTTTGGTGGAGCCATCCTCTGCTCAATATCTCAAAATGACAAAACTGAAGAATCAGCATAACTAATATCCAAATATCAAAGTTTGCGTACAGTAAGAATAAGTATGTGTTCTGAGTTTGTGTTCTGACCAAAGAAGAAAGTGTTATTAACCACCCAGCCAAATTTAAATGATTAAAAATTATAAAGGTTTATGAAATTAAAAATGTATCAAAATCTAAAGATTCAGGCTCTCCTCCCCTCATGAGGAGAAATACTTAACCTTTCCCTCTTTTTGACTCCCCGACCAGTCATTTCATTCAGTGCCTAAGTACAATTAGCATTTACTGTAGTTATAAAGTATGGAGTAAAGCATGACCTGCTTCAGAAATGATTTATTATTTTAGATCATTTGAGGTAGAAAGCTTTAATTAAACCATATCAAGTGTTCATTATTCATAATGTTTGCTCCTTTATCATCTACATTTTCACGTTCAAACTGAAGTGGCTCTCTGCTCTTTGATTATTGTCGTCATGTTTTCCTCACCAGCTCTTTGCACCTTTCCTTAACCTTCAGGATTCTAGAGTATGTAGCATAGCGACTTTTGTTTTGAAAACAAGCTAAGGGAGCCTGTACTTCACCTCCATGGGAAAGCAAACACACAAAGCCTTACTATACAGACTGTATGTGATAATGATGTTACATAATATTTTGTCTCCATCATGATTTCACAGACTTGATATTTGAGTGTGCTGACAACATCCCTGTTTCATCACATTCATGATGCATAACTGCTGCCTCTGTTTCTAAATATCCTCATCTATAATCTATGTGTGGCCTCCAAAAGCTCAATTATGAATTCTTTACTACACGGGAAGTTCTGTACATGCATCAAATCAAATTTTATTTGTATAGCCCAAATTCACAAAACACATTTAGCCTCAGAGGGCTTTACAATCTGTACAGGGAGTGACACCCTCTGTCCTTAGACCCTCGGTTCCAGTGAGGAAAAACTTGCCCACAAAAAACCCTTTAACAGGGAAAAAATGAGGAAAAACCTCAGGAAGAGCCACAGAGGAGGGATCCCTCTCCCAGGACGGACAGACGTGCAATGGATGTCACATGTACAGAACAATCAACACAAACACATTGTACAATTACAATGAATGATAAAATGACAATCAATTACAATGAATGACACATGTATGTTCTTGTCTCTGACTTTATTTCAAACAGCTCTTACTCATGGTCCACTTATCCACATCTCATTTTGTCAAATTGTGCAGGTAAATATTACGTCTTAAATTCATGCTGCGGAGTTGCTGTCTGCTGTTGCATCAACTGTGATCCTATGCTATAGAATTTCAGCTATTTGCTAAATATTGCCTAAAGTCACTACAATATGTAATGTAACTCAAAATGTAACTCTTTACATAGTTTATGAGTCTGTTTGCGTGAGCTACATGGAAGTGAAAGATGACTTATCCTTCCTCAATGTGATAGAAATGTATTTAACTCCAGCTACTAGTAACATTTTAATACATCAGGCTTTTTGGATTGTATCCCACAAGAATACTGACGTGTCTGTGAAGAGGTGTGATAATAATCTTGTCTTATTGTCACACCTCACACCACACCAAATCCCCAGTAGTGCTCTAGTATCACACAATTCCAAAACGCAAGGGCGCATTTTCCATGAATGATATTAAACATTGTGACAACTATTACAAGAGCATGAGCATGTGTCAATCTCTATTTTCTGCCTTCAAAGGTCATACATCATACAGATGTTGTACATAAGCTGTAACATATAATGCCTGCACACTTACTGATTCTCCCTCTAGACCAAAACCACACTGTGTGCTGATTTTTGTTTTTACACAGATAGTCTCCTGTGTTAAATTAACATATAATATACCTCAAGTTAAAACATAATTTCTGTATGGGCTGGTCTTGAAGCATGTGGACCTCCCACATAAATCAGCGATATCAAAATATGAGATATTTTTTTAAAAATGTGATCATACAAATGTTATAAAATCTGCATTTAAGCAAGTGTGACCACTAGAGGGCAGAGCTCTCCTTTCATAGAGAGTTATCTGATCCACTGTCCCTTGAAAAACATCGATTAATGCAGCTTTAAATATTTATGACAACGACTGCAATCATTCACATTTGAAATGAGAAGAGTCTGCACTGAGAGTGGACGGAAATGAAAAGACAAAGGAGTCAAACCACACTCTATGACGTGATCGTACCTGCAGTCTACAATGCTGGGTGTTTCCACAGAGTGCAGAAGAGAAGGTCAGATCTGTGGTGGTGTTTATGTGCTACTTTCTGCGTCTGCTTCATTTGCTGTGTCAGTTTCACACACTGCAGGACTCATAACATGTCGTATGTCTTTGAATAAATGCTACAGCTGGTTAGCTGTTTTCAGTTTCCAAACCAGTTATCAGGCTTTCATTAACAATCCTAACCACCTCTGTTTGATGCAGTGGCAGTGTTCTGCCTCCTCTTCAACATCTGCACACTGTAAGCTTGAAGAAGATGGACTGCAGGAACAGTTCACTTCTTCAGTTCACACCTTTCTTAGTGTCACATTGTTGCCACACAACCTTCTCCAGACCGATCCCATGGCATCTGTCTGCCTGTTTCTCTCCCTGTTCTTCTCTCCCTGTTCTTCTTCCAACCTCCATTCTTTCGCCTATATGCAGAATCATTAGTGGGTCCCTCAAACATTTTTTTGGTCATCTTTTTTTTTTAAATTTAAATCGAGACAAAAAGAATAACAGATTTTTCAAATGAAGAGTCATTCATACTGTATACTGAATTTCATTTTCGGTTGAAGCTGTAATATGCAAATTTTAAACATACACAATTTCATCTTCATCCAAACCTTAACCTCAGCACACACACACACACACACACACACACACACACACACACACACACACACACACACCACTGTCCACTCACGACTGTTTCAACAGGTTATCATGCCAATTATTGACATGAGCACCATGAGGTTCGTGTAGAGTCAGGATGTGTTCTCACATCTTTTGTTGTCCACGCTGTAGTTGGCAGAGGAGGGATAGTGAGCTGGACTGTGTGAGAACATGCTGCTCCTGATTGTTTTCATTATGGCACAGTGGCTGTAAATACCATTAAGAGCACAAGGAGGAGGCATATTTTCTCACACATCACCTGTCTCATGTTTTACTGTCTGAATATTATGACAGTTTCAGCAGACATGGCAAAAAAAGTATTTTTTTAAGAAAAGTTACTTAGTTGAACACACACTGGCTGTTCAAGTTCAAGCTCCTCCTCTTGTTGGAATGAAGCAGAACCTAAAAATAAAATGTAAAATATTTCCTGGTTCCTCTTTCACAGGACTGCAAGGCAGTAAAGTTCTACAGCTGATACAGCATGCAGATTAACCACAGACATGATGAGCAGGAAGAATTTTGGTCTGGATGGGATCAAAATTTTCATCTGATTTGAGGAAATGAAAGTCTCACACACTCACCAGCACTGAGCAGGGAAAGGCTTGGTGTGTATATGTGGTTGTTCTGAGGGACCCAGTGACTCATTCTTCCCTGTGGATGCTGCTACTGAATGAACTGTTAAAAAAAACTTCTGAGATCACACACGTCTCCACATCTGCCCTCACTGCTAACAGA
The DNA here is from genome assembly GCA_014281875.1 of Nibea albiflora. Taxonomy (NCBI): domain Eukaryota; kingdom Metazoa; phylum Chordata; class Actinopteri; family Sciaenidae; genus Nibea; species Nibea albiflora. The sequence continues at coordinate 23,697,248 of CM024798.1, read as the reverse complement.
GCTTTATAACAAGTGCTGCTTAGAAATATGTATCATGTCAGTAAATCTATTGTTTCAGAAGGAAGAAATGAATAGGTTATGAAGCCGTACTGGGCTGGAGGATGGGAATGAGCAGATTGGAACAGGAGAGGGATCACTGCTGGAGCAGCTCTCATGCACAGTAAGTCACACTCTGCTGATCTGTCTGGGAATCTACAGACACACCCAACACCAACCTCTAACAACAATTAGAATGTGATGGTGCCATAGCAACTGCCCATAGACAAATGAAAGTACAGGAAATTCTTACCAACAGAGCCTGAAGCGGATGTTTCCGTCTCTAAGGCATGAGTAAAGCATAACACAGTCATGTGAACCACCTGTGCCTTAGAGGTTTCCAACATGTATTAAATGGCAATGCAAAGTTCTGAGTGTGATGTTGGGAACTCCCAACATAAAGTCAGGGAGAGATGTGACAAACGGTGACAGACTTGGGTGAACACTTTTTGTGTGGGTAAATGCAGGTTGATTAGAACCTAAGTAAGAAATAGAGGAAAGTCATGAATTCATGCTGACAGGTGTCTTACATGGCTGGAGTAGCAGTCTGTCCCCCACCGAGTTGTACATCACTAACAAGTATGCTAGGAAACAAGGAAGGTTAGGCTGTAATCATCCGGGCTCTAACAGGGCAAACACATGGTGGTGGCTATTGTAGGTGATATTCAAGGATTCAAGGAGTTTTATTGTCATTCCAGGACTTTAAACATGGGATGTAATGAAATTTGTTTCCCCTGGTCCCGGAGCAGCCTGATATCAAATATATAATATATAAAATATAAAATAAGTAAAAACGCAAATTTAAATTTAAACAAAGTATACCCAATAAATAGAAGAAGATAACAAACAGTAACAGTGGCCAGGGCTACAGAGGTTCTTCCAGAGTTCAACAGTCTCACAGCTTCTGGGAAGAAGCTGTTCCTCAGTCTGGTGGTCCTGCTCCTAATGCTCCCCAGCCTCTTGCCTAAGATAACTGAGAAGAGTCAGAGGACTGGAGGAGCAACAGTACACTCTTTGTTGTGTTGTGTAGTGTCAGAATGCTGTCATACTTTCACTCTGAACACACTGGAACTGGTAACAACTAAAAAAAGCAACAATATTTTAATCTCACTGTTATAATCATGTTTTTACATTTAGTGATGTAGACCAACTGAGGTGGGAGTAGATCAGTCTGTACAGACTTGGCTTGGGAACTGGAGGGTGGCTGCTTCAAGTCCAGCATGGACCAAAGTATGGAGGGTGGAATGGTGGAGAGGCCTAACTCACTCCACATTTGCATGAGCCCTTTGTGTGTGTGGTTGTACGTTTCCCACCAAAGGGTCAATAAAGCATCTATTCTATCAACATGAAGCAAGCTGTTAATTCATTCTCTGTGTTGACTCACTGCTTTCTTTCTGATCGTGTAGGTGTGGGTCTCCTACTTTATGCTGGGAAAACATATCAGACTGTGACGTGAAAAAATGCTTTAATTGGAAATTCAGAATGAATTCAACAAACATGATTCTTCATTTACTCCAAAACCAGCATGGACAGCATCTACTGTGCTGTCTACAAAACATGATCATCACATGCATGCATGTATATAAAAACTACTCCTTCTATATAGACTATATTAATGGCAGACAGTGGAAACAGTAGTATAATGCGGTTGTGGTGTATTAGTATTTCAAACAGTGGTGGTTATTAGCAGTTTAAGAGCAGAGGAGAAACAACCCTCCCCCCCCGTTTCAAGCCAATTTCAAACAATCCAACTGAAAAAAAGTTGAGAGAAAAAGTTCTTATTTATATTTATGCAAAGTCATGTGTAGATAAACACCTTCACAAGTGTAAAAAAAAGCTGCCTAAAAGTGGCATTGCAGCGGCTTCTATGAACACGTACATAAAATAGTCTGGGCTGAGAGCTGAAAGGCTGCAGCGGGTACACAAGCTTCTGTACAAGGTGCTCCTGTTTAAGAAAAGATCTTGAATTTGCTTCCATCGAGGGGTGAGATCATGAGCCTCGCTGAGCCTGGGGAGTGAAGAGGCCGCCTGCTGTTTCTCCAGCACACACTACATACTCGGAAAATCAGCAGGACACACGCCAACACCAGCAGTATGACTGATGACACACAAAAGAAGAGGGGGAAAAAGGCAGCAGTGAATGAGTGGATCAACAGCACAGTTTAAAATGGAAATCATTTCAGGGAATAAAGAAGGCAGCACACTAAGTTCAATCCTAAATATAAGAACTAAACACTTTCTAAAAAGACTGTGCTGCTGACCTCATTTTGGATTCAGACTGTCCTGATACAACTGAAGGCAAATTCCACAGAAACCTTCCATTAAAGGAGTTTGTGTGGACTTCATTTGTTCATCTCTGCTATGAAGTCAATCAATCAATCAATCAATCAACGAATCGTTCTTACACTGTATCGATTTGTATCGAATCGGTCTGTAATAACTGTATATTGGAACCTGTGTATCTATCTGTGTATGGAATAGTTTATCTCAGAGAGATGTGCAACCTTACTCTCCATCTGTACACATTCATGTCCCATTAATGCATGGTACTAACTTCACAACAACTTCCTCAGGTTCTCATCATCAAGATCAGCGACTGGCTGAGCCTACTGCTGTGGTCCTCATGATGCGTACTACAAACATTATAAAATTATTATTATTATTATTAGAATCAGTATGATAATTATTATTGCTGCTGTGCGTCTCTCTTTCTATCCTCCCTTCTCTCTCTCAGCCCGTTGCAGCAGATGTCTGCCCACCATGATCCAGGTTTTTCTTGCACTGTCACCAAGTGCTAGCTCATGGTGGGAAATGTTGAGTCTCTCTAGATAATCTTACGTTGAACTCACTCATAAACACAGAGTTGGTGGTGGGATCAGCTGCGTGATAATGTCTGACAATGTTTCCGATCAGAGCCACGATCACCACAGGGTAGACTGTCAGGATGTTACGCACCCAGCGGTCCAGAACCCAGTTCTCAACGATGAACCTGCACGTGAGGACAGAACATCAACAGTCATGAAGAACACAGAGTTTGATCATACCTCATGTAACCTTGTCCAATCAGAGCTTACCATCCCAGCACCTCTCCAAACAGGATGCAGAGTGAAGCTGTTGCTGCGGTGTGGCGGTCCACACCCCACAGGTTAAGAACCAATGAGAAGTTGATGAGAGAGGCAATGGAGAGCCACGTGGTGTAAAGAGCCAAGCCGTTCTGCACCTGAACACATCAGCAGCACAAAGATGACATTCACAGAGGACATTTTTAGCAGATAACGTGTCCACACACACACACACACACACACAGAATATACCAGTATCCTGAGACAGATGAGGTCTTTGCGATGGTACGTCTGTAACCAGAGTCCATAGTAATCAGTGGCATAGCAACAGAAGAAGAGTGCACTGTAGCTGGAAATCACCATCATGACCACAACAACCAGAGCAGCCACCATCGACCTAAACACACAGACAGGAGGACCTTAAACGCATCATATCAACAGGATGAAGGTCAAGTGATTTATTACAAACTTCTGAGATACAGAGCTAATAAAATGAATGCCTGGATTCATCTTCCACTTTCTCTACAAATGAATATTAATGTTGACTTCATGTGATAATTAAAGCTGATTGAGGCTGATGTTTTTCATCTTGGAGTTGAAGTGACTCCAGAAGCAGAAACGTGTCTATTTGCAGATAAGAATAAAAAGGGCAACAAATCCATTTGTAAAATGATAATTGATTATGAAATTTCTCAGGCGCAGTCAAACAACATCCACTGTGTCATAATCAATGATACTTTCCTACCAGCCTTTTTTCTCAACTAATTGAGCACACTATTTATTACAGCTTGTTGAAAACTGACAAGAGTGTTTGGCCTTAAACACTCAGCACTGTTCATGTGTCACACACTCACACAGTCTGCACGGAAACTCACACTTCTCTTCAGAGAAATGAATGATCCACACGACTCCTTCTATTTGTCTATAATAAATAATATTCACATTTCCCTCCTCTCCTCGTCTCTCCCCTCTATGCTGACTGGAATTTTGGACCTGTGTATTTCCATGGAAACAGTGAGCAAAAAACATTTTTTGAGAGCAAATTGCCCCAAAATATGAATCTTTTCATTATATATTACATTTAATTGCAGAATTACAATGGTTAGCTCTAACTTCAGTGATGCTTCAGTGCAAGTGCCTCAGTCCTGACCACATCACTGTTGTGTGCATTTTGTAATGCTATTAAGACTTCAGTTGAAAGTCAATGTGCTTCCACAGTTCTGGGTAGAGGACTATATCACCCTTTAAGACATTCATCAGTCTGATGTGTAAATGACTCTTCATACCTAAATATAAAGCAGTGTACTGCGTGTTAATGTTGACTTCTGCTTGATGTCAGGGTGTTTCTCCCCTCATCCACAGTGTCAATAACCTCAACCCACGTTACACTCACACTCCTGCACCATCAAAGTAACAAAAAGAAGCAGAAGACATACTCTCTGTCCCACAGCAGCAGCCATATCACGTTCAGCACCATGTTGGACAGCCAGCAAAAATAGAAGCCGAGGGGCAGCAGATACTGAGCCCAGGATCTATTCAAAGAAAGACAAATATCAGTTTCATCTGCATGTTGCTCTGACCACACGTCATCATATCAGACAGATTCAATATATGTGAGTAAATATGTACCCTCTGAACACATAGGTAGTGATGTACATGACCATCAGGGTGAGCCAGGTATAGATCACACCCCAGATAGAGAAGGTCCAGCTGGCTGGGGTGATGTCGGTCTCATGGCGGGCTGACACATTTCCTGTAGTGGAATGGAAGGGACCTGAAAGACAACAGAAACAGTCCGTTCAACACTGAGTCACCACTCAGCACTTACAGCCAGCGCTGTGCTCCGTGCCACACTGAACTGGGAAATCTCTTTTCTGCTTGATGCATGTCATGTTGAAAGAGGAAATGGTCATACACAAAGTGGAGACACGCAACTAGGGCTGAACGATATGGACAGTTTCATATCACGATATTCATGTCATATATCTCGATATCGATACGATACAATATGACTATGGGTTCAGTGAAAAGTAAGCATTTTCCAGAAAAATAAAAACAAGATAATACAAATGGATGTGGAAAGCTTCTTCAAAAGATCCACTGTCAGTGCCACACTACCAGTGGATCCCTCCTCGCAGAGTACACGGTGGTGTTGCTTCAGATGGTGGAACATACTTTAGTTGTGTTGCCATGCTTTGTCTGAACTTTTGCTAGGCAGGACCGGCACAATGCGTCGCTTCTTCTTTTTTGAATCCAAAATACCTCCAAATAATGGAGGATGACTTTTTTTTTACCACTAACTCTGCACATTCCGCACCTATCTTATCTTCCACACTCATGTTTCTTTCTAATTTCCCCACTGTGTAGTGTGTGTCTCTGTCTCCCTCCCATGGATGTTTGTCATTGGCTGGCTTCAGCTGTCGATCCACGGCAAGTGTGAAATAAGGTTTGTGGTAGGCTGGCCTGAGCTGTACATTTGAGGGAAAGCAAATGATATTTGTGACTGTCTGAGCTGTACATGGACAAGGACCTGGCATGGCACAGTTTGAACTGCAGATCAAAGTTAATTACTGTTCTAACACGGAGAATTGGCTCATGTAACAATGACGCAGCTGCGAGAGTCAAACATGCAGACAGAGAGACACAGCCCTTTTAAGGTGAAACATCAAGAGAACTTTCTATTTCTATTCTGATACATCAGTTAAAGTCACAAACTTTCAAGGATTTCAAGGACCCGTGGGAAACAAGCTTAGAAGTGACCTGATGAAAATGAGGAGTCATGAGATGGAGGAGAGAAGGAACAACACAAAAGGTGCAAATCAGTTTCCTCAACGTTTCCAAACGTTTCTAATGTTTTGCTTGATTTTCTGAAATGTTCCACGAATTCAGCTCCGTGGGCCTTGAAGAGTTTTTAATGAAACCATCTCACAAACAGGAGAAGTCCATCTGTGGTGGAACTGTGAGAACTGCGTGGAGTCTGGACATCTGTGTGATGAGTCACGAGCTAAGAAGACGTGAACGCACTGAGTTCTACACAAACTCTGCACGAGTTTATCTGAAAAGTAACAAGTAACTACAGCTGACAGGAACAACGCCTGTGTACGAACACATCATGTAGTATACGGGTATTGATATGGTCTTACAGAGAAAGAAGAAAAACATGCAGCGCTGCCATCTGTGAATATGATTTGATGCCACACCCTTCCGACTGATGGAGGCATTTTTTCCCTTTTCAGGATGAAGATTTTCCCCCTGCAGGGGCACCAGGGGATGCAAGGACACCGAGAGCTCCTCATAACATTAACATAACATTAAAATAACACGAATATAACAATATTCTCCATTCTTTGTCTTTGGTATGAAGTTGTTCTAATAAATCCATTCAGACATATGTGGCTGTATTTCTTTTCGTGGTCATTTTAATGACGTCAGCAGCATCGTGAACTCCATTGTTGAAGTGAGCTTAGATGGAGGCTTCATACTGCCACATACTCCTACAGCTTCTCACAGTTAATGAATAATGACTAATTTAATTTAGTTTTCTTTTGTCATTTTTGTGAACCGTCTGCTTAAAACAGCCCAAACTGCATCTTTTTACTTTTGCTTATGGCATCTTCTTTCGTCTTTTTTTAGTTCTTCGAATAAAAAAGTTTTTCTGTCGAGTTTCTGTACAATTTGAGCCGAGCTGGCTAACTTCAAACATGTTAACGAAACAGAACATGTCATTGTTCGGTGACAGAACCTGAAGCTGGCAGCAGTGCTTCATAAACTGGGACTCTCCCTCCCAGTAAACACAGTTTCGTAACCAGTATAACACAGTAGTTGTATAAGCGCGAAAACAACATTAACGCTGCGTTACATAAAAAAGTGTTAGAGTGGAAAAGAGCTGAGATTTGAGAGAAGCTGCTGGAAGTTTAATTTATCAGCGCGCCGAATAACATTCAAACGTTGAAACAACGTTATTGAGAACTCACCTCTTCCCGCTCCGGCCAAAGCGTTAACGACCAAAACGGCGATAAAGACCGCCGTACACAAGACAATGACAAAGATTCGTTGCAAACTGTTGTCCTTCATGTTGGCAGAGAGTTACTTGCTCCGTGTGTGTGAGCCGTGTGTCGTTCTGTCGGCCTGCTGCTGGTTAACTCTGTCACAGTCCTTCAGTGAGTCAGGGCGGAGACACAAACACAAGCGCACGTTGACCCAATGATGCGTTCACGTGCTCGTGTATGTAACTGGATCTGAAGGCAGTAAAAACGAGTTTTTCGTCATTGTGATGAGAGTTACATGCGCATTAAAAGATAAACCATTCTGACTTTTAACATTTTAAGAGTTCATACTGGTTTAATCTGTGTTGACGTAACGTTTGATCTGAGCTAGTCTGTATTTTTGTGAACTTATTGTAGCCTTTTTCTTTGTTTCTGGGCATGCTGGAAATTCAAAAGCAAAAACTGTTATTATATAATTATAATATATTATAAAAACCTGAAGGATGACGGTGTAGTTGAGAATTCCTTCTATGTGAGCTTCCAGTCTTTGCTCAGAGGGGAACACAGCTGCCTTGGGAACAGCAGTCTATGGAGAGCCACTGTAAGAGCTCATGTTCAGATTCAGGCACTTCATCTCACACAGAGCTCTAATCAAACATAGATTTTGCATAAATCTCCAAGCAGTGACAACAGCGTGATTACACCTGACTGCTTCAAACGCTTACTGCTCCACGTTCAAATCAAACCACCCAGTCAGTCAATAACACTTTGCTATAATTACCTTCTTTTATTAATATGTTTTGATCTTGTACGGGAGCTTCTGGGGAGGTTTTCTATCAGCTCAGCTGACAAATGAAGTGCAAATGAAGTGATGCTCAAACTACTTGTAGTTGTACTTTGTGCTCTATGCTTGGCAAGTGCAATGTAAATAAAATGTATCATTATTATTTATTTATATCAGAAGTTTATGAACTCTTACTGAAGTCCAGTTTGATTATCAACGGTCAGTGACTCTTATCAGCTCATCACACCACATTTTAGCTCCTTGACTTGTAATATTAAGCGGAGTCTTTAATTAGGCTAATCACACCCATTGTGAGTGACCACTACAAATGTCTCAGGGATAGAAAGCCTTGGCTTGGACAACACAAGATTTTCCAGGACATTTCACCTTTTCTCTCATTTTCCATCAAAGGGAAATTAGTCAACTGCTTTCCAGGTTTTCCAGGATCTGTGGGAACCTTAACATGAGGCTGCAGACTAAAATGAGCTAAACGCTGTGTAGACTTGGTGATAATTGTTGCGGCCTGTAGTCATTTGAAGCGTTGTTGTTATTGTTGTATTAAGCATTAAGTGTGTCACTTTCTGAAAAGATCCTTATAAACCTGCACAATTTCCCACACAGATGAGAAAGCGTGGTAAACAAACACACTGCGTGAACTGTAATCTGCTGCTGACACGCTGACAAAGCTTCCAGCATCACTCTCTCCTCCGCTCCTTTCTCTTCACTCTACTAATGAATTTTTCTCCTTCTGAACTGACAAAACTCTGAAGAGCAGACAAACCATCAGAGCCTCCATGTCAGGATCATTCTTGCATCCACATGAAACTAATGCAGTTAACATGACACTCTTTGATTCCATTAACTAGAAAAGCTGCTGTATCTAACATCTGCTGCTCCATCCTGTCTACAACCTTTTAAAAAACACTTTGATGACATGCCATGAGAGCCATCGCAGAGGCTGTTTTCAAAAGCCTTCACTTAACAATGATCAATTCCAGGCCCGTTTCAAACATCTCAACACTTTCTGCGTGTCAATAACTGATTAGATATTCTCCAATGTAGATCTCATCCACACTACAGACACTACTGAGACTGCATTTGTTCGGGTCTTCGAGTAGTTTGTGAGGAGGAGGTCTACGGCTCACTAAATAATAAGCACTCACGGAGAGAGGTTTCCGGGTTTTGGATTTATTCACGAAAACAAATATTCTCCGGGGTTGACTCCAAACAATGAGCAAAATAAAAAATGTAGAGTTATTCATTGGTTGTCATCATTAGCCTTAGCATTTCCAAAATACAAAGAATCAATAGGCTCCAACAACGAGATTCCTTTAAATACAGACGGTGGTAACATCTCACATCTTAACGCTGTGTTCAACACATTCTAAGTGTAAACCGGCCTTTCTGAATTTGTTCAGATTCCATTTAAAATTCATGGACTGATTTGTTCAGCTTTAGTCTGACCCATACTGGGTCAGTGACCAACAGTAACGTGAGAGTTTTTAGACACTCTACTGGACAGATAAAGTGTCTTCAAACACATCCTGAGCATTTCTGCATATATCTGAAAATCTAGTCTAGTAATCTAGTGTAAATCATATCTATATCTCATATCTGTTCTGGAAATGTTTCGTTTATTGGATGTCTCAGAGTTATCCTGTAAAAACTAATAATTGCAGGAAAAACACAGTTTGAGCTTTCTTAAAAAAAGCCTCCTTACTGTTTGAGTGTACTGTTTCACTGATATATTTATCATGTTTGCTTAATACTGTGACTTCAAATCAAGAAAAAAGCTCGAGCAACTACTGAGTGGAGACAGTTCTAACATACTCTCTCTCTCTGCAAGTTGTGGTGGAAGAAATAAATTAAAAACAGCTGTGGAATGAGGAACTATTATACACTAGGAGCAGCCACAAGTATTTCACCCATCTGTTGTCAGTTTTAGAGAAGGTTAAATAAGAGTCCAGAAATGTGCGGAAAAACACTAGCTGTGTGTGTAAATAAGCTTATTGTTGATTTATCATGGTAAGTGATTCAGAACCATCTGGATGACTTATCACTGATAGAGTTTTGCTGGGACACTTACAGTCTGTCATCTGGCTGTCACACACTTGGTATTATTATAAATCCATTGCTGGCTTCAGTCTGTATATGAGATTTGCCGACTATAACGAAAAATTGATCTGTACACCATATGATGTACAGTCAGCAGGCCAATCTTTAAAGGAGCACTGTGTAAGATGTGGCCAGAATTATACAAACATTCATAAAATGAACCAACAGTACAGAATGTGAAGAGGTAACCTAACCTGCTTCATTTGGATCACACCGTGTTGTGATAACCTCCACCTGTGTGTGGAGAGGTGACCGTGTGTAGCTGTAGCATTCTGTCTGCCTGCAGTGTAACATGAGGACGAGCAGGAGAGAAATGGATGGAGACACAGAGCTCTTAGCTCTTCATACTACCATTGCAAAGTTGAAGTTGAATTTCGACTTGGGTATTGATATTGGTGATTCTGGTTCTGGTATTGGATCAAAACCAAATTAGCACTGAATAAGTAGAATAAATTCAGATGTTTTAAAAAATTAATAAATCAGCATCATAAGTTTTTTAAATTAGTTTATTACAATCAAATCACAGCAGAATCTATTTACTCCTGGTTCACTCTGCTGTAATGTTAGTGAGTAATCTAATTTCTTCTGTGCATGTAAAGAGTGGCAGTGTCTGTTGCTGAGAGTTGAAGAACTTCTCATGTTAACACACAGAAATCAATCATATGACCACGTTCCAGCTGTTGAACAAAGGCTGGTTTACTTCAAGAGTCACTGCAACAACACAGGTTGACTTTATCAAACGATACATCAACTAAATCTAAAAGTGACAAAAGTGTGTGTGTGTGTTTGTGTTTAAGAGGCCTGAGGTTGGCAGTCTTGAGTCTCTGTGCTGCTGTTTTCATAGTCTTTGTGCAGGTCCAGTGGTCCATACAGGCTCTCCAGTACAGCCAGTACTCTGCTCTGGACTGAATCCACCTGCTCTACTGGGCAGTATTCATCTAGACTTGACCTGAAAACACACATTAATATATATATTATAACCTTTCTGAATTCACATATCAAATGTTTGTCAAATGTGTCATTTAAAAGATTTATTGCCAACAAGCACTGGTACATCAAAGAAATACTGTACAGACATAAACGTCCTTACTTTTTGTGCATTGTTTATATGTTGCTTTTATCTTTTAAAGCAACATTACATAGAAATCAGTGTTTCACGCAATTTAGTGCCCCTGTTTCTCCTACCACGGATAAACTGAGTAAATATGTTCAGCTATACTTGAGTACCGTATTTTATGTTGTACACATTACGGCTAATAATGTATTACTCTGCGAGGCTCCTGACTCTGTAAACTCTGTAAAACAGTTTGTGTCCTTTTATAAAAAGTGCAACTTACATGGTCATCTAAAACAAGAAAATCCATGTATGGGGGAGAGGAAATGCAAAGCCTCTTGTCAAGGTGGTCACGTGGTGGCGTAATGTTACTTTGCTTCTCAGTGTGGTGACTGCTGATATGCTGCTGCATGTTGCTCGCATTGCCGCTATATGTTAGCACTCACTTACAATATTTCCATGTTGTTTTGGTTTTGTCTGTCCATTTCTCAGCGGTTGTATTTGTGTATATAGGGAATCCAAAATGGCATCACACAAGTGATTCAAAACAGCTCGGTGCGTCCTCTATTTCAAAGTTGTTGCCAACCGTCACCATGTCTTCCCTCACTGTGCACCGTACCTACGTAGTGACGTGAGTCACGTGACTTGACGTTGAACAAATGAATCACCAACCAGTGACTTTTTTTTAAAGATAACATAACCTAGCAATTCATTTTTCTGTCAATCCGTGTGAATTGTCACGCATTTGTACTGATTTTTAATGGTGTCACGATGCATTCTTACATCCCTAGACTTTATGGTAGAAAAGCAACATTTCAAAGACAGAGGCTTACTCAACTGTTATTGGAACACAAAACAAAAAGTAGCGGGACCTCAGAGGGGTCATCTTTAAATGTGTGAGGCTGTATTGTTTACCTGGACATAGTAACCAGTGTCGGTTTAGGTAGAGCCTTCAGAAAAAGCTGTACAGCTGAGATGAGTCTGTCGATCTCGTCATCAGTGCTGATGTGGTGAGGCAGCTCAACAGAGTCACAGGTTAACCCGGCCTGATGCACCTGAGAGAGAACAGATGGAGGAGGGAGGAGGGTTGGAGCAGAAAAGATAAAACTCAACTCAGTATTTACTAATTTATGGCCTTTACTTTGAAAGGCACCTTCTCATCTTACCATTTCATAATCAGGGCACGCATTTCTCGACTTCAAACTGGAAACCAGTCGAGCTAATGAAGCCATGCTGAAACCAGAAAGAAAAAACAGGTAGGTAGGTGTAATTATAAGATTAACATTAGAACCCATCTGATCACTGGCTGTGTACTCTCCCCATTGATAAGAAGAAATCAGTGGCGTTCCCTTCTAAAAGGTTACATTAACTTCATGCTGTTTGGTTCTCTGTACTGTTACAGAGAAATGAACCCACAGAGGTTTTACCCAGGGTTGCTGGCCCAGCGTGTAACCGTCTCCAGCCCGTCATCCTCCAGCAAATCAGCAAATGCTGCTTCCAGGTCTTCTAACTGATGTACACGACGATCCACACACTCATCAAGCTCCTCCTGGACACACACATACACACATATGTAATGTTAGATCATTCAAAACATGACAAAAAACACACAGAAACTGGAGACAGTTATGTTTAGATGGACTTCTTCAAAACTTTACATGATGAGTATCTGCTGTTCATACAAGCAACAACTCACTCACTCAAATGATCGCTCTTGTGAGGCAATAATTACATGCTGAAATGTGCACATATAGTAAGTGTACAGCAGTCACAGAGTTTCTAGCCATGCTCTGTGCTTGTAGCTTTGGTTTAAAAACATCTTCAAGAACAAAATGTCTGACCTCATCAGCATCAGGCCTGGGTCCTCTGAAGTTGTAGAGCTCCTTGAGGATGGTGTACTCTTCCTTGACACAGAGACAACACAGAGATGAGGTCAGCTGAAGGAAAACATGTTTCAATTAAACTACAGAGGGATCATTCTGTAGGTTACATTCATTGAACTCCAGGTTGTAATTGGTCAGTTTTATTGGTTATGCATGTAGACTGGATTTCATTGCATCTCGGACATGAGGACGCGATGGGTGATGTCATAGGTAAGTAAGCAGTAAGGTGCCATGAAGTACTAGATTTCTGTGACATGAATTATATGTGAAGATAAACTGCTCTGTGTATCTGGAACTCACAACATGTCCCATCTTTAACAAAAACGGTTGGTTTAAGCTTGCGGGAACCAGATCCATTTTGTTTTGAGTTCTCCACCTTTACCACTGAAGCACACAGTATTCCTTATGACTGAAATACACTGAGCATTGGAGAAGGAAGAGCAGGGATTGAATTAAGTGCAGCAGAACTTGAGAAGATCGCTGCCCAAGGCATGTCCTGACCACCCGGTCAGACCAGCTAAACCAAACGCCCCCGCGAGAGGTGTGATCATGAACTGAACTGAATGGATTGATTGATTGAATTGAAGAGAGGGAAGACAGCTAAGGCTATTCCACTACCCAGGCTTCTTCTGGCTATTGTCCAGTCACAGGAACATAAAAATGGATGAAGTAAGATCCAGGCTAACACAGTAATTGGAAGTAGAAAACGTTCAATCATACATCAGTGCTAGTGATGTGCTGATCACAAAGACACTAAAATGACCGCCTGACCACAGAGCCTGGATCAACACAACAAAGCTGGATGAAGCTGGACATTTTAACACTTCTGCAAGTTTCACTTCACTTTCACAGAGGCTGCCGCTTGCTCTTTGTCACTTGCATTTAAATCCAAAAGGATATCAACACATCCACGTGGGTCAACCTGTTTTTCTCTGATGATGCTACACAGTAAACCACAAACCTGTTTCCACTGTGATGTAGTACAAACTGAAAGCCTAAAAAGGTGTCATCATTATTATTATATTGATCTGTTTTATATTATTTTTTGAGGTCCAAACAGTAATTTCATGGTGATATAAACAGCTGATCACACTGAAAATATTTTCCATGAGTGTATATTGAAACAATATTATGAGAGGTAAACACCTGCATTAATGAGGCGGTCTAACAACTCAATAAAATACAGTCAATAAGTTAATAATATTCATTTCATTAAATTCAGATGTATTACTTTAAAGTTGACTTCCAGTGGACTTATTGGTATTTGTTTACATGTTCTATATTTTCAGGATGTGACATGTGGCGATAGCAGAGTAATATTTTTAGTGACGAGTCAGGTGTGCTGTCATGCTGATTTGAGCACATTCTAAATATCTAGTTGACCAATCAGATTGCTTGGTAGGAACTACTTGTTGTATAACTTACTCTACAGTACTTTGCCGAATATGACCAAGCACAGTCTTGCTCAACAACACTGTAGCATGTATAGAGGAGGAGCTTGGATACCAGGAAATGTTTTAAAGACCTGCCCATCTCTCTGAGGTTGGCACTGAATCCGGTTCCAGAACTGTGTTCTGAATTTTTGTGGCGGCGTTCTTTTGTTTCTATCTGAATGAAGGATTTTCCTTTAAAAGCCCAATGGCCTCCTTCCTGTCTGGATATGATGTATTTCCTGTTGGAAAAGAACAGGGATGGTTCCACACACTGGTATGGTCAATGGTCATTTCCTGTTTTTAAGGAAGTAGAAGGTGGTTCTTAATCAAAGTTAATAATTAATATGTTAATTGATACGTGTACAAATTCAGACAAAGCAGAAAGCAAAGCAGTGTAGTCAATCAGGACTCAATCATGAATGCAGGTGTATGAGTGTGTTACCTCTGTGTATAACTCCTTGAAGGGATTTTTACATGTGAAGAAATCCAAATCAACGTCCAGGATGTATGGCTCTGTCTCACTGAGAAAAGGAGATATTCTCTGAACAACATAACTGGTGGATCCTTCATCATCGCCACCGTCACCCCCTAAGCTTGTCTCATTGCCGCCCTCTGCTGGTCGCAGTGTGTCAGTGGGACTTAAAAAAGGCTCGGAGCAGCTGGCTCCCCCAGCGTTCTCGTCCTCTGTACGGGCTCTCTTGGCAAACCATCTCGCTGTGGCCGCTCCAGTTTGCTTTCCTGAAAGGTCACATGAGACAGAGTGAGATGGACATTTGTCCATCATTGAACTGAGTTATAATGCAAAATACAATGAGCATTAAAGCAACAAATAAACAAAAATAAATAAATATCAGTAAATATAGTGAATAAATAATTGATGGAGTGATTTACTGCTCTTCCTGCTTTGACCACATTAAACTTCATTTTTAAGCCTCAAGTTAGCTGCAGCTGGACATTAAAGTTTGTGAGTTGTGTTATGAAGGGATCACTTCAAGACCAGCATGTACAGAGAGGGTTTTTACAGTTACGAATAGCTTTCAGTATTCAAAGACCACACATTGACGTTAACAATAATGATTTGAAAAAGGCTTAGCAAATGTTGTATGAGGTAGGAAATGTATTGGCTTTTCAAATTAGAAAAAGCGAGTGTGATTATTTTCTATCCTCCCATGTTTTGCAGAAACCTAGTAATTTTTAAGCATGCCTTTCACACTGGAGCCCGCATTCACCAGCTAATTTTTCTTGGTGATCAGAGTGAGTGCCTTAAAAGCATTGCACATTGCAATTTTGCAGCTCTGGACCCAATGACACTGCCACAATGTTTTGGCACTGAGAGAGGAATCAATCACTTGCCTGCTGGTGGCAGTGATAGCAGTCAACAGTGGCTGTATTCAGGCATAAACAAACAAATCTAAAAACTCAAAAGGAACCTGACACGTTTGAATGAAACACACCTGATGGAACAAAGACTGCATTACAAGCACAAAACTCTTTCACGGAGCCGTCAATAATGACAGCGTAACCTTAACAGCGTGGCACTCATTTGTAGGAGACATCACAAAGAATTGAAATTGTTTTTCACTCTGAAGAATGCTAAAAAGAATATGGACAAATCTGGATTTTACATTCAGAGTGGCTTTTGTGACTGAATTGTCATTCAATCATTGGTCACTTAACCGATTGGACGACTGTCAGAAACCTCCCGCCCCTTTTGCTCTGTGCGCCAGTTGACTGAAACTAGTTCCGAACCAAGTGGCAACCTCTGTGACTGTGAAGTGAAGCCTATGCAGAATTGTCAAAAGCTGCAGTTCCTCAAATGTCCACTTGAGGCTGGCTCCAGAATGAGGGTTAGGGGATAGAGAAATAAACATGTTCACAGCCTGGTACAAAAAACTGTTTTGGTCTCTATAGCTAATTTACTCATTCTGTACTGTACTGTATTATATTAAGACTTATGCAGAATTAAAATCTATGTTGAAAAGACTGAAATTTGAAGATAGTTAAAAGTGACATGTATGTAATGTCTACTGTTAGCATCTAATTTAGGCTCAACTGTGACTGGAGCATAGAGCAGAAAAGGGCGGGACTCGGTAAGGGTCAATTGGCAAACACTGTTCTTAACCAGTCAATCCAAGTACACACCTGAAGGTGACCTGTGACCTGCTTTGACAGGGCTGACTTTGACCACATGCAGTCTGAGAGGTTTAGAGTTCTCCAGCTGCTCCTCAGAAACATACAGACCATCACTGAGGAAGTAATTATCTCTACTGGTCACCCTGCAGAGAAACAAAAAGACAGAAAGAAGAAATGGAGCTCATGATGAACCAAAGAAAAACAAAAAAATAGATCAGTAATACATTTAAAATGCCCTGCACGTCCACTTAGGGAGATGTCAGTCAAACACAGGCTCAAACAGTCCTAGTCCAACAGAAGCTTTCATGAAAGACGTACACTTCATATAGCAGCTGTGTGTGTCTGTGTGTGTGTGTGTGTGTATCCTACCTGATGGTGGTGGTAGATGAATCTCTTCCTACAGACATCCTGTGCTCTCCCTCTGTGATCTGCTGGGCCCAGTATGGATGCAGCCATGCCACACAGGAGACATGGCCAGCATACACCATGGGCATGATCCAGTTTTCTATACTCAACTCACTGAAAATAATTGAAGACATGAATATGCAGTGATTGATCTGAGCATGACACATGCATACTGGCTGGATGGCAGCGTACATCCTGCTGCTGGTGACTCACAACAAACACATTTCCCCACTTCATGGTTCTGCTATCTAGACTCATGGCTGGCTGCCTTAATCTGAAATCAATATGACCATTAAATCATTAGATTTCAGTAACTATGCATATATGTTTATAGATACACAGATGAGCTAACCTCACAGTGAATCAGAGATGATCACAGTGAGTAACAGTTATTTCACATATTTCACACACTTGTTAAGAAACTGATGTAGAGCAACGCAGGCTCGACTGGGCTGCTTGTTTGGACTGAGGGTTGGATCATTTGTTGATTTGTTGTTAAAACAGTGCTCTGCAAAGCACAGCTTGTCTGAAGGAATCCATGTAGTGAACACACTGACGTGAGGGTTCATTCATTTGCAGATCCATGTCCTTTTCCATAGATGTGTAAGGTGCTCCAGCATGAAACAGAAATATCTCTGAGAGGCAGCATCTGCTCTGTCACGACTATTACATTATTGACGTCATGTCACGTACCGCCCGCTGTGTTTACACCTCGACTCATTCACTTGATTTGACGGAAACATTTTAGCCACCGTGACGCCAGATTAAGAATCAGTTCAATTCGATCCAATTTATGTGTCACATATAACCATAAAAGAACAATTATAGTCAAATGGTTGTCTATGAGCTCTGACTGTACATTCTATGACTAAATAAGTAATGATATTAGTATAATAATTATTACAATAACAATGACAACAATAACAATGGCAATGTGGAACAGTCCTCGCAGTGTCCTCATTTAGATTCCACTGGCCTGAGGGTAGAAGCTCTTCCTGCTTCTAGTGCTGCTCTGTTGTATCCTGTACCTTCTTCCCGATTGTAGCAGGGGGAAAGCCCGTTATCTGGCTGTTTGGCCTCCTTAATGATTCTCCCAGCCTTATTTTTGCAGCATCTGGTAAAAATATATTTAAGGCAGGGTAGAGGACCACCTAATGAAGCACCTCTTTGCAGAGGCCTCGTAGTCTTGTTTGGTGCTGTTTCCATAGCAGACAGTGATGTTCCCTGTCAGGACACTCTCGATGGTGCAGGAGTAGTAGATACATGGATTTTCCTCAAGCGTCTGAGGTGAAATGGTCTCTGCCTTGTCTTTCTCAACACAGAGTCAGTATGCAGTACCAATTATAGGACTTGGGTGCAGCGCGAAATTGTTTTTTCACAGCACCTAAATGATCACCTGAATGAAGAAAAAGAAAGTCTGTCCTGCACTCATCTGCTCATCTCTCTGTGACTGAGGTTAAATGACATGTTACTTGAGGCTGATGGGCAAGTGTCCACTCAGAAAGTCAAACGGACTATTTTTATTTGATGACTAAAGATTAAAAGTTGTTATGACAGGCCTAACCAACACTTCACTCTTATGCACCAAGTTGTGTGTTATCCAACAATGTGCCGCTGTGCATAAACGTGGTTCTACATAAACATATGGAAATCCAGGCCATTATTCCAACATGACACAGAGGTATGTGACAACACGGCCGCATCCAACTTTCACCTGTTCACAGAATCCTTGGCTAAGACAAATAGAAGCCACGGCTTTGTTAATCCACAACCCCCAGCCCTCTGAATCACACTGAAATGAGCTGGAACATAGTTTACCTGAAGAGTTTCTCCTTATCGAAGACAGTGTCAGCAGACATGTTGACAGGGATGAGCAGGTCGGGATGGGAGTCTAAATGAATCATCTTTATGTTCTTCAGTGGGAGGTGTCTCGATGCTATGGCACGATAAATATGACACACCACCTGGGACACATACAATAAAACAAGCAATTTTTAATCTCTTTGACTGACCCCAAAATATGCTACCAAGTCATGGTGCACCACGATCAATCACAGAGCTGAGCACAGTTAAAAATGTGTTCTGTTCCAGAGATAGCTGTCATAAATCAGAGATTACAGCAGGTTCAGTCTGATTTAACAAACCACAACAACTAGAGGACAATTCTGCATAAACACATACAGACCAAAGGTGAAGCTGACTTCAAATTCTGAATGGCTCATTAGAGCCACTCTGATTATTTGCATAAATCTGGATGGATCTGGATCATATAGCTGTGCTCATAAGTTTACATACCATAGCAGAATTTATGATTTTTCATAGAATATGAATGATAACACAAAAACTTTCACTCATGGTTAGTGCTAAACAACTGTGTTTACTCTTTTTAAATCATAATGACAACAGAAACTAGACAAATGACCCTGATCAAAAGTTTACATACCCAGTTTTTAATAGCGTGTATTGCCCCCTTTAACATCAATGACAGCTTGGAGTCTTTTGTGGTAGTTGTGGATGAGGCTCTTTATTTTCTCTGATGGTAAAGCTGCCCATACTTCTTGGCAAAAAGCCTCCAGTTCCTGTAAATTCTTGTATGAGCTGCACGCTTGAGATCTCCCCAGAGTGGCTCAATGATATGGAGACTCCAGAACCTTCACTTTATTCTGCTGTAGCCAATGACAGGTCGACTTGGCTTTATGTTTAGGATCATTATCATGTTGGAATATCCAAGTATGTCCCATGTGCAGCTTCCAGGCTGATGAGTGCAAATTTTCCACTAGTATTTATTTTTCCCTGGCCGTTGTGGCAGACATTTTTGTTGGTTGACCTGATCGTGGTTTGAACACTGCTGATTGGCATTCTCAGCTCACTGGACATCTTCTTATATCCCTTTCCTGTTTTATACAGTTCAATTACCTTTTCCCGCAGATCTTTTCAGACAGTTCTTTTGCTTTCCCCATGACTCGGAATCCAGAGATGTCAAGGGTGCAAGGGTCTGTCAGGAGCCCAGAAACTCACTGTACCTTTATACACATATTGATTACAAGCAGACAGATCACAGGTGTGGATGGTTACCTTTAGTAGCCATTCAAACCCATTTGTGTCAACTTGTGTCATTATGATTTAAAAAGAGTAAACACAGTTGTTTGATAATAAATGGCTGCACCCAAGCACTAACCATGAGTGAAAGACAAGTTTTTGTGTTATCATTCATAGTCTCTGAAAAATGGCCAAGAAATCATAAATTCTGCCAGGGTATGTAAACTTATGAGCATAGCTGTATCTGCTTTCTGAGAGGAACCACCACAGGCAGTGACAGTCCGTCAGCACACAGGGCGGGGTGGATTGTGAATTGTGTGCTGCAGCCTGCAGGTCTGATGGACAGCAGAGACAGAAAAGAAAAGTGACCGTGGACTAATACTGTCCACAGAATAGGACGTGATCTGACATGAAGAGGACAGTGTGAAGAGGGCCTCAATAAAAGAGACAGAAAACTGATGAAAAATAAATTCAAATATAAATTTGTCAGCATAAAAATAAAAACTATTAGATGCACTTCATAATAACAGATTAGAATGTGGCAGTATCTCATTACTGTCGGCCATTTAAACTGGTTGATATAAATACAGCTGTATCTGGCAGTCATTTTGTCCGCAATGAGTGGAAGCCTAGAGACAACACAACACATTACAGCTGTAATATATTATTATAGAACTATTCCAGGATTGTGCTGCTCACATCATGGTGGTCCTCCACTATCCACACCGGCAGCTCCGTGTAGAACCTCTTCAGCGGCACGGAACTCATTTTAACTCCGCAAGTGAGAAAATGACGTTATTCTTAAAGTGGACTCGAGCTAATTAACGTCACGTTCTCCTGGGTTCTTCTTCAGCACACACACACATTTTCAACACGTTTCGCCTCAGTGTGTTATATTTACACTGATTCGGACCAGCTGACTCCGAGCAGGCCACCGGAAATGACAGCAGGCATTGTTTTTGTGTCCGGGTAGAAACACAAGTCAAGATAAAGGTTCTTAGGGATGGTGCGTAAAATCAAATGAAAAGTGTGGGCATTAAAAAAAAAAATCTATTTATTCAGTTTGGCAGCCTGAGAAGCATCATGTGAGAGAAATGGTCCAATGTAAAGACTTGCTACCAGTTAATGTAAAAACACACTTTAATACCAGGTAGCAACCACTGTGGCTGTGAAATGCAAAATGAAGCGTTATGCTGCAGTTCCTCGACCGGCCACTTGAGGCAGGCTACAAAACGAATCAATCATAATCCCCCATATTAAAATGTACATTCAATATCACAAAAGTCACCTCATGACACTTTCCAGACCGTACACTTTGTCATATTATCTACAGAGACCAACAATTCAACCAGGAGACAGCACCAGGAAAAACCTCAAGCACAACCAAGCTCATCTACTGCAACCGGCCAACTTCACAGCAGAAATAAACATGTTTACAGCCTGGTACAAAAAACAGTTTTGGTCTCTATAGCTAATTTCCCCGTTCATGACAACTGTACTGAGGGTGGATTTATATACAACTCACCTGTTCACATTATATTAAGGCTTAATGTTATGCAGGATTAACAGCATCTAATGGTCAAAATAACCATTTATAAGAAGCCATTTTCCAGGAATTAATTAAAAATAAAAATAATATAATTAAATAAAATAATTAAAAATAAAAATGATGTATGTATATAAGTAAAAAAATGAATCCCTTATTATAACTCTTATTACTGACTGTTATATAAACTTGCTGGCCATTAAGAAACATTATTATGTTCATTATTTGTTGACACTATTAGAAAAGTTGAAATTCACCTGGACTCAAAAAATGCTAATGTTGCTTTGTGTTTGCTGGCTGTAGATTGCTCTGCTGCCCCCAGGTGGCAGGATGAAAATGAATAATTCAATTCAATTCAATTTTATTTATATAGCACCATACCATAACAAAAGTTATCTCATGACACTTTTCATACAGAGCAGGTCTAGACTGTACTTTTACTTACAGAGACTAGAGACTAACAGTTCCTCCATGAGCAAGCACTTGGTGATGTGGGGAGGAAAAACTTCCTTTTAACATGCAGGACCACAGCAGCAGCCACGATCCATGAGAACCTGCTGGACGAGAGAGAGCACAGAAACTCCAGGGAAGAAGTTTAATTAGTAACATGAATTAACATGCAGTAATGAGACATGTATGTTTACTGATGGTGAGAGAGAGAGAGAGAGAGAGAGAGAGAGAGAGAGAGAGAGAGAGAGAGAGAGAGAGAGAGAGAGAGAGAGAGAGAAGGTTTGAGTAGGGTTGACTAATTACTAATTACTGCACCCACTGAAACCAACTCAGTCCTGTTAAAAAATCAAAATGTTGCAATCTTTATGACACCACATCACAATGCATGTTATAATGTTATAATGAGTGTTTCTCATCTATAGAAAAGTAAATGAATTTAATATCACTGTAAAGCAGGTAATCTGGTGGCATATCAGAGGAGACACATGGTAATGTACTGTCCCTCCAGGGACACAGAGTTAGTTGGTGGGGATTTGGCCAGTCCAAACCAGAAAAAAAAGAACTTGCAGAAAAATACATCATGGTTGTGTAATCAATAACTCATCAAACACACACATACACACAAACGGAAATTCAACTGCTGAAAACATTTTCTTCTTTGCTATCTCAGACCGACTCTATCAGTTGGACCGGTGTTCCTGTATGGATGTGTAATGGGATTTATCCAGTATGTGTGTGAGGGAGAGTCTGCTCATATATCCACCCTTTGATCTTGGTGGCCTTTGAGAGCAATGGGATGCTTTGATCTCTCTTCCTTTTGGTTTGGACTCCAGCCCATAGGAGATGACAGCAGGGCGATGAGTGGAGGTAGCAAAACAGACAGAAGAGGGATGAGTGGCGTGAGGAAGAAAGAGAGAGAAAAGAACAAGATTAAAAGTACAGCAGCATACTTGGTGTAGGTGTGGGGTGGTGTGGGGGGCTGAATGAGAGAAATAGGGGTAAATAGAAAAGACAGAGAGTGTAAGAAAAAAAGCCTCCGCTCCAAGTGGAAGTGATGCTAAATACATGCGTAGATATTTGGGCATCAGCTGGGTTGAATTCCAGTTTTCCAGTTATATCTAGTCATGCCCTTTGCACGAATCAATGCCAATACTCGTCTCCAGGCTCCGACTGTCCTCATTGCTTCTACATGGATGGCATCCTGGTCTTCTCCTGCAACCCTCAGGAATGGTGTCTTGCTGTAAAGAGCTGAACCGCCACTCATTGTATGGACAGATCATAAAAATCTGGCTTAAATCCAAACGGCCAGATGACTCAACCCCTGCCAAGCTTGCTGGACCATGTTTGTTGCCCGATTCTCCTTCATCCTCACATACATCCCTGGCTCTCACAATCTCAGGCCAGATGCTCTCTCCTGCCAGCTCACTTCTGAGAAGCCACTGTCCAATTCACCCATGTGTGGTAGCATTACTGACATTGGGGATCAAGGCCCTGGTCGGTGGAAGCCCAACAAGCTCAGCCAGACTTGGGTAATGGCCCTGCGGACAATTCATTGTGACAGATACTGTGTTGTACTATGTGTGCTAGTGTCAAGACTTCCTACAAAACACCCACTGGTTTTCTTCACCCACTACACAATATCTTTGTACCAATTAACAAGCCTTAATTTGCTGCAACAAGAAAACCCTGCCTGGAAGATCTCTAGGAATGCCCAATCTTGTCCAGTGGCAAGACATGTTGGTACCATTTTACTGACTATGGTGCTGACTGGTGTCTTTAACCAGGTATTTTCTAGGATCTTTCTAGGAGGCAATTCCAGCTAGGTTGGAAGTGTAAAAAATGGTCTTTCTACTTTCAAGTCCTTCTGGATGTTCCTCTAGATGACAATGATGGATGCTTCACAATGACAGCAGTATAAGGGATGTCAAGGTTACTTCTAAACCTTGGTTTGTGTGGTTAGACTGAGAGTTGCCTTTAATTTCAATATTTCAAACCTCCTATGTTGTCCCCCTCTGCTGGTGTTCTCTCACTCTTATTTATTACAAAGTCTTGGAGTCCCTTACTCAGACCCTTTGATAGGTAAATATCATAATATATCAAAAAATAAAATATATGCTGTAATTGAGGAACCATTTTTAGTGTGTTGCACATCCGTCATTTGGCTCGACCCTTTAACTATGAGTTGTAAAGTAATCATGTCACTTTGATGTTTGTTTCACGTAATGTGGTTTAAATCTAATTAGTAAAAAATACAAAACTGATCCTGAGGGGGGGATTGTAGAATACCTACATGTGCTTTTGAGATTAGGCTCAGATAAGCTTCTGTTTATCTGTAGACTAAATTCAGCTGTGCTCTACAGGAAAACTGACTAAGTTATCAGCTTGTAGGAGCTACAGAATGGCTCTCAGAGGCATGTAATTTTGTGTACATGAGTGATTGTGTGTGTGTGTGTGTGTGCGTGTGTGTGTGTGTGTGTGTGTGTGCATGTGTGTGTGTGGTTTGTGCTGGGCATGTTTATGATGGATCACTTTAATGAAATGTGCTCAGTGCTTTTCATCCATTTGCTAACACCCCACCATTTCCCATCTCTCTCTGTCTTGTGCCCTTTCTACTGACTCTCCCTTCTCCTGCTTTCATTTCACACTGCCTCTGAAATGAAAAAGTGTAAATTGTTTTTCTTTCTGATCAAAAGGATGAAAGCAGGGATATGCTTGGCTTTACTGATTGCATTAGATTGGAAGTGAATAGAGTGACATAGATTTGGAAATTCCTGGATGATTTTTCTCTCACAAAATAACGTCAGGCATCAGAGTTCAAAGGGACTGATTTCACCGGAGTCCTTGGCTGATTCACTTTTTGTGTGCTGGTGCAATGTTTGTGCTGTCACCTCTGGTTAGAGAGACATACTAGGATATATTGTCTTTCAAATAAAAATGGGATCTGGTCCAGTGAGTCTCACACATCTCAAATATGATTATTTGGTTACATGTTCATTCCATTCATTAGAAATAATATCAGACATTTAGACAATGCTTGGGGTTTGTGGCACAAATGATTTTGTTTTAATTAAAACATGGTTATGTCCATCTGCATGGCAGAATGCAAGCATTTAAAAAGCAGACATTTAAAAAGCTTGAACATGTACTGAGAAACATTAACTCAAAGATTTAATTGATTGATTTGAAGAAGATGTGATGTGTAAGTGCTTCCATTTAGTAGACCGTACACCACCTTCAGAAACAGAAATGGCCCTGACCATTCAATTGAGATGATAGAAACACTCAGGTATCCAGCTGCTTCCTCATCTGTTGTACTTGATGAAATCAATGGCCTAGGTCTCGATTATGCTACTGCCAGTGATGAAGCCTAGGTACCCTGCTTCTGTCTTGACTAGGGTTGTCACTAGTTGAAAATGTGAAATTACTAAGTTGAAGGTGGTCCTATAGTTGGGGATAATTGCATAATTTTGACTAAAACAACCACTATTCCACACTATTCCTGAATCACTTTCAAATATAATTTTATTTGTGTGACCAGTCACAAAACACATTTTGCCTCAGAGGGCTTTACAATCTGTACAGGGAGTGACACTGTCTGTCCTTAGACCCTCGGTTCCAGTGAGGAAAAACTTGCCCACAAAAACCCTTTTAACAGGGAAAAAATGTGGAAGAAACTTCAGGAAGAGCCACAGAGGAGGGATCCCTCTCCCAGGATGGACAGACGTGCAATGGATGTCACATGTACAGAACAATCAACACAAACATATTGTACAATTACAATGAATAATAAAATGACAATGAATTACAATGAATGACAGAATGATTAGAATGATAGAATGATTAGTTTTCAGTAAAGGGAGATGTGACTGCATCTTCAACCACTACCGTGCCTAGGCATAACCCTGAAAGAGACAGACAGAGACAGACAGTATGTTTACATGAAATTCAAATTTCTGATCGTATCCGATAATGACATGCATAAGACTGGATCACTTGTCTGAGTACACATGCCACTCAGAGAATCGGATAAACGGCCAGAGCATGGCTAACTCTGTTACGCTAGGTGGCGCTGTAGCCCTCTCAACAAAGAGCCACTTTTGGTTGACCTCTACTTATCAGCAACAACAAACTATCTGAAGGCATTCAAACAAAGATTACATATGAGGAGATGGACGATGCTACAGCTGCGTACTTTTCGTGCATTATTTTCATCCTAATAATGCAACTGAAAACTCTGGCTCCCAATCTACTTTTAGAAACTATAGGAACCACAAGGAACCCAGCATTCTGAGAGCACAGTGGTCTAGAGGGGTAGTAAGGTACTATGAGTTCTTTTAGATATGATGGTGCCTGGCCATGAAGAGCTATGTATGTAAGGAAAATAATTTTAAATTCTATTCCAAATTTAGGTAGCCAGTGCAAGGAAGCATTCATGTGCAGCAGCATATATACACACACACACACACACACACACACACACACAGCCCACAGAACATAACAACAAAACAACAAAACATACTGTTGATGTCCTGCAATAACTCTCTCTCGTGTTCTATGTTGGCCTCAGCAGGGTCTAGGGATGGGCGATATGGACTAAAAAAGGTTTCCCGATAATTTTTGGTATTTGTCACAGTAATGATAAAAATGACAATGAATAAACACCAATTCAGCGTGATCTTTTTGACTATAAATCTATCACCAAAAGGCTAGGGGGAGCTGGTTGTGGGCGTGTCTGTATCTGCTGAATGTAACCGATGTGAAACAATCAGGAAATAACTTTTTATTTCTCTGTGATTAATTTTATTTATCGAGGTCTGTGCTCGCTCTATTGTTACTCTATGTCTCTCTACCAAGCTCTCTCTCACTTGCTCTCTAATCATTGGACACAAATCTAATTAAACTTCTTTGTGTCATTATTTGCAGCATAAATTGTGAGTCAGACTCAGATTTAGAAGCTGGTACATGAAGTAAACAAAGTGAGATCTCACACACAGGGAGATGATCAGAGTTCAGTCCATGAATCCACCTGGATAGTCTCTGCTTCAGAGACATTTCAGGCTGTCTGTGGAGGTTTGTCCGATCTGAGTGTCTGATTGGGAGCTGCAGCGTAAGGAAAGAGCTCCTCACTGCCCAAGGTATCTGCTCTGCCTTCTGCCATGTCTGTCAGTATGCGTGCTGGGCTGCGAGTGTGTCGTGCACATTTTATTGTGGGATGACATATTCTTTCCCTGGGGAAGGTTTTTGACAATATATCATAAACAATGGCATATCGCACATTGCTAGCAGGGACTGATTGGAGACCAGGTTTTCAGGAGAAACAATTAGTTAGCTTGGTAGCCTGAACAAGGCTCTTTGTGTGTGTATGTTCAAGTCACTCGCCTGTTGTTTTCTCTCCAGGGTGAAAAGAGTAGCCAGCTCAGCACAGTGATAATACAGATTAATGTTAATGTATTTTAAGGTTTTTGTGTGATGTTTATGTTGAGATGTAATGAGAGGGGCAGAATCCCTCAGACTGTATCAGGGTCTAGGTTGGTAGCAGCAGCAGGTTATATAAGGCTGCCAGTTCCGCCACACGCAGCTGCTGGTAGGACCACTTATGCTCCTGGTCCACAGAATGTGCTTTAAGTCTGTATGTCCAAATGAATGAAATAAAACACCTGCTTGGTTTTGCACACAACCTCCACCTCAAGCCTCCTGCTCTGTGAATCCAGCTGCTACATGGCCATCCTAACATGGTTTATTTATAGGCATTTATTTAATTTCCATTAAAAACATTTTAAGGCAGCTCAGAAGAATAGCTCAGGAAACTTTTTTAGCAGTGACTTTCTAAACGCCAACACTGCAACATATCTACATGTTCTCCTGGGGTAAACATCACATCATTGTTCTCACTAATCAATAATCAGATTGTAGAACACAAAATAAAATCTCAATTAACAATCTTGGATCATACAAGCATCATTTCAGGAAGAAAATTATTCTAAATTTATTGGTCATAAATAAAAAATCAAGATGAAAATGGAAATTGTCACTTAATGACATTGAAGGAAGTTTGTGCTCATGATGGGAATTGTTAGGTCTCTGTAAATAATATTATAAAGAGTACAGTCTAGATCTGAGGTGAGATAATGTTTGTTATGATTTGGCACTATATGAATAATGAATGAATTAGTGGCATGATCCGCTCCTGGTTTCTCATTCCTCCTGCCAGTACTTTTCCACTCGCCTGCCGGCCACTCCCACCTGATCAGTGCAGCCACCTTCACCTGTGTTCCTGAGTACCGGCTGTGGATTTTTGCGACCTGGTCAATAAACTGTTGAACTGTTCCAACACTGGTCCAACCCCACACCTATTCCAATATAATCTGGCCAGAAATGGACCCAGCTCAGATTGATGATGCTGGATGCCCCGGATTCTCAACCTCGTTGGAGAATCAGCAGAGCCTGGCACAAGTGCGGCATGAAATGGCAAGCTTCAACGCCTGCATCCAGTCTCTGGTGCTATCACCAGCTTCACTGGAGGCCACACAGTTTCCCTTGCTCCAAGACTCCAGTAGCTTCTGCCTCCTCCTCGTTAGCCTGAACCACTCCTCTAAGTGTGGAAGCCATTGCAGCTGGGTCACACCCGCCTTTCACCTGAAGAGAGGGAGAGAAGGCAGAGACTGAACCTTTGTATGTACTGTGGCCAGCCAGGACACTTTGTCAGCCAGTGTCCAGTAAAAGGCCAGAGCTCACCAGTGAACGAAGGTATACTGGTGAGCTCTATTGTTGGTCCTGCCTCCCCTAAAAGACCTCCTTCTTCAGTTTCCCTTGTCTGCTGGCTCCCACTCCATCAATGTCCTCATTGATTCAGGGGCTGACGGGAACATTATGGATGAGACACTCACTCTCCAGCTTGGATTCCGTCCAGAGAAACTGCCATGCCCATCTCAGCCAGCGCCCTGGATGGACATGTGCTGGGAAGGGTGATGTCCAAAACCAACCCCGCGTGCATGCCCTTGCTGGGGGGGCCACAGTGAGACCATCCAGTTTCTGCTCTTGTCTACACCAAGCCAGCCTGTCATCCTAGGGTACCGCTGGCTCGCTGTGCCTGCACAATCCCAGCATTAGGATAAGTCTCTTCGGTCCTGTATAGACTATTGTGGACTTAATGATATTACCGTTCAGAACCGCTACCCCCTCCCACTCCTCTCCAGAGCCTTTGAACTGCTCCAGGGGGCAAAGGTGTTCTCCAAGCTTGACCTGAGAAATGCATATCATCTGGTTTGCATACGGGAGGGGGATGAGTGGAAAACAGCATTCAACACGCCAACAGGGCATTATGAATATCTGGTGATACCCTTTGGCTTGATGAGTGCCTCAGCTGTTTTCCAAGCTCTGGTCAATGACGTGCTCCGAGACATGCTGAATAAGTATGTCTTTGTCTAGCTATATGATACCCTGATCTCTTCTCGCAACCAAGCGGAACATGTCACCCATGTCAAATCTGTCCTTCACTGCCCCCTGGACAATACCATCTATATCAAGGTGGAGAAATGTGAATTTCATGTACCGTCTGTCTCATTCTTGGGCTACATCATTGCCACGGATGGACCCAGCTAAGGTTTCAGCTGTGACCTTCTGGCTAGTCCCAGACATGCAAACAACTGCAGTGTTTTCTTTAGTCTGCCAATTTCTACCGTCATTTCATCGAAGGTTTCAGTTCCATTGCCTCTCCCTTCTCGGCCCTCACCTTATCCAAGAATTCCTTCTGCTGGATTGACGAAGCACAAAGCGCCCTTGACACCCTCAAGACTCGCTTCTCCACTGCTCCCATCCTCCAGATCCCCGACGCTGAGTGGCAGTTCATTCTGGAAGTGGATGCATCCAGTGTGGGGGTGGGAGTGATTCTTTCTTAGCAATCCACCGTCGACCAGAAGGTCCACCCCTGTGCTTTTTTCTCTCGCCTCTCGCTACCTCCTGCTGATTATGATGTTGGTAACAGGGAACTTCTGGCGGTGAAATTGGTCCTTTGAGCAGTGGTGCCATTGGTTAGAGGGAGCCAAGGTGCCATTCATCGTATGCACAGATTGTCGAAACCTGGAATATTTTTGAATTGCCAAGAGACTGAACTCCAGACAGGCCTGCTGGTCACTTTGACAGGTTCAGTTTTACACTGTCTATTGGCCTAGGTCTTGTGACATCGAGCCAGACACACTTTCCTGGCACTTTCCTGAGTGTCCTGACAAAACTGCCCTCCACCATCATTCCAGCTTCCTGTCTCTTGGGAGATAGAGGAGAGGGTGCGGGCTGCCACTGAGGACCAAATCAAATCAAATCAAATTTTATTTGTAGAGCCCAGAGGTCGGCCAGCAATGGCTCTGGAGCCTTGTGTGGTTCTTTCATCCTTCTGTTGTGGCTCCCAGTGACTTTGGAAAATAAATAATGAGTATTTTATTAAAATTCAATTTTATTTTACTTTGTTCATTTTAAAATACATTTCTAAATTTGAAGATTATGGTAAACTTGCAACATTAAAATAAGTCATTTTGAATATTTTTAGCAGGCTTTCCAGGAATACGTCACATATCTGGCAGACCGCATTTATCTAGCACACTACCAGTGTGGTTTATTGACTTTTTGACCCTTGTTTGGAATGTACATGATGGATAAACCCAAGAAACGGAAGAAAATGGACGATAGCAGAACGTTTAATGCTATGTGGACAGATTCTTTTGCTTTTGCCGCTGATGAAACTGGTTCACCATTCTTCTTAATATGTGGTGGAAGACTGGCAAACAATAAAAAGTCAAATGTTGCAAGACATTTCGAGAACAAACACTCTGCTTTTGCTAAAAAATATCCTGAGGGAGAGGAGCAAAAAAAGGCTGTTTCGGAGCTGATGCGGAAGGCTGAAGTGAGCAGAAGTCACTTCAAGAAGTGGATTAAGACTGCAAATTCAACTGTGCAAGTTTTGTGGCTGCTCGGGAAATCGTCAGACATGGGAAGCCATTTACAGATGGAGAATATCTCAAAGAAACAGAAAACGTCACAGGACAGCAGATTGAAGATATCAATTCGGCTTTGGCGTACGCAATCGCCTGTTATGCGTCCAAAGACAAAAATGACATTGAACAAATAGCGCTGTTTTGCCAATACATGAGCACTGTCGGGCCACAGGAAGAAATTATTGATTTAATACCGCTAAAAGGCCAAACAGAGGGGGAGGACATCTGTGAGGCTGTATTGGATTGTTTAAGAACCACAGAAATAAAGACCACCCACCTGGTGTCACTGGCTACTGATGGGGCACCGTGCATGACAGGAGTGCAGAAGGGCTTTGTGACTCTACTCCAGAAGTCACTGGATAGAAAGTTGCAGACATTTCATTGCATCTTGCATCAAGAAGCACTGTGTGCGCAAACATTTCCTCCGGAATGCACAGAAATAATGGATGTTGTCATTCAGATTGTCAACAAAATAATGGCAAAAGGTTTAAATCACCGTCAGTTGTGCTCATTACTGGATGAAATGGACAGCATGTATTCTGATCTCCTGCTGCATAACAAAGTCCGGTGGCTGTCCAGAGGGGAAGTGCTGAAACGCTTTGCAGTGAAGACTTTCCTCGGCAGCAAAGGGCTCACCTTTTCCGGAGCTGGAACAGCCAGAGTGGCTGGAAAAGCTACACTTTATGGTTGATATGACAGCGCACCTGAACACATTGAACACATCTCTTCAGGGGAAAGGAGGCACAGCTCTGCACATGCTGGAAGAGGTGCTGGGATTCGAGTGCAAACTGACTGTGTTGTCCAAGGATTTACAGCGAGCTACACTGTGTCACTTCCCCTCTTTGAGAGAGTTCCAACAAGGTGGGAATGTGATAAATTCACAGTATTAGCAATCTGCAATCGCTGCAATGCAAACATCATTTGGGAAACGATTCTGTGCGAAAAAAAAACACCTTATCCTTCCCTGTCACTCCCCTAAGCATCAATCCATCCCTGTTGAATATGACCGCATTTGCAGGTGTAAGTCAACCTGATCTAGAGATGGAACTGGCCGACATCGCCGACAAGGACATCTGGGTGTTGAAGTTCAAGAGTTTGACAGCTGATCTTAAAAATGTGTGCCGTCAGAAGGCCGTTCTCGCTCAGAACCACAAATGGAGCGACATTGCAAACCTTCCCAAACAGGACAAACGTTTGAAACGTGGAATGCCATCCCCGAGACCTACATCAACATGAAGAGGTATGCATTTGGGGTCCTGGCAATCTTCGGATCCACATACATCTGTGAGCAGGTCTTCTCCAACATGAACTTTATTAAAAACAAGCACCGCTCACGCCTCACAGACGTCAACTTACGCTCCTGTTTGAAGATAAAGGTGACGTCTTACAGCCCTGACATGAAGACGCTGTGTGGTGAGGTTCAGGAGCAAAAATCACATTAACCAGGTAAAATAAATATTTTAATTGGCTATTGTTTTACATATGTGTGCGTGGTGTGAAATATAAGTACATAACTATATATTGTAAATATATTTTATGACATTGAAGGAAGTATTTTTATATATAAAAAAATTTTTTTTTAAATTCAGGAGGACAGTTGACTGCACACACGCGATGGAGCAGAAGCAGACTGTGCATTTTTTTGGTTTGCATGTTCATTCAGTGCCGGTGGATAATATTTGGATTAGTTTTGATTTTTATCTCCTAAATAAGAGGAGGACAGGCATCCTGTTTGTATTTTTCCTTCAGTGTAGGTTGGGTAAGTTTAGATTTTTATTTCTTAAATACAAGGACTCAAATAGACACCGGATATTTTGTTTGAAATTAAGTAAAATGCTTTTTGTTACATGCAGAAATAACATTTAGTGTGCTCCGAAGCAGTTTGTTGATTTCATCACAGACGTGCGATGGATGTCACATGTACAGAGCAATCAACACAAACATATTGTACAATTACAATTACCAGCCTGGTCCTAGTTCCTGTCTCCCTGACCGTTTGGTTGTTCCGGCTCACCTCCGCTCAAATGTACTCCATTGGGGACATGCTTCCCAGCTCACCTGCCACAGTGGACCCAAGACTTCCTGCAGCAGCAGCATTTCTGGTGGTCATCATTGGAGGAGAATGTCCCAGACTATGTCAATGCCTGTACTGTGTGCAACCAGAACAAAACCTTTTAGCACTTCATTCCCCTTCCCAAGCTTCCCTCCATGGACTGCCCACAGACATTGTCTCTGATCGGGGGCCCCAGTTCACATCCATGTTCTGGAAGGCTTTTTGCAGTCTGACTGGGACCTCTGTCAGTCTGTCCTCCAGCTTCCATTCCCAGTCCAATGGGCAGACTGGGAAGATGAACCAGGACCTGGAAACCAGTCTTTGCTGTTTGACCAACCACAACCCTGCATCCTGGTCTGAACAGCTGGTCTGGGCAGAACACTGATGTAGCTGCCTCTTCTTGCTTGTCTTCCTCTGAGTGGGACGTGGACTCTGCTGTCTCTGAGGAATTTTAGCCTTCTGTCCCTGACTCCTCTGCCTGCTCACCCCTTGTCTGTCTCCTTTCTGCTGGAGAGTTGGACTATTTTGGCCGGTTCTGTTGGAAACTATTTCCTGAGTACCTGCTGTGGATTTTTTCAACCCTGTTTGGCCAATAAACTGAACTGTTCCAACACTGGTCTCAGTCTGTGCTGTTCTTGGGTCCAACCTCACACCCAATACAGATTAGTAGTCTAGCTACTCAAGATTTCTCCACGTTGAGTAGTTTGTTATCTCTACAGATACATGCATTCATTTTATAATCTCTGGGTTTATAGTGTTACAGTTTCATGGTGGTTTTAAGATTTAGAATCACAAACTATCAAATTACAGTGTGTCATGTCTAAAAATGCTGCCCTTGATCTGCAAACCCCATATCAATAAAAACTGTCACTGTCCTTTATGAATATCTCAATATCTCTATTTTCAGCCCTTGTTCAGTCTTTCTCTTTGTTTCTCATTCTTCCCTTTTCTGCTCTTGCTGTTCTCTTTGTCCTTGCTTTCACTCTCCTTCTCAAATCCATTACATCATCCATTTCTTAAATCTATTTCTGTTCATTCTTTTCCCATAGCTCGTCTATACCTTACAAATCTATCCAATGTTATGGTAATACTCTAATCTCACAAAGAAATGAGGGCTCATATTTTCTGATACCTCAGAGCAGCATGTACAAGGTGAAGTCTATTCTTTTTGAGCCTGCAGACCTGCATAATGTAACTAACTATTTGGCAGTATTTACATTTTATTCTTTTAGTCGGATTATTTTAAGTTTCTACATACATGCATGTTTTATTTTGAAAAGTGAATAATCTCTGGGTTTTTTGTTTGTGCTTACAGCTTAAAGTAATTCACATGTTGTCTTCAGAATCGGCTCACATTCAGTCAGATAGAAAAAGACAGAAACAAGTCACATTTACAAGCATGCAGTCAATTATATAAGAAAGACATAGCCAAGGCAAATTTATTTGTATAGCACCATTCAATTCATAGTGCTTTACAGAGGCGAGAAAATATGATAAAAGAGAATTTTTGATTTTTACTGAGACCTGTAAAGACACCATTACAATAATCTCACCTACTAAGAATGAATGCATGAACTATTTTTTCCACGTCTGGTCTGGACAGCAATCCCTTGATTCATGCATATTTTTGATTTAGTGATGGTCACCAAGATTTCTGGCTTGATTTGTGGTTTATAGTGTCATTGAGTCAAGTTGGCCACTGACCTTGGGCCTTACACTCTTGGGACTGAAAACAAGGACTTCTGTCTTTTCTGCATTAAGAAAATTCTGGCCCATCCACTGATTTATTTGTTGGATACACTCACATAGTAATGGTAATGGGCCATAGTCATTTGGCGACTGTAATATAGAGTTGTGTGTCATCAGCATAGGAGTGGTAAGAGATCAAATCCTCTTCAAAAGAGGAATGATTGAGTTTTCAAGGCCTTGGGAAAATGTCCTGATAGAAGAGAAGTATTTATTATCTTCAGTACATTTGGTGCAACGCAATTAAAAACATCTTTGAATAAGTTTTCTAGGCAGCATGTGAAGACAGCAGGTTGTGGATTTTAAATTCTGAATGGTTTCTGTTAGAGATGCATGGTCCAGTTGAAATGTTTCTAAATTTATGGAAGAGTGAGAAGGAATAGGTGACATAATCAAGTTGCCTGAGAAGGAGCTACATACTGCTTGTCTTATCCTCTGCAAGGTCATTGCATGACTTGTTAGACAGCAGTTCAGGAGGGCAAGAGGGACAGATACTATAGGGTTTGTCAATCTGTCGACAACAGTAAATAAGTTACGGGCATTGTGGGTGTTGTTTTTGATAACCTCAGAGAAAATAGACTGCCCATGTTTTTTTCAATTCTTGGTAATAGGTGTGAAGACTATCTTTACAAATGTCATAATGTACCTGAAGTTTGGTTTTTCCGCTGCATATACAATTTCAGTATCTTGAATTATATATCAATCAGAGCATGCAGCAAAGAGCCACAGGTCGGATTCGAACCCTGGGCTGCTGCGGCAAGGAGTGAGTCTTTGTATATGAGGCTGGATGCTCGACCAACTGAGCTAACTGACACCCCATTACACAATTACTTTAATTAAACATTTTTCCAGATATATTTCCACTGTTAAAATTGTTAACGTGTCTAGTTGTCACTGGCCTACTCACGCCACCAGAAACAGTTATGCGCAGTGATTCTGACACAGTTATTATTTAAAATACTTTACAATATTTAAACGACCAGCTTTTCTTGTAAAACATAATTTGAAATCAAACTCTGTAAAAATGTGATTAAATGTATAAATGTCATTTATATATCTAAATGTGTATCTAAATGTGAGATTTAAAAAAAAAAGTGAAATCCGTGATACTAAATCAAAGCCTTGATTTCAGTCTGAATCTAAATATTGGCCTAAAAGTCAAAATAAAAGTCTGGACAGATCACCCCCCCTGCTGCAGGAAACTGCAACACACTACTGTTTCTTCATGCTATCCTTCTCTACAGGGGATTCAGCTCAAAGGAACACTCTATGGACGCCACATCATTCACAGAGCTTTCTTAAGTGAGTAGGTGCACAGGTTTACAAACTGTGAGGCGCCTCTCCCAAAGGAGCTGCAGAAGGCTGAAATGGGGCGTATGTGAGACAAAGATGATGTGTGAGATGGAGAGGACAGGTGAATACTGGGGGTTTAAAAACAACAGGAAGTTGGATATTGTAGTTTAGCCAGCTGATTTATCCCACTCATGATTAAAATGACATCAGACTAGTGACGTCCTTTGTGCCTGTTTGATGCAGTTTGCGTCATAATTCGCACATCTCCTCTGTCAGTCAAACAATACAGATACTGTAAACTCAGTTACATTTTCTGAACATGTCATTATCTAACTCTGCTTAGAAATCTTTAAAAAAGATGCTTATTATAACTCCAGAACTGAACAGAGAATCATCAAAGCTTTCCTTCAGTATTCCATGGATATATTGCAAACAGGACGTGCTCATAGCTAATTCAGCATGAAGTCTGAATTTATTCTTTTTAATAACGTTGTTGAAGGTAACTGAAGCTAACAAATAATAAATAAAATACTTCTTAACATTAATATACTTCTGGGCCCGGTATTTCAAAACTTGTAATCTGGATCAGGATAATCCGGATAATGAAATCCTCCTTTTCTCAGTCATGGATCAAGGTGATCCTGCTCACTTTATCTGAGTATTTCAAAACACTGGCGGGCTGGATCACCGTGATCCCGATCTGGGCGGATACGGATTTCCAAATCTCATGACTCCACCACCGCGGACCGAAAACATGGCGGACTACCTCACGAAAGGAGCAGCTGGGAGCAACACTTCACGTCAAAAGGGTAAGTTCACCGTCGTCTAATGTGTAGCGGTTTTAAGACCATACGAACGCCAACCAACATACCATGCAAACCAACTTGTTGAATTGTCACCTAATTCAAACCAGGCCGTAGCGATCTCTAAGTGAGCCGCGGCGTGCTAACAGCAGCTAACTCGGCTCCATTGACTTGTGTGTTAAGCAGCTAGCAAGGTAGCTGGCTTTGTTGATGAATTTAGCGGTCTATGGTTTAACTTAAAAGGGAACTAATCTGACGTACATCATACCATAACTCTTTAAACTAACACCAACCTGTTCAGAGTTTATTAGTGTTACGTCATAGGCTCCATGTGTACAGACCAGGCTGCTGCAGTACTTTGGTAACGTAACGTTACACAGTATGAGGATTCACTATACGCAGTAACGTGCAGTGAAGTCCATGGCTGGGTAGGCAGGATCAGTCAGAGCTTAAATCCCATACAAAAATATATATTATGTAGAAGTCAGTATTAAAACCACTGCAAAGTCAGTCAAAATGCCGCTGTCAAAAATGTAGCCTAGTTATTGACATCAGCATATTATAGTGCCAATTAATTTTCAGAGACATACATTCACCTGCATTTCTACAGGACTTACAGCTGAGCAGAGGAGCACCCAAAGACAAGAGCACCACAAGAAATCACCTGTATCTCGACAATACAGGACTTGCAGCTCTGGCGCATCTATAAAACCAACATTATAAACACTGCTCGCTCTTGATCACACACTGTTAAACCTCTAAGCAAATATAAGTCTGAAAAGCCTGAAATAGCTACTGTATGACGTCGCTCACATAAGAGCACAACATGGGAAGACATAATAAGCAGAGAGAGAGAGAGCTGCGCTGTCTGAAAAGAAGGAGAGAGGAAACTAAAGTTTTGGTGTCGGTGCACCATTGACAAGTGGGGGGGGGCACTTACTTTATTTGTAGATGAAATGCGCCTGTCCTCCTGCACGAACTTATGCACGGGAAGCAGAGCAGCTTGCTAGCCTGGCTACATCCACACAACCAGTCTTTTACCAGTCTGTTTGAAAAGTCCTCACAATTTTTTGTCCCTTCCGTTGTATTAAATCTTTTAATTCACAGGTTGGTTTCCCACTTAAAATTATATATTTTTTCTCCTCAAAAGTCAAGATTGAAAATCTTCGTAGATACGAAATATCCATCTTCGCTAGCTGAAATCACTGCACAGGTGACAACAGCATCGCGAGACCTTGGGGTGGGGTTCGGGACATGTCGGGAATTTCGGCAGGATTTCCGACATGTCCCGAACCCCTGACTGTGGAGGTCAGAGAAACGTTGTGCCCCAATGATGCCCTCTGAAGACAGCGTGAGAACAGACTACGCATGCGCGAGCCTTCTAAACTGTTCGCGTACATTTCACACAGGACAGAGGCAGAGGTTGAGTCTGCCTCAGCCTCCTGTATTCACGTATTCACATACGCCAGCTTTGAAAACAAGCTCTCCTGAGTAGTGGCATTCCTTATACTGTTAACACATTTCACGTTTTACTTTACTTTTTTTTAACTTTTACTTTGTTTTTACAACAATAAATCAAATATATATATATACACACACACACCTTTCTTTTTTCTCATTAGCCTAGGTGAGGCACTGCCTACCCTGCCTCACCTGACTGCACACCACTGACTATACGGTTCATTCAGAAGTGTCAGGATGCTACAGTAATGTTGCTGCTGATGTCATAAACAAAGATATACTCATACACCTTCTCTGTCTTGTACTTTCAGAGTCCACTCACAGCCATGGACCACTCAGCTGTTAAGGACAACCTGGAAATCCTTGGAAACGCTTTAATTGTACAATTGTACATTGATTAAGTTACTGGATTTTGAATAAAGTGCTTGAAACTGCTTGAAATTGTAACTGCATTACTTTCATGGTATATAGCTTGGTTAGTCACACAAGTCTGCCGTATATATAAAAGGCTCTCACCGAACATAATTATGGCAAAATGGCATCTGATTTGATGAAGGAAAAAAATCAGTTTGTACACAAACACTGAAATACATTGCTGCATGTTTCAAAATCATATTCAAGCTATTTCCAAACATTTTGAAAGTACATTTTAAGCTTCTGACTGAAGTCAATTTGTCTTCATTTAATCAGAAGGATGTAAATCTTAAATGCTTGTAAAGTGCTTCAATATGCAGCATGATATGAACACTAAACACTGTACTTGTTACTCGTATTTTCAACAGTTTCATAAAGTGTGGTCAAAAATATTTTACGCTGCTTTAAATTTCTTACATTTAAGCTACTTTAATTAATTAAAAATAAAACACTAAGACTTTAGATTAACTGTAATGGACACCTTGAGTAACAATATCTAGGAGCTGAGACTTTGTCAATCTAAGTGAAATCCACCTCTGAGGTGGGATTCAAATAATCCTGAAATTTTGGTATGAAGTTGATCCAGGTATCTGCCTTAACTTGTGAAATACCCAGATCCAGCCTTTTACCTGGATTCAAGGGAGGATTGGATTACCAGATCAGGATTCTGATCTTCAGGATCAGGATTATCTGAATCTGTGTTGAAATACCCAGTTTTCAGATCAGATCTAGATCCATCCAATCCGACCAGGATAATCCTGTCAGATCAGTTTTGAAATACCGGGCCCAGGTGCTGCATGGTCCCGATCATGCATCAGCCCCCATAGCAACCACTGTGTTTCGGAAGTAGACGCGCGTGCGCACTCACATACTGCTGAGTGAACTCTCCGGTCGTTAGCTCATCAGCAGTTTCTTCTCCGACCTGTTCTGTAGCGTTAAACAAAATAACATGAAACACAACTGCTTACTGTCCTACTGATTTTAATTGGGACATTTTGCATCAAACATAAAGACATTAAGCATGAACTAAAACACAGCACGGACAGTTCAGAAACTATTCGGAATGAGTTAAAAGGAAATCTGCATGTTGCTAGTGGATCTATTTTCTGACCCAGAGTGCAGCCGTGACCAACATGGTAACATTATACTGTCTGTTTCCATCTTCTGAAGCCCCCAAATTATGAGCAGCTTCTCCTGTCCCGGAGACGTTCACTGTGTTTTACCTTCATTTAATCACCTATGGTTATCAAGCTAACCATACAGACCTACATACAGACCTCTACAGACAGCAGAGTGTTCCGTTAATAGTTCTGCTTTTTTATGAAAGAGATGCCCTGTTACCAGGGCTCACCATATCTGCACTGAGATATCGAGTATGATCTATATCATTATATGCACTCTGCTCTGCTTATAGTTTATAATAAAGCATAGCTATTCTTACATCTTGTGTCTTGAGTACTTCTTATATCGTACACAGGGGCTGTTGTGGGACACTCCTGTGAGGTTGAAGGCATGCTGAGGTTGGCCTGATAAACAGCTGCCTGGCCTGTTGTTGTAGGTCTGCCACGATTATAAAGGGAGCGGACTTCCTCGTCAGAAGAACGGTATTGTGCAGGGGTATCAGGAGGATTTTAGCCCGTACACGCATTCGCCAGTGTGTTAATCATGTCCTCATTGTTTAATATTGCTGCTACGAGATTTCCAAGTGGACTGACAAACTTTTTACTGCAGCATCCACACGTTACACAAGATGGCCATAGCACTTCAGTGAAGTCTGATGTCAGTCAAGTTTCAGTCAAGTTATTAACAAAATAATCAGAACTGTTGCTCCTATTCTAGCAAACACGGCTCCCCATCGACCAACAGTTTCACTAACCCTATCCCAGGGTTATTCTGTTTTGGTTTCAGTTTCCTTTGTTGACATAGAAGTTGTAGTTGCAGTCGATCTTACTATTTTGAATGCTGCATTCTGACTCATGCTCATGTTTGCATGTTTGGTTGTTGTATAATACTCATCTGATTCATGTCTCTTGGTGTCCATCCAAGGTGGTTTCTCCTTGCCTTGATGCCACCATCAGGATCATCACAAGTTCATGTTCATCTTTGTTCTTCAGTTCCCCTTTCTTTTGAACAGGCTTTTCCTCTTCCTGTTCAGCTCTCGCAGCTCTGGTGCAGTGATTCAGGTGGTACCATGCGGTACTTCCTTCGACCTGAACGGCTATGGCGTCGCCCGCACCACCTTATAGGAACTTTCTCGTCTCGGCGCGTGCCCTTTTCTTCTGAAGACCTTAATATAGACTTTGTCCCCTGGCACTACCCGGCCGTCTGTCACCAGACTGCACTCTGGGGTTCGGCATTTTTCCTGCAAATATATAGATCTGTGTATGGCAGTTAATTATTTCATGTATTCCTCATTTCTTGCTCAAGTGGTTTAGCTAAAATGTGGTGTTGGCAGGAGTCGATCCGTAAGCCTCTCAGGGTTAAATGTGTTACTCTGTTTGCTTGCATGCGATAGCTCATTAGTGACAGTGGTAATGTGTCCACCCAGTTTAGCTTCGTGCTAGCATAGATTTTGTGAAGCTTAGCTTTTGAGGGTTCCATTCACTCTCTCAACCATGCCTTGAGACTGAGGATGATATTTATTATATTATTTATTCTTAACTGCTGTAGAAATCCTTTACCTGCATTTTGGATAAATGCAATGGAAACAACAGCCAAAAGTATTTTACTTAAAAAAATGCAAAAACGAAACTGCATTAAAAACTGGAAATGTGTCAAAGCACCATTTGCTGCTCTGTGATGCTCACTAGTCTGAGCCAGATGCTTGGCGTCTCATCTTGGACACGTTGATCAATGTCTGGGGTCAGGCTCTGAGCTGAGGAAATCCTCAGGATTGGGTGAAGGTGTTCATCAGTAAGACGACTCCTGTGTGAAGTTTGTTTGTTTATCTTCATCAAAAAGAACAGTTGTTCACTCAAGTATGTGCTGCCAAACAGAGAGTGTCTGAGCAGCCTGGGAGCACAGCTGGGGCATTGTGTCGGGGATGAAACATGGAAACTTTGCAGTGTCTACAGACTCACAGACAGATGGTACACTTTCGCGATTACGGAGCAGTTCAAGTATGCTTTTTGGAGATTCAAAATCAGCAAATAGCAGTGTGAAGTCAGTCCTCCCGGGATCTTTCCATTCCGGTGTGGTCGGTGCTGTCAGGTGTTGGCTGGTTTCTACCTTCTTACTTTTTTCTCAACGAGACCACGCCCACCGGATACACCTACATGGACAAACCCTGACCTGAGGGGCGGGGAGGTTGTGTAGCGGCATTTTATAGAAAGGACATTAAAACATCCACCATCTCCTTCCCTGCTGCTCTCTCCTTTGAACATCTCACTTTCAAACTCTCTGGTCCCACTCCTCTGGTCACTGTCAACATCTACCGCTCTCCCAAACTAATCCCCTCCTTTCTCTCTGACTTGCTCTGTCTTCCTCGCCCAGTTATCTGCCATCTCACCCTATGTTCTCCTTCTGGGAGATTTCAACATCCACATTGACACTGATTTCAAACTCCTGGAACTGCTACACTACTTCAACTTCACTCAACATGTCAACTTTCCCACCCACAGCTGTGGTCACATCCTGGACCTGGTCTGCTCCACTGGTCTCACCATACATCACCTCTCCAGCTTCAACCTCAACATCTCCAACCACCTGGCAATCATCATGGACATTGACATCCCCATTCCC
The DNA here is from genome assembly GCA_014281875.1 of Nibea albiflora. Lineage (NCBI taxonomy): Eukaryota > Metazoa > Chordata > Actinopteri > Sciaenidae > Nibea > Nibea albiflora. The sequence continues at coordinate 23,654,824 of CM024798.1, read as the reverse complement.
ACCGCTAAGGATAAATGGACAATATCTTTCAGAAACCTCAAATCCATCTCCCCTTCCGGCCTTTCTGCCTCTTTTACAAGTAAAATATATGCTGTCACCCCATCCTTAAAAAACCTGGACTCAACCCTGACATCATGTCGAACTTACGGCCCATCTCCAATCTCCCCTTTCTGTCCAAAATATTTGAGCATATTGTCATCACACAACTCAAAGCCCACCTCTGCTCAAATGACCTGTTTGAACCATTTCAATATGGTTTCTGTTCTCAACACAGCACTGAAACAGACCTCATGAAAGTCACCAATGACATTCTCCTCTCCACAGACTCCGGCCATCTCACCATCCTTGTCCTCCTGGACCTCATTGCAGCTTTCGACACCATAAACCACACCATTCTCCTCTCTCACCTTGAATCCTCCTCCCTCAGCATCACTGGCACTGCACTCTCCTGGCTCAAATCATACTTCACAGACCAACAACAATTTATCCACATCAACAACTGCACCTCCTCCACTGTTCCTCTGGTTTGGTGCTTGGTCCTCTCCCCTTCATACTTTACCTGCTCCCCCTTGGCAACATCATTCACCACCATGGTCTCCATTTCCACTGTTACGCCAATCAATGACATCCAGCTTTATATCTCGACCAACTCCATCACCCTCACCACTCACTCCACTCTTCCAACTGTTTCGCCAACATCAAATCCTGGATGCAGACCAACTTCCTCAAACTGTCACAGTCTGCTCCCCTTTCACCTGCCTCTCAGTAATTTTCCATTCCCTCTCCACTCACCTGCCAGCCACGCCCCCCTCATCAGACCTACTCCCCTCACCTGCTTGACTCACCTGTTTCCCATCACCAATCAAGCTAGGATTTAAGCTCTCCCAGCTCACTCACTCTCTGCCAGATTGTTCTCTATGCTCACGCAAGACTTTCCAGCACTCTTCTCCGGACTGATCTCCTGCTGCCGACTCTGCCTGCCTTGGACTAACCTGTTTGCTGTACTCCCGGTAACCGACCCTGCCTTCCGTCTTCGACCACGAGCTTCTGATCCCTCTGGATTCTGCCAGCTGGTGTCGGCCCAGCTACTGGTGGCTTTCTCCTGGTACGTCTGCCTCAACTCCTGCCTACCTGCTTGCTGGACTGGTGTTCCCAGCCTAAGCCCCTGGACTTTCCCTGTGCCCAGAGAGACTGTTTCCTGCGTGTGCTGCATTTGGGTTCTAATTACACCCGTTACAGTACAATCTGGCCAGAAATGGACCCAGCGCACCCTTCTTCGCCGCAGTCCCGGCTCAAGAGGATCGAAGACGCACTTCAGCAACACGAGGAAAGATTCGCCTCCATTACAGCTGACATCCAGCAGGCTACGGTGAACCAGACACAAGGGTTAGCTATGCTAGCTAACCAGGTCCAGCAGCTAGCAGCAGCCATTACCCAATCTGCTGCTGCTGCTGCTGCTCCGCCGGCACCACCCCCACCTGCTGCTGTTCCCATTCCTTCGGGTCTACTGCCGGAGCCCCGGGTGGGACCTCCAGAACGATACGCTGGAGATCCGGAAGGCTGTAACCCCTTCATCACCAACTGCTCCATCCTCTTTGCTCTGCAGCCCCAGACCTTCGCTTCAGAAGAGGCCAAAGTAGCGTTTGCCATCAACCACCTTACAGGTCGAGCCCACCTGTGGGGAACAGCAGAATGGGAACGCCAGACCACGGCCTGCTCCTCCTTCCAAGCCTTCACCACGGAGCTTCGTAAGGTGTTCGGCATAGCATCCATCGGTCCAGACGTCACAGGGGGTCTGATGGACTTGAGCCAAGGTGAACAAACTGTCGCTAACTACGCCATTGAATTCCGCATCAGGGCCCGTCAGAGTTACTGGAACGAGGCTGCCATTTGCGACGCTTATCTGCGGGGTCTGGAGGACTACATTAAAGATGAGTTGGTCTCTCACAACCTTCCCTCTTCTCTGGATGGACTTATTGAACTTACATCCCGGATAGATCGCCGCGTGCAGGCAAGACGCCAAGAGAGGCGGCAAGGACAGGCAAACCAGCGCCTGCTGGGCCGACCACATGTTCCTCCAGAGACTTTGGGTACCTCTAGTGGTCATCAGGGGAGAGAGGCCGAACCCATGCAGGTGGGCCGCACCAGTCTCACTCCTAAGGAGCGGGAGCGCCGTCGCCAGGGGAGACTCTGCCTCTACTGTGGTCAAGCAGGTCACTTCATCTCACAGTGTCCAGCAAAAGGCCGGACTCACCAGTAGAGGGGGAAGTACTGGTGAGTCGTCCCTCTGAACTATTCCTCCGACAACGATCCTTATGCCATGTTCAGCTGTTACTGGCGGAGGGTTCCCAAACCCTCGCCACCTTCATTGACTCTGGTTCCGATGTCAGCCTCATCGATAAGGACCTGGCCCAGCAACTAGGCATCAACGGGATACCACTGCCTGCCCCGGTTCCTGTCAATGCCCTCGATGGTCATCTCCTGGGGAAAGTGACTCACCAGAACACACCCATCCGCATGCTTATGTCCGGTAACCACCACGAGACAATCCAGTTTCACATTCTGCAGTCTCCCCGAGTCCCTCTCATCCTGGGATTCCCGTGGCTCCGTCGCCATAACCCTCATGTCGACTGGGCGACGGGGTCAATCCTGGGGTGGGGGTCATCTTGTCATCAAGTGTGTCTCCAACAAGCAGCTGCTCCCCTGCTGTCCCGCTGTCCCAGTCCTCTGCCTGACCTGTCAGGGGTGCCGGTGGAATACTATGACTTCAGGGAGGTCTTCAGCAAGGTTAAGGCAACCTCATTGCCCCCACACCCGCCATATGACTGTGCCATCGACCTGCACCCCGGCTCTACTCCTGCTAGGGGGCGCCTGTACTCACTGTCAGCTACGGAGAGGGAGGCCATGGAGACCTACATTAATGACTCTTTGGCAGCAGGCATCATCCGGCCCTCCTCGTCCCCTGTTAGTGCTGGCTTCTTCTTCGTCCAGAAGAAAGATAAATCTCTTCGGCCCTGTATTGATTATCGAGGCCTGAATGACATAACTGTCAAGAACCGCTACCCCCTTCCTCTCATCTCCTCTGCCTTTGAGCTCCTGGAGGGGGCCACCATATTTTCCAAATTGGACCTTCGCAACGCCTACCATTTGGTCCGCATCCGGGAGGGGGATGAGTGGAAGACAGCCTTCATCACCCCCACTGGACATTACGAGTATCTAGTGATGCCCTTCGGCCTCACCAACGCCCCTGCTGTCTTCCAGGCCCTGGTTAATGACGTGCTCCGGGACATGTTGAATAAGTACGTGTTTGTTTACCTGGATGACATACTGATCTTTTCCAAGACCAAGGAGGAACACGTCCACCACGTCCAGGCAGTTCTGCAGCGGCTCCTTGAGAACTCTCTTTTTGTCAAAGCAGAGAAGTGCGAGTTTCACTCCTCCTCTGTGTCCTTCTTGGGTTTCATCGTGGGTCCTGGGAGCATCCAGATGGACCCCGCCAAGGTGTCAGCTGTCTCAGATTGGCCCACTCCTGACTCTCGCAAACAACTGCAACGGTTCCTGGGCTTCGCCAACTTTTACCGGAGGTTCATCAGGGGTTACAGCATGGTAGCCGCTCCTCTCACGGCTCTGACTTCCTCCAAGGTGCCATTCCAGTGGTCATCCGCAGCCGATGAGGCCTTCCGGTCCCTCAAAGCCAAGTTCACGTCAGCCCCTATCCTCCAAATGCCTGACCCAGAAAGGCAATTTGTGGTGGAGGTGGACGCCTCTGACGTGGGAGTAGGAGGGGTGCTCAGCTGGGAGGTGGAGGAAAGGATTAAGGCAGCTTTAGAAGATCAGCCTGGGCCCAGCTCGTGTCCTCCTAACCGCCTGTTCGTCCCCGGTCCCCTACGGTCCGACGTCCTCCAGTGGGCCCACAACTCCCTGCTCACCTGTCACCCTGGGATCCAGCGGACCAAAGAGGTGGTGCAGCAAAGATTTTGGTGGGCGACTCTGGCTGAAGACACCCGGGAGTTTGTGAACGCCTGCCCAGTCTGCAACCAGCACAAACCCTCACACAAGGCCCCCGCTGGATTCCTTCATCCATTGCCGGTGCCCCACCGGCCCTGGTCCCACATCTCCCTAGACTTTGTTACCGGTCTGCCACTGTCCAACGGCCACACTGCTATTCTCACAGTGGTAGATCGGTTCAGCAAGATGGCACATTTCGTGCCCCTGCCCAAGCTTCCCTCAGCCAAGGAGACGGCTGAACTGGTTCTGCTACATGTGTTTCGACTGCATGGTTTCCCTACTGACGTGGTCTCCGACCGGGGGCCCCCAATTCACCTCCGTTTTCTGGAGGGAGTTCTGCACGCTGGTGGGGGCCACCGTCAGTTTGTCATCCGGGTTCCACCCCCAGTCCAACGGCCAGTCTGAGAGGATGAATCAGGAGATGGAGACTGCTTTACGCTGCATGGTCTCTCAAAACCCCTCATTCTGGTCCCGGCAGCTTCTGTGGGTGGAATACGCCCATAATACCCTGACCAGCTCTGCAACTGGACTCTCTCCATTTCAGTGCGCCTACGGGTTCCAACCCCCACTCTTTCCCGCCCTGGAGAAGGAGGTTTCCTGCCCATCAGTGCAAGCCTTCATCCGTCGCTGCCGCAGGACCTGGACTCAGGCCCGAACCACTCTTCTTCACTCCACTGACCGCTACTCCACCACGGCCAACCGTCGTCGATCTAAAGCTCCGACTTTTCAAGTTGGCCAGAAGGTGTGGTTGTCTACCCGGGATCTACCCTTACGCGTAGAATCGAAGAAGTTGGCTCCCAGATTTATTGGACCCTTTGAGGTTCAAAAGGTCATCAACCCTGCGGCAGTGAGGCTCAAGCTACCCAGGTCCATGCGGGTCCACCCCACTTTCCATGTGTCCAAGGTCAAACCCGTCCGTGAGAGCCCCCTGGTCCCCGCTGCTCCTCCCCCGCCCCCACCCCGCATCATCGAAGGGAGTCCTGCCTACACCGTCTGTCGTCTCCTTCGTTCTCGTCGCCGGGGAAGGGGTCTCCAGTACCTGGTGGATTGGGAGGGGTATGGTCCTGAGGAAAGGTCCTGGGTCCCTGCACGGCATATTTTGGATGCTTCCCTCATCAGGGAGTTCCATCGATGCCACCCAGATCAACCGGCTAGGTCCTCCACACCCTCTAGGAGTACTACCAGTCCGCCTCCCTGTTCACCCGAGGTCTCTGACCACAACTCTGAGTATGAGGAAACCCCTTCGGAGGAGGAGGCACCTTCTGAAGCAGGGGAGGAGGAGGACATGTAGCTTTCAGAGGAATATTAACCTCCTCCGGGCCCTCGCCACCCTCCCGACTCAGCATTTCATCTTTTGGGACGTCAGGAGCCGTCCCTTGAGGGGGAGGTTCTGTCACAATCTGCTCCCCTTTCACCTGCCTCTCAGTAATTTTCCATTCCCTCTCCACTCACCTGCCAGCCACGCCCCCCTCATCAGACCTACTCCCCTCACCTGCTTGACTCACCTGTTTCCCATCACCAATCAAGCTAGGATTTAAGCTCTCCCAGCTCACTCACTCTCTGCCAGATTGTTCTCTATGCTCACGCAAGACTTTCCAGCACTCTTCTCCGGACTGATCTCCTGCTGCCGACTCTGCCTGCCTTGGACTAACCTGTTTGCTGTACTCCCGGTAACCGACCCTGCCTTCCGTCTTCGACCACGAGCTTCTGATCCCTCTGGATTCTGCCAGCTGGTGTCGGCCCAGCTACTGGTGGCTTTCTCCTGGTACGTCTGCCTCAACTCCTGCCTACCTGCTTGCTGGACTGGTGTTCCCAGCCTAAGCCCCTGGACTTTCCCTGTGCCCAGAGAGACTGTTTCCTGCGTGTGCTGCATTTGGGTTCTAATTACACCCGTTACACAAACTCAACTGTGACAAATCAGATCTGATCATTATCGGCCCCAAATCCCTCAGAAAAACCGCAGACAGTTTCCACGTCAACAACGACAACTCCACCCTGTGTCCATGCCCCCGCAGTCGCAACCTCTGAGTCATCTTTGACAGTAACCTCCCCTTTGAACATCACATAAACCAAATCACCAGAACTGCCATCATCTAAAGAACATTGCCTGACTCCACCCATCACTCTCAAATCAAATCAATTTTTATTTGTATAGGCCAAAGTCACAAAACACATTTTGCCTCAGAGGGCTTTACAATCTGTAGAGGGGGTGACACCCTCTGTTTTTAGACTCTCGGTACCAGTGAGTAAAAACTTGCCCACAAAAAACCCTTTAACAGGGAAAAAATGTGGAAGAAACCTCAGGAAGAGCCACAGAGTAGGGATCCCTCTCCCAGGACGGACAGACGTGCAATGGATGTCGCAGAACAAATCAACACAAACATATTGTACAATTACAATGAATGATTAAATGACAATCAATTACAATAAATGGTAGAATGAGTACAGTAGCAGCGGAACCTGTGATAGAGAGAGAGACACACAGATGCACAGCAGCAGTAAATCAGCAGAGCAGCAGAGAATGAGGGAGAGAGAGGGTTTTCAGTAAAGGAAGGCATCTTCAACCAGTACCATGCCTGACTAGGCATAACCCAGTTAAACCACACAAGTAAAAACTAAACCACAACTAACCCGATGTGTACAAATAAAACTAAGAAGAGGAATGTGTTTGTAAACAACATTTTCCCAAGTTTATGGGCAACAGTGTTTTTGTCAGTGGGGACAAATGCATTAAATAGGTGTCAATTAACATGCTACTATGTCACTGTAAATTTTGTGCTTGTTACATCCCAGCTCTCAAGGGGAAGGTAGTAACATTAATACCAGCTGTTTTTGGTAGAAACAAGGCTTTATATTGACTAAAATTTGGATCAGGGGATCTACAAGAGAAATAAAAGGTGACTGGATCCTTCTTATCGGTGGGTTGTGGAAGGTGCTTCTCCAATCTAGATTCTCCGGGTTTCTAGGAAGGGATGAGACAGGTGGCTATGCTTTGTCAGCTGCAGCCAATGAGGAGTCAGCAACCATGCACATAGATTAGCATAACTCCCAAAACACTACAAGCATAGGATACAGCTGCATCTGTAACACCCCTTCCCTTAAGACAAAAATCAGAAGGGTTTTATTAGAATGTTTTTTTTTCTCTAAATCACAACATTTCACTCTATGCTCTTCATAAAGCATCTTCCAGTATGTTTTCCACTCCCTTTTAGTGAGGGATGCTATATATCCTATATTATCAAAGCTCATCGTGTGAGCTGATGGTTGTGATTACACATGTGAGACAAGAAGACAAGTGGGTTATGATCAGTAAAGACCACAGTGGACTGGAAGCGACGTATACTTTGAAGTATGAGTGCACTGGATGATCAACCCCATCATCATCCTCCTGCAACAGGACTGTACCCGTTGGAACAGCGCTGGCATCCACTCAAGCTTAAATGGTGAGCAGCGCTGGAGCATGGCTCAGAAGAGCATTCACATTTTCAAAGGTGTGCTGACACTGCAGTCTCACAAAAAACACAACACACAACAGAGGCCACAAACGAAAATTGGTGAAGTGCTCCAAAAATACCTATTTGAAACTTCCATAGGTTCATTGATAACAGGTGATGGTATCATGTTTGTATATGAAAGGGGCATTCAAAAGGCTCAATCATTCATTAGCAACAATGTAGCAAGGTCCACCACTTGAGAAAAAACAGAATCCAGAAACACTGCTGACTTCTCTGGACACGAGCTCTTCTGTAATGGACTGACAGAAAGTGGCAAGGTGACAAGTGCACATTTCTGTGTTTTTGAAAATCATGGACATCACAAAGCATTCCAACTTTTTTGGGATGGGGGTAGTAGAAGTACTACATAGGAAAGAAAACTCGGTTTTGCACCCATGTATCTTCTTTGTGTAGAAATGAGGCCAGAGGTGATACAGAGACCAACTTCCTCACACTCACTTTTCGTGTTGTTTGTCTAAAGAAAAGCACAGGTGTAATTAATGACAATGGCTCTATAGCATTTAGGTGTTGTATTAAGATAACAGCACAGTTAGACTTGAATAGAGTGCTTGAATAGAGAGCCTTTGGGATTTCTATGTCTGATCGATCAGGCATATAATATGCTACAAAACAGTGGAGACAGCTGTAATTAAAGAATCTAGCCCTTCATAGTGAGGGGACAGTTTTACAAAACAAGATACCTGAGACTGATTTACTTTTTTTTATCACAAAAACTTGGATCCTTAACCTATGCTAACTTTGCAGAGAGGGTAATTCTGCTCATAATTTTCTCTTTTACAAGCCACTTTAAAGAAACTGGATATGCACTTTTCTCTTTGTACAGTCACTGATGATGCAGACTGTGATAGGACTGTTTCCCAAAACCAATTATAAGGTAATGAGTTTAATAAGACAGGGTCAGGTAGATTGTTGCTTTCTAGGGAAAAGGACTAATTACTCTCAAATCCTCTCTTACTGGTAATTATAGTGGAGTATTATCATGATCGACTATGGCTGACTGCTTATGACCTCATCTGTGTGTTATGTTTTCAATTTACCAGATGTCAAGATTTATTGATACTGCAGTATCAAAGCTATACTGCAGGTAGTGCAGATAGTTACTGGTTGGGCCTCATTTTAGACAGAGTTTGGTTCTGTTGTGGTCTTAGTTAATAACTGGAAGTGTGCTCCAAGTATTGGGATATCATACTGTTCAACCTATCCATGAAAGTTTATTCTAGGGGCTGGAAAGAAAGGTCTGATTGATTGTTGAACCTCACATTCAGGAGCAATGCAGATTTCATCCTTGCCATGGAATTGAATGCCCTTCGATCCTCCAAGAGGTGATGGAATGTGTTGCTGAGGACAGGGACGCCTGTAAAGCCCTGCTCAACCTGCTGACATAGGATGGATGGATGGCATTTTAATCTTGATATTTAAAATAGACCGCTTTATTAGGCACACCTGTCCACCTGTCCAGCTACTCTTTAAGTGACTTTGAACGTGGCATGGTTGTTGGTGCCAGACGGGCTGGTCTGAGTATTTCAGAAACTGCTGATCTACTGGGAATTTCACGCACAGCCATCTCTAGGGTTTACAGAGAATGGTCTGAAAAAGAGAAAATATCCAGTGAGCGGCAGTTCTGTGGGCGAAAATGCCTTGTTGATCCCAGAGGTCAGAGGAGAATGGTCAGACTGGTTCGAGCAGATAGAAAGGCAACAGTAACTCAAATAACCACTCTTTACAACCGAGGTATGCAGAAGAGCATCTCTGAATACACAACACATCGAACCTTGAGGCTGATGGACTACAGCAGCAGAAGACCACACCGGGTGCCACTCCTGTCAGCTAAGAACAAGAAACTGAGGCTACAATTCGCACGGCTCACCAAAATTGGACAATAGAAGACTGGAAAAACGTTGGTCTGGTTTGATGAGTCTCGATTTCTGCTGCGACATTCAGATGGTAGGGTCAGAATTTGGCGTCAACAGCATGAAAGCATGGATCCATCCTGCCTGTATCAACAGTTCATTCTGGTGGTGGTGGTAATGGTGTGGGGGGTATTTTTTTTGGCACACTTTGGACCTCTTAGTACCAACTGAGCATTGTTGCAATGCCACAGCCTACCTGACTATTGTTGCTGACCATGTCCATCCCTTATGACCACAGTGTACCCATCTTCTGATGGCTACTTCCAGGAGGATAACGCGTCATGTCATAAAGCTGGAATCATCTCACACTGGTTTCTCGAACATGACAATGAGTTCACTGTACTCAAATGGCCTCCACGGTCACCAGATCTCAATCCAATAGAGCAATAGAGGGATGTGGTGGAACGGGAAATTGGCAGCCAATAAATCTGCAGCAGCTGCGTGATGCTATCATGTCAATATGGGCCAAACTCTCTGAGGAATGTTTCCAGTACCTTGTTGAATCTATGCCACAAAGGATTAAGGCAGTTCTGAAGGCAAAAGGGGGTCCAACACAGTACTAGCAAGGTGTACCTAATAAAGCGGCCGGGGAGTGTATAGTACATTATAGTATGGAGTTACAAACACCCATTACCTGTGAGTGAAAAATAAATGAATCTCAGGGTGCAGAGGCAGAGCAAAGCCTGTTAGAGTGTGTACAAAAAATGTACAAAAAAATGATTCGACATGATCCTCTGGAGACTAGTTAGACAGCCAGTTAATATAAAAAATGTAAATAATTCATTTTAAAGTGTTTTTCTCAAGACTAAACAAGCAAACAAAAGGGTGTACAATCAGCAAGAACTGTGCTATAACAGAAACCTGTGATGTATTATGTAAGTAATCTGGAAACTTAAAGCATTCTTTGTTGTATGTGTTGAAATTCTCTCTACATCCTGACAGCAATCAATAAATCAATTTCTCTGGAAAAAAGGAAGAAAAACATCTGGTATCAGTGTAACGGGCCCATCCCATTCAGCCCAAAAGAAATGATAGGTGGACCTGCCTGCCTGTCTACTCATCTACCTGTTTCCGAAATGACAGAAGAACCATCTCATAAACAATTTCCGATAATAAAAAAAATACTGTAGTTGGTGGTGGGGTTATCAGTGTTTTGGGTAGATGCAGAAGTCAGAGGGAGAGGCTGAGGTTTGGGCTGAGGAGCCTGAGGATGCAGAAACAGCTTCAGGCTTCACAGCCCACACAAGGCTGGCACAGCGGCTGTGAGTGGGAGGGTCGATGTGCATATTTGGGTGTGCACGTTTTTGCATACATGTATGTATACATGAGCGAGTGTGGACATATGTGCTCTGCTCAGTCAAGACTCTGCATCATACGTTGACTAATGAAGTGTGGGAGTGTGTGTTTAGGGGCAGCATCCTTATCTAGTGTGTTAACTTCTTATAGAAGCACAAAAAGAAAGAATAAGGATACACTATCACTTTAAGTGTTAGTGTACTGTGTGTGTGTGTATGTGTGTGCCTGAATGTGTATCTGTCAGTTTTAGTTTTTGTGTTTTATACTTGACCATGCCCCACAAATGTCAAGTGAAGCAGTAAAGATAATGCCACAAATCAATAAAAGCTTGGCTTGGATGGTGACAGCCTCAAGGAGACCTGTGTTTTTGGACACATCTCAGCTTCTGAACCTTTTCAGGCCTGGCTGATCAGAGCCAATTTTCTATGTGGCTACACCAGAGCAGCTGTGAACACAGCACATTGGATGTGTGAACGTGTTTAGCCAGTGGATCAGAGAGCAGCAGTCCTCACAGGACAACAGGCTGTCACGGATCTTAGGGGACTGAGGACAGGAGGAAAACCTATTCAAAGGCTGAAAACATGAACGCACTTGGGACAAAGACAGTTTTTATTTATCATATTAGTTCAATGCTGGCAAAATACAATCTAGAAAATGGGCCTCATCAACCAAAACTAATTGTCAATCTTCTCATGTGCTCTTGATGCCAACTGATGCCGTTACCTGATCCAAGGTAGTTTCTTTTTATCTTTTAGAATTTATTCTTATTTGACAGAGAAAGCAGTTATGTGCTCAAGGCCAGTGGTGAATATAATAATACAATACAATAAATATCTGCACCACTATCAAAAGCATGAATCTGATTTAAACAGTTTTCTTGAAACAAGCTGTGAATAGGTAAATCTGCATTCTCATTTTTTTGTCACTTGGGGGCAGCAGAAATAAGGTGTGAACACAGCATTGAAATATGGCCTCCTGGAAAAACACACCTGAGACCAATAAAAGAAGAGAGTATTTATTTTTTATTCTATTTGTTTACATCGAAGTTTTAAACGTCCGACTGAATACACCGCTCCGCTCTCCAGCCCTCAGCGACGAATCAGGTGCTACGCAGGCCCACGTTCAGCCTGTCAGCTCGAAGGTGAAGTGCGGGCGCGTTGGTTTCTGGTCGCTTCTGCCCTCAGCCACGCGAGTGAGAGCCGCTAACTGCTAAGCCATGAGAGAAAAGAGGAGAAAAAACGGAGTTAACCGGAAGAAGTGAACGACAAAAGTCCGCACGCTTACATACTGGAAGTCCGGCACAACGGAGAACAGTTACGTTGGTAAGATGAGTTGTTTATTGGATAAAGAAGCACTCGTTAACACTTACGTCATCCATGCTAATGCTAGCTCCGGTGTCTCACAGGCTAACTACTCGTGCTGCACCTGCAGAGCTGCTGCAAGCTTTGACAAGGCGTGCTCGACTTTGACACAGCATCACGGTGAGTAACGTCTCTTTAGCTGCTCTGATGCTAATGTTCTGCTGTTTCCCAGTGTGTAGAAAGAAAGAAAGTGGCGGTATTAAAGTGACTGAGATAAGTAATGGTGCAATGTTTGGTACATGTGTATATGGAGCAATCTGGCTATTATTTTATGCCGATGTGTACAGTAAGGGAAATCTGTTGTGTTTTCCTACTGCAAATTTAAAAAAGCAATTAGGTTTATTATATGAGAGCACAATTACAATTTATTTAGTAAATGCAAATCATTGAAGGAGTTTATCACATTTCAGATGTGAGTTTAAAGTAACCTGGAGGGTCATCTTTGATGCAGGTTCTCTCACAGTAGTAGGCTGTAGTGTGAGAGTACTTATGCATACTTCTTTGATACCTCTGAAACAAACATGTGTACTGTTACTTTAATGTATGTTAAGCTGGTTTGTTATGGTTATGATACATATTTTGAATGATAATGGTTACTGACTGTAAGTGTTATTGAAATACTGTTCACATGAACAGTGTAACATGTGGGTTCTTAAATGGTTAGTACTCATATTTGATATATTTGAATGTTGTACACCTACAAACTGAAACCTTGAGATTGGACGAGATTTAAGATGTATGTGCAAGGTTTGATGATGCCATTTAAACCTTTAATGGTGCATATGTGAATAGAAAAGAGTGTAATACATGTGACCTTGTCTATAGGTCAGGTTTTGAGAGGATGGAGAAAACCTGGATCATGATGAGACTGTGACAGATGGCGAGCCAAGGACGTGAGGCGGAATCAAATTGAAGGAGATACACACATACGTACAAAAATACTCTTACACATATACACTTTCATGGACTTTTGAAAACATTTTCAGTATTAAAGGGCCCCAACAGACAGATTTATATTTTTTTTGTGTGCACTCTTTTGGTTTTGGTAATTCTGGTTATTATTATTTTTGTACTGTGGCTACTCAGCATCTATTTCCTTGTCTGGTTCATTATTGCTGCTTCTGGTCGTATTATTAGTCTAATTTATAATCAAACTGTAATTTACTGTTCTAAAATTGGTTACACACCCTTTTAATAATTGTAACGTTTAGCTGTCAGTCTTTGTGTCTGCTGGTAATAAAAGACTTCAGATAGTTCACAATCCTTCATAGTATCTGTCAGGTCAGACTACTGATGAAATACAAACTGTGAAAGACCTTTAAAACCTTAAACTCATCTTTTTGCGCTATCTTTCAGTTATCTGCTTGTTTTTGATGATCTGTTATTAGGGTTGCAAAGGGCTGGAAAGTTTCAGGTAAAATTCCAAAAACTTTCCATTGGAAGTTAGCTTGGGAATTTTAGAAGTATTCAAAATTGGAAATGTATGGGAATTGATGGTCATTTATGGGAATTTACTGTAAATTGTGGGTACATTAAACAAGCTGTATCCAAACAGTTTGTTCATCCAAACATGAATTTAAACATTTAATTTTGTCATAAGCAGATGTGCAAAACAAAACAATGAAACATTTCAACAGATTAATTTGTAAGTAGAACTTTATCAAGTTTGAATAATTTTATTGAACAATATTATGTAGTCCACGGGCTCAGATGTGTCTTCAATATTCTCTATAGTAGTCTTTTTTTTCTTTGTTTTTCACAGTGTATTGTGTTGTTACGTTAAGACATTGTAACAGTGAAAGACATTGGTCTTTCACTTAGACACTACAGTGGAGTGGTCAGGACGAGGACGCATTCAGAGGTGTTGTGGAGAAATTGCTGAAGTCAGTGGTGAGGTCAGGAAGAAAGAAAGTGTTCAGGAGCCTCTGATGTCTTACACGGGACTCACACCAGGCGCGTAACGGCAGCGTCACGGCAGTGCCACGGTTCAGCTCTGTCCTCTGCCCGGCGTCAACTCACACCGGGCGCGAACGGCAGCGTTACGGCTGTGTAGCGAACTAGCCGTATTCATGCGAGATCACGCGAGAATCCTGAACATACGCGAGTCCCCGCGATAAATTGTGTATAAAAGAAACAACAACAACAACAAACAGCTAACTTTGCTTCTCCGACGTGGGAGAGATTATAAAAATGATCTGTTGTGTCTTAAATTATTGTGTGTTGTTCCACTTCAACAACTAGTCTCTCGTCGTTCATGTTGAGACTCTTTGATTGACTGACAGATGACCTGGTGCCACTGGTCATAACGTAATGTGGACGTGAAGCTGTGACAGGCGACATGAACTGCATTTTGTGTTTTATTTTGAAAGGGGGCGGAAGTGTATTACGCTGATTCTGTGTCAGATTTCCTGTCTGGCGCTACCTGCTCTGTTGAAATTGACGCGGTTTAGCAACGGCTCGCGTCAAAAATAGAAGTGCTACGTAAAGATAGCGCTGCGGAGCGGAGAGACGCTTCTGGGACGCTGCTGAGACGTTCTGCAGCGCGCCCGGTGTGAGTGCTCTCATTGATTATAATGGCAGCGATCAGCAACGGCTGACGCGACGCAGCCGTAACGCGCCGCTGACGTCCCCGGTGTGAGTTGGGCTTTATGCTGTATTATTTATTAGCACTTGATCAAGGAGAATTAGAGACATTCTCATAAAGCATCAGAAGTGCCTGAGTCAGTCTCACATTCTGCCCAACTCATGCTGGTGGATAGACTTTAAACCTCACATCACAAACACTATACGCCCAGAATTAGGTAAAAGAGAATGCTTTTACCAAGGATGGTGTCTTCATCAACATGTAGTCTGGAGACACAGATGTCTGTTTACACAGATTGGAATGTCAATGGCAAGCTGTCTATTATGTCTAAGCATGCAGCACAGAGTCCTTCGACCCTGACCACAACAGTGTTGAGATAGGACGACACCTGCTACTGCCAGCCAAAGACAAACAACTAATACTGCTGAGGACCTCAAGGCCCACATGTGACTTCATGTAACCTTGTATAATGTCTGTATGTTTGTGCTTTTATTATATTCCATTTAAAAGTATGTATGTGTCACTCAGGACACCACAAGAATAGAAAATTCCATAACAAGAGGGACTGTGAAATACGTGAGTCACAATGTGTCCAACCTCGTATTGATTATTAAAATAATTATTTTACAGTGTTTTAAAAACTATCATAGTTATTTGTAAGAAAACGTTTATATTTTTATTTCTTAAACAACTGCTTGGGCCTGAAAACAGGTTTTGATCTTTGGTTTCATTCTATAGTACAGTGTTGTACTGTATAATAATTGTAAAAAATAAAGCTGACTACTTCATGGATTTTGCTTATCGCAGGTTCTTTTTGTAACGTAGCCCCCGCGATAAACGAGGGTTCACTGTATAGTCCATGTTTGTCTTGCCCACTGTAAATTTTTTGAAAAACACCTCTCTGACCCTCAGTTGTTTTCATGTTCCACAGTGCAGCTCTCTGCCTATCTCTTCTTTCCCTTGTTTCTCCTCCTTGTCCTTGTCTCTCAACTCAGGCTTGTCTGTGCTGGACCATCAACTGTCCTGGGACCTCCCTCTCTGTTGCCTCATTCGTGTCAGCCTTTGCTCTTGCCTCTCTCTCCCTTGTGTGTATGTTGTCCTTGCCTCTCTCTCCTTCTGTCTGAGTCTGTCCCTTGTCTTGCTGAAGCCATGTTAAGAAGCAACACTGCAAGTCAAGAGGCATAAATAACATTTCAATTAAAGAGCTGTACAGTTTGTGCATAATATTGCCCTGGGAATGTTCACAGTATGAAGTATAAAGAATATATATGTGCAAGACAGAAGTGTCTTCAAATGTTTGTGTCTGGGCTCCTCCATAATCTCACCTGCACGCCTCAGGGTCCTGGAGGAATGCAGGTCCTGGAGGGATGGCAGGTTGCAGCCAACCACCTTCTCTAGACAGAGCAAATGATACGTTGCAGCCTGCCCTTGTCCTTGGCAGTGGCATATGAGAGAATGATGGATGAGAGGAGGTTGTGTGACTCTGAGGTTTGGCGACGCCTGAAGTTACTCAGTGTTCTCCTGGATCCCTCTGTTGCTCTTTCCTGGGGTTGCTTCCATTTTATGAGTGTTTTTTGAGGAAGGTTTTTCTTATCTGAATCAGTGTGTTGCATGCTGTACAGATTGTAGCCCCTCTAGGCAAGGTTGAGATTTGTGATATTGAGCTACATAAATAAAAATGTAGTTGCTATGGCAAACTTAGTGGAAAAAATGTTGGGTATTTACACATTGAGCGTTTGGGGTTTGTGTCCACCTGAGAAATGTCAAGATCAAGATCCTCCTTTTAATTCTGTGTTGGTTTTCATTCAGTCTTTAAACAACAATGCTTATCTATACAATGTGGTCAGGCTGTATGAATTGTGTTTACTGAAGAGAGTAAGTCGAGATCTGATCACAGTGTGAGCCAGACTACCAGATGTCCAGATGTGGTCTGGCTGATCTGATTGTATTCTGATCACGATGCACTCTGTGTGCACCTTGTATCAGTGTTTTTCCTTACCCAGAGAGGATGTCCGGATACAGAATCTCACTGCAAGATGTAAATAGCAGACCAGTGGTCTTCAACCAGGGGTCCACGACGTCTATGGGATCTGCAGGGTTACTGCAGGGGTCCACCAATTTTTGTCATAATAATTGAGAGTACAGATAATTGAGAAACTGCAAACAATGGAGGAATTTGCACTCCAATTGGCTGAATCAGTGGGACTGTTATCCAAAGGCCCACAGCTCTTAGCATTTAATAACTAATAATAATCATACATGAACTCTTTATCAGTCATAAACACACATGAGCTCATAATCTAGTATATAAATAAGTGAGTAAGGTGAAATAAAAGTTGAATAAAGTAAATCTAAAAGTTATTTTAAGCACAATGTAGCTGAAGTTCTTCAGTCTTAGTCGAAGTTCAGTTTGTTGCTGGACTGTTTTGTTCAGGTTAGGTTCAAAGCAGCTTTTAAAGGTAGACATTCAGAAACTGAAGTTATGACATCTGATTTCTGTAGCTTTTAGGTTTTTTCTGTAAGCTTTTAACAGAGTAACATGCTGTATAGATCACAACTGAGCTCAGAGCTACCTGTAAGGAGAGCTTCAGTGTAAACTGAGTCTAACACTGGTGATTCTCAACTCTCAGCTCTCAGTTCATCTTGAGAATTTGGAGTTAACCTCAGCCTTATTAACCTCGTAAATTTACACTGACTACCGAAGTTACTTACTTTAATGTACACCTTGCATTCATACTATACAACTTTTCATTCATAAAAACAAGGACAAACCAGTGTTTCTGCTGAGTCCTCCATCTACTGCTGAACATTGCTGAGCGAAGGTTTCCATGAATGGGCCCCCAGAGGAAGAATGAGGTCAGATAAAAGAAAGTGTTGGTTGTTAATCAGAAGGGGAAAGGACAGGAAATGAAAAACAACGCATGGAGATTAGATTCATTTGTTGTTAGTGCAGTAACCTGTCAGATGGAGCATCCTTCCATGGCGTTAAATTAAATAATCGATTACTTTAATGGAGAACTCAAATGGAATGCATTGCAGTTAATGGTTTTGTTTTATGCTGCCTTTCACAGTTGGTTTTACTCCTCCGTGTTGTGATGAAATATATGGATTTCAAGGTCACAATTTCCGCTTGTTTGGCTTGAAAACAAGATTGACTCTGTGCACATTTTTTCTTCCAGTGCTGCACTTCTTCTCTCCTTGGCAAACAGCAACCCCTGGTATTGTGTAGAGAAGGATGAGCAAATGTCTGAGTAAGTGTGCACACAGTTTTAGTCTAAAAGTAAAGTAAGTAAAAAAAAAAACACTACGAATGTGAATGTTTGAGAGGTTCAGACTTATATCAGATATCTCAACATCTTCTGGATGGATTATTATGAAATTTTGTTCAGGCATCCACAATCCTCTGATTTTCTTGACCATTGTCATCAGGATAATAATTTAATTAGTCCTTTTAGTCTCAGCTGGGATTTTTGTTTGATACCAGTTAACTGTCTAGCAGTAGTTTTCAATGCTCACCCTGCTGACAAGTGAACCTGCATCTCATCCTCATCATCCTGGCAACAGAGTCTTATATTGCTTTCACACTAGGGTAGTCTAGGGGACTCAGTTCAGTTGGGTGGGAAATTTTGGTAAATTTCACACCTTCATCATTTGGTTTGGTTCAGTTTCACACTGCACAGACAGCGGACCAAACTGCCTGGACAACATCATGCTGTTACATCATGCTCGTTTGGGGGTGGTATTTCCCAAATCCAGCACTGACTAGGAAGAAAAAAAAGCACCAGGAAGAAGAAAACCTGGCTCATCGATTGGCTTTCTGTTTGCTGGATAGTCCGTTTGCTTTTCCACTGTAAGAGAACCGCACCGGGGTTCACTTGCAAGCGGACCGAGACCCACCTTTTTAGACAGACCACTTCACTTGTTTGGTCCGCACCAGAGTTTAGATGAGCGTTGAGTGTTTTTATGGTCATGTGCACAGCCATTCCTTTTCTAAACATGGCAAAGTTGTTTCCACCTACAGGCTCCTCCAGATGAAACTCCAAACAACCTTCAACATGCTTCAGTACACATAGAACGGTGGCGGTGGAGTGCAACCACTGTACTTGCTGCCTCCAGATCTTTCTAGAGCTTTTTTTGGGTAGTTCTTGGCTCTTGGCCTACTCTTCTGACTAACTTTCTGCCCAATTCAAAATCTTTAAGGAACTCCTGTGCATGATTGGTTGATGCGTAGTGATGTTTCCTCCACTTGTGGATAATGGCCCCAGTGCTGTTTATAGGATCTTTTGAGAATTGAGAACTTTTGTTGTCTGTGATGGTCTTTTGGGAATACTCTTGTACTATATTTTAAATACTTAACAGAATAAAGAAATAAGAAGACAATGAAAGTGGTGACTACACAACATACTTAATCCAACCCTATCTGTATATGTCTCAGAGGAACATCGTCTTTTCCATGAATTATTGGCAAGAGTGATTAAAGTTTATAAGAGACAATGATAGGAATCAGATTTTTACCTCTCCTCCTGTATCTCTTCAATCTCTTCTGAGACATTCATCCCCCTTTCCACTCTACCTGCCTTGAAAAGACGTTTGTGGTGATTGTGGAGTCACTTGACACTAGCATCTGGTTGAGAACAGCGCTTTCCTCTGAAACTAGCACAAGCAAGAAAGTAGTAGAGTGATATGAAGCTGCGAAGAAATCCCTTTTGGCCAAAACAAGCTCAACACAATCAAAACATCCACCGACAGGCTGCTGCCTGGTCTTTCTTGCCAGGGGACAGCTCCAGCTGGAGAAGGGACACCATAAATTGGGACTGTCCCCGGGATGTCTGGCCACTCAATGCTACAACAACAACCAAATGTCTCTCAGGGCAGAAGCAGTCATTCACCACTGCTTGTAGAAACATTGTGTCTTAACACAAGACTGAAGTTGTGTTATCAAGATGCAGTAGTAGAGCAAAAGGCATGTAAACACCATGTGCATACCTTTTTATTTACAAGATAATATTTACTAACATTTTTATGACATTTACTCCTTTAACATGATTTTAAAAGTTCAACTCTCCTGGCATAAGCCTCCTCTCTGCTCCCTGTTCTTAGCAGACGCTGTGGCCTTGGTGCCATATTGGGTCCAGACATGGGGGGTGTACGGTGCACAGTGCTCTCTCCACAGTGATAAACTGGTGAGTGTACCCTGGACCCAATGTCAGCTGGCATCACACCTCATGAGGGGAAAAATATTAAAGATGAATGAGCCATATCTATATTCCATTTACTTCTTATCTTCATTCTGATTTACAGCCAATCATAATATGTTAATGTGTTAGAGCATCTGTAAACGCCGGACCCTGAGCAGATCAGCACAGCTGGTATCTACACCTGCATGGACATCTGTCAGTTTTTCAGGCATCCTCCACAAAAAACCACAGCAAGAGATTGCAAATAGTAAATAGTGGCTGCTTGTTCATCAGTTAGGGAGAATGACACATACATATGACCAACACTAGTTATTCTAATTATCTGTGTGAAGCTTGATGAGCTCAATCAGCTGGTTAATGCTATCAGGCATTGATGTAAGGTCCTCTCTTATTTTCATCTGAAACTCCATTCCCCGTGCTACCGTCTCGATATTAGCTTTCACAATAAACCCATTTTGTGTACAGAAAGAGAGAGACAGGCAGTGCAAGGTGCAGCAAGGGCAGGGGCAGACAGGCAAGGTCGAGTAGGTAGTGACAGCCAGAGCAACAGTCAAGGTTTGTGGAACACACAGTACGAGCCAGCTAGCTGCATCACAAAATTAGAACAGCGATCATCCCCAAAAGCAAGCATGTGTTTCTTCACAGTGAATGCACTTTGTACAGAAAGAGAGGCAGGCGATGATCAACAGGGACAGGGGTCATATGTTGCACATAACGTACTGCTTTACATCAAGACACGTCCTCTGCTGTCAGGGCCTCCAGGCTCCATAGGAGTGAATGGATAATGGTTGTGTTGATGCACAGCTGTAGGGAGAGTTGGAACAGTCAGTGCAGCAGCTAGTATCTATAATTTAACAGAAGCACAGGGGGTGTGAGGAAGTATGAAGAATTCAGAGAAGTGCAGGAAGAGGGGAAGCCACAAGCCTCGGAGGCCATCTCTCTTACACACACACACACACACAAACATGTAGAGTAGAGAACAGTGTGTCCTCCGCTGGGGGAATTCATAAGCCGATACCATTAGTTGTCTCTCATGTCCAGACCTTGTGGATTTGAATCAGTGATTTGTTTTTTGGTTCAGCTTCATGCTCAGGGACTTAAAACACTTTTAAAACACTTTTTTTCATAAACACTGGTATGTATACTCAGAGTCTGTAAGGTTACTGCCCCAAAATATTTTAATATGTGTATTTAACATATTTAATGTAAATGTATGTAAATCCATTCTTTATTTGTTTAAGCTCAAAGAGCCGTCGGTCTGTTACTGTATGAGACTTTTCTAATGGACCTGAATCAAATCCAGGTTATTATATTATGTATGGGTCTGAGAACCATCATCTTCTAAATGTTTTTAAAAAGGAGAATTGTCACGCGAAATGTGACATTCTGTAATTTTTACCACATCTGTAGTGCATTATGTGGACATTCATAGTGAATAATAATGCATTCATAATGCTCTCTGCGGCACTATATTAACATACAACCTCACAGATGTGACTTATAATCGATTATAACCTCAGGTGTCTTATGGATGCTCTTGGCTAGTTAGAATCTAGAGTTTGACTGATGTGGCTTATAATACATTATGACTACCTTTATGGATCAATATACATCATAGACCTGTTCTGTCATGTTCTGTAGTAACAGCTGAGTCTTCTCATGTGTGTTTAGGTGAGTAATAGGTAGTCATCAGAAAGCGTTATGCGTGTAGTCATGAAGTATTATGAATGCATTATAATTCACTATCAATGCCCCCATAACACACTATAGATGTGGTCTTCATAGAAAGGGTTAAATAGTGAAATTACATATAGTTACATGAGCAATTCAAATGTATAATGATGTAACTGTTGTGTAATTATGAAATATGAATTTTAATACTTGAACCATAAAAGAGAAATGGGTAAAGTCTAAATAATTGCTGTATTATTTGTATTATTAAGCAACAAATGGAAACAAACCAGAAAAGATCTCATTCTCAGCAGTGTGGTGTGTATGTTCTGTGTATGAATGTCATTATGTATTTGTGATATCAGGGTCCTCAGTCTGTTTGACATTTAGTCAGATGTGGCACCAAGACAAATGCAGGAAATGAAACAAAGAATACAGCACACCCCAAATCCAATTTGGCTTGAGTGTGTGAAACACTGAGAGTGTGCTGCTAAATAAAGTATCACGTATGTTGTTCTGGCTTTTAGGCATAAATAGAAATCATCTTATCCCATTACAAAGCCTCAGATCTTGTTTCGCGGCATCAGAATCAGATTGTGGGCTTATCCAGTGCACAAAAACGAGTGATCTGCTTTGCATCATTGTGTATACTGTATGTATGCTTCGTTTGAACAAAGAGGGCACAGAAATAATCTGTTTGGTGGAGAGGTCTCGCCTTTGAAGATCCACGCTGAAAACAATTATGTAGGTGGACTAGATTTAGCATTTTACTTAAAGTGGTGTGTTGATCAGGTTAGAGCGCTACGTTTACCAGGAAGAAAAGCAGCCTATTTTTAGTCACAGCAACACTCTGCCTTTGATGGCCACATGCATTCAGTCGATCTCAATCAATGGGATGAGTGGAACTGAGCATAAAGGTGTTTTAACTGGGCGAAGGAAGTGATCTGAGATGGACATGATGAGAGGTAATTACTGCTGTGAAAAAAGTAACAGCAATAAACCCTCTCTGTTGCAACACACACACACACACACAGCTGCAACTTTCTTATGCTCAAAAGTTAGAAAAAAACTGTTAGACCAGTAGCTGACTTATACAACAGAAGAATGTCATATTTATGCCAAATTTAGTGAATAAAGTTGTTTTTGGGACTCACCTCCAAGGGCCCCTTTGTATCACTGAACAGGTGAGTTCTATATAAATCCACCCTCAGTACAGTTGTCATGAAATTAGCTATAGAGACCAAAACAGTTTTTTGTACCAGGCTGTAAACATGTTTATTTCTGCTGTGAAGTTGGACATTTGAACATGGGGACTTATGGAGACTGACTCACTTCCGGAGCCAGCCTCAAGTGGATGACAAGAGGAACAAGAGAATTTTTTGGCACGTCCACATTGTTTTCACTTCAAAGCCACAGAGGTTGCAGCTTGGAGACAACAGAGGTTTCACTCAACTCAAGTCAAGAAATGTGGGCGCAGGCAACAAGTCTGTTTGTATAAACCTGTCCATTTGCACATTACCTACATTAAAATGATAAAAAACTGACTGTAAATCAGTTGTTAAATTTAAATTTCCCTTTCAAGTGGAGACAATTGTGCACAGCATTCAACCTCAGTTTACTTCGAAGAGCCTGAAAATCTCAAGTCTTCACAGTTCTCTGCTCATATCTCTGCTCATATGCGCACACAACCTTGATGAGATATAAGAGACACTTCCCTCTTCCTTCTTTTCTCCTTTGATGGTGTCATTCATTAGTCTCTGTATCCAAGCAGTCACTGTGCACTGGAGAAGACTCATCAGTCGCTGCTGAGAAGTTTCTGCTCCTTCTTTTCTTGATGTACTGGCTTTTTCTCTCAGCCAATCTGTGGTGTATCTGATTCAAGAAGAATCTCACCAAGAGCCACTCAGTTTAGTTTGAAATATATGTTCAAATCATCTGCTTTCTCTCTCTCTCTCTCTCTTTTAATCTCAGCAGCAAGAAGGAAGATCCTGCCAGAGATTTCACCAAGCAAGAACAAGTTTACAGGAAAGATTCTATTATCTTTTCAATAATACATAAATGCATTTACAGTGTAATTTCATACATTTATAACACTAAACCATACTAATCATTAAGACTTCTGTAATGTTTAAATACATTTTTGCATGTAATTGCCTCCTCCAAGACCTGGTTGTGTCAAGTCTGGCAGGGAATACAGTAGCCTACCAAGGTGGTTTCCATACTGGCTTTGGCTTCTGGCATTCCTGGGCTGAGTCAGCTCAGTTAGCGACACAGCTGACTGAGCTATATCAGTTGGCAGTCCGCAACTTTGCAATGTTTTCATCAGCAAAGCCTGTAAATCACCACAGTAGTGAAATGTTATTCCCTGTTGGCCTCAGAGGCTGTTCTTGAACCCATGCTGAGCCCAGTTCTGCTGCTTGTTAACGACAGATTCAGTTAACAGCAGTTAATTAGCGGTAAGTTATGTTGAAGCAGAGCAGCCGGAGGACATCAGAGGGAAAAGCAGCAAATATATTGTGTATAAAATCTGATCCAGTTTGAAGAAAGTTCTAAAGTTGTGCTTTTGTACAGTAATCAGTGAGACCCAGCCATAGATAACTGTAGCAGGATGTAAAATTAGTCCACATTCCTGAGTGCAGCTCGAGGGTGCAACTTTTTATGGTTTCTCATGAAATGACAAAGTCTAAAATACACTATATTACCAAAAGTATTCGCTCACCTGCCTTGACTCATACTATGAACTGAACTGCCATCCCATTCCTAACCCATAGAGTTCAATATGATGTCGGTCCACCTTTTGCAGCTATTACAGCTTCAACTCTTCTGGGAAGACTGTCCACAAGG
This sequence comes from Nibea albiflora, assembly GCA_014281875.1. NCBI lineage: Eukaryota > Metazoa > Chordata > Actinopteri > Sciaenidae > Nibea > Nibea albiflora. The sequence goes on along the minus strand of CM024798.1, from coordinate 23,630,437 downwards.
TTGAGGAGAGTGTTTATAGGAATTTTTGACCATTCTTCCAAAAGCGCATTGGTGAGGTCACACACTGATGTTGGTCGAGAAGGCCTGGCTCTCAGTCTCCGCACTGGCCTCTAGAGCAGTGGAGACACGTTCTCTGGAGTGATGAATCACGCTTTTCCATCTGGCAATCTGATGGACGAGTTTGGGTTTGGAGGTTGCCAGGAGAACGGTACATTTCAGACTGCATTGTGCCGACTGTGAAATTTGGTGGAGGAGGAATTATGGTGTGGGGTTGTTTTTCAGGAGCTGGGCTTGGCCCCTTAGTTCCAGTGAAAGGAACTTTGAATGCTTCAGGATACCAAAACATTTTGGACAATTCCATGCTCCCAACCTTGTGGGAACAGTTTGGAGCAGGCCCCTTCCTCTTCCGACATGACTGTGCACCAGTGCACAAAGCAAGGTCCATGAAGACATGGATGACAGAGTCTGGTGTGGATGAACTTGACTGGCCTGCACAGAGTCCTGACCTGAACCCGATAGAACACCTTTGGGATGAATTAGAGCGGAGACTGAGACCCAGGCCTTCTCGACCAACATCAGTGTGTGACCTCACCAATGCGCTTTTGGAAGAATGGTCAAAAATTCCTATAAACACTCTCCTCAACCTTGTGGACAGTCTTCCCAGAAGAGTTGAAGCTGTAATAGCTGCAAAAGGTGGACCGACATCATATTGAACTCTATGGGTTAGGAATGGGATGGCAGTTCAGTTCATAGTATGAGTCAAGGCAGGTGAGCGAATACTTTTGGTAATATAGTGTACCATGAAGGATAGCTGAAAATACTGAAAACATGACTTTGTGTCAGTGTTGGTCCACATACTGGAGGACAGATGAGACAGAAACATTTCAATATGAATGAATCATTTCAGGTTAATTAATTTTGATTCTATATTAAGCATTGCACAGGTTCTTCTTCTAACAGGATGTAAAAGCCTGATCAGAGCTGGCAAAATTTCCTCTTTTTTCTGGGAACAGATGCTCTTTCATTCTGTCACTCTAATACTTGCTCCTCTGGTTCACACTCAACTTCACAATTTCACACAAAGAGAAACTCATAAATTCGCTTCCCTTCAAGTCTTGCTCTTTTGGCATCCTTACCAAAATCTATTAAGAATTTTCAGCACATGCTCCTGAAAAAAATAAAACATAATAATATAAAACAGCTCATCTCCATCTTCCAAGACGCACTTACCGTAAGAGCACCTGACCCTCCCTTCTGTTCTTCCTTTCCTCTTTACTCTGCCACTTCCTGGCGAGCCTTCAGATGGAGGGTATGGATGGGTGGAGAGCCTTCTAAAAGGCTCCATTCCACTGTTTGATTATGCAGATAGCTGTGATTGGGTGATAATCTGTGTGCTTACATTGCATTAAGATGCCTTATTATTAATGAACAGGGACGTATTGAGAACGGCCCCACGTAAATTGAGTTTACCATCTGTATTTGCATAATCATTGACCCATGTCACAGGTCTGATGAGTACCCGTCATGAGATTAATGGTACACATAACACATAAGCAGCACCAAACTCATACATGGCTGAATAAATTAAAGCTGCACTGATCCAATGTTTAATTTTTTATACTAACAATGGATCAAATGTAATGTGAAAGGAGTTGCTCACAGTGACAAACCCACAGAGAATAAACCTGCTGTACACAACCTGCTCAGCACCAAACAGCAGACACACTTGTGTGCTGACTAGCTGGCAAACACAGTGGAGTGTTTAGCAGCTAGAGACAGATTTCTGTTTAGACATTGGTGCAGACCAAAAGAGAGCGAAAAAGAAAGTCAGACTATGATTCACCAAGTGGACACAAACACAGCTGTAATATTAAGTTAATGTTACTATTTGTTGGTTGGATATGTGAATAAGCATTTTTGAACATTTTTTCTAACATGTTCTCCACACGTAGTGATGTTAGGGAAACCCGCAGGAGACAATTATCACAGGCCGGTGACATCTAGTGGTGTAGTTGTTGTTTGTCTCCGTTCTTGCCTCATCTTGTAATTCCTAGAATGAAAGAGAAACTACCTGGCCATGAAACACAAAAAATGCAAAATCCCTTCTCTGGAGTCAGTCTTTAGTTTGTCCATTCAGGGCTAATGTAGAAACATGGCGGTTCAACATGGCGGACTCCATGAAAGAGGACTGCATCCGTAAATATAAAGGCCTCTTCTAAGATAACAAAAACATCATTTGTATGTTCTGGTGATTACACACCAATGAAAACGATGAATGAATGAATATTAGATTCTGTGACTAGACGCTGCCCCAAATACTCTCACCAATAGACCTTTAAAAGACGAGCTGTTGTGTTCAGCCTGTTGCCAAACAACCAGTGGAGTGCGGCTTCAAAGTAAAAGCATTCCAAAACAGAAATGAAATGAATTCAGTTTTTACAATTTCATAAACATGTCATATAAAAATCTTGCTCTTTATAATGGCTCTGTGAGGACAGAGCGTTTTACTGCTCACATTCAAAGTTTTGAGTTAAGTACACCATTAAATGTAATGAATGTTGAAGTTCAAGGAGCCTGACCTGCAGCTCTTTGTGTGAACGTGAAGTTAAATGGTGGATCTGAGCTCACATCGACTTAAATCATTAAAGACAGCGCATCTTTAAACATACTGCTCCATTAAGGAAAGAGGAAGAAGGACAAGTTTAATTAGAAAATCTAATCATGTATATGTTTGGAGGTTATGATAATCAAAGCAGAGGATAATCTTTTAATCGTTGGGAAATATTATTAAACAATTTGGAATTAATTAGAAGGTATCTGATTAAATATTGAGTATTGAACATAAGATAAAGTATGTCATTTCTTCTTTTCCCATCTGCGTCTCATTTCTTCTCATGTCTTCTTTCTGCTTTGACTTGAAAGCTTTTGTAGTTTTAGACTTTTTTTCCATCTCTCTTCACTAATCTCTCCCGGGTTATAACAGATAATATCATTTATAAAATTTGATCTCTTCAATGTGGTCCAATAAAGACACACATGTGCCACATCACGGCCAATTACATTGATCTGGAAATGAGTTCATGGCTAATGAACAATGTTTTTAATAATTGAACCAGCACTGCTCCAAAAGGGCACATGTTCTGAACGGCTATGAAATCCGAAAGGGTACGCCCCCCGACAACGCTGCAAGACTTTATCTGGCCACATTCCCCACAGTTCACTATCAGTGCTATCAGTTATCAGTGATATGTATGTTATGTTATGATGCTAACTAAACTAGGATGGTAAAGATTATACCTGCAAACCTTCAGCATGTTAATATTGACATTGTGAGCAAGGTTTCCATTAACAACTAGACTCAGAGCACCGCTGTGCCTCAGTACACCCTCACACAGCGGTGAACACACTGCAGATCACGTTTTGTCTGAAAGGGCCAACATCTCTGAATTCCAGCAGGCCCGGCTGTGATGCGTTCCAACCGCACCGTGTGTGATTGCACTGCTCCATGGAGAATACTCCACTGGCTTTTTTTGACGGTTGCAGCTCAAAGCCAAGTCAGACACGGAAACAGCATGAAGAATGTGGTCAGTTATTTAAATAAAACACCCCGTGCAGAACCTCACAGTGGGATATGAAGCCACGCGGAGAACCAGCACAGTGTCATAGCTGCGACGATAACAGAGTCGTGCCTGCCGGAATTTAAGACCACCTACCGATCTTCACTGAACCTGTTTTTCTAACTGAGGTGTCAGTGCTCTGCCAGAACAAACACAATTCTTCATCATGTCATTTGTCCCGGCCGGCACCTGCCTGGCAGAGGCTCCGTTCACTGCCGGCTGATCTGTGTCTGATTATCTGGAAAAGCACAAACGAGGTGTCCTGTAAACGGCCCGCGCTGACTGAACGGACCGTGTCCAGAGGTGATCTGGCTAATCTCTCAGCCACGTGGAAATGCAAACATGGGCAGGAACTGAAGCCCGTTTCCTCCAGATAACAAGATCATTTATCACGTGTTTTGTCACTGAAGTGCAGTCACATGTGACGAGGCAGCCGGGATCACCCTTAAATGACAGAGAATGATCTGAATGTGCCTGAAGCACACTGGAGGTGTTAAAACTCAAACATTATTTATTTACATGTATTGATCAGAGTGTCTCTCACTCTTCTTGACTGTCACTTCACTTCCCTTCAGGGTTATCTGTTCATCTTAATGTCATGTCTCGTCGTAAATGTTAAGTCTTGTCTTGTGTTAGTGAGGGTCAAGTCCAGAATTCCACATGTATGTGTAATCAGGGTCATGTTCCCCAGTCTCGTCTTGTCTGATGTCATGCACTTCAGGTTAAGTCATCACTTGTGTTGTCTTGTTATGCACTTCCTGTTTTATTTTGAAATAACTCTTCCCTCTCGTTTCAGACACCTTTGCTTCCTGCCCTTGTGTGTTTCCCGCCACTGTGATTGCCTTCCCTTGCCCTGATTGTTTTCACCTGTGCCCTGTTACCTTGTGTGTATATATTGTCTGTGTTTTCCTTGTCCTGTGCCAGTTTGTCACGTCCCTTGATTTGTGTACCAGTGTCCAGCTCCATGTGCTACCAGGTTTTGTGCTGAGTTTTGTTTCAAGCCTTGTTTTTGTAGATTTCCTTTGTTACTTTGTGTCAGTCTTCTTTAGTCAGGTTTCTCCTCATAAGAGTGATTTTTCGTTTTCCTCATAAGAGTGTTTTTCTGTAGTTAGTTCAGTGGTGTTTTTTCCTCCTTGAGAGTGATTTTCATTTGGTACTTTGTCAATAAAGACTTTCCCTTTTAAAAAGGACGAGTTGTGCATTTGGGTTCAGCCTCCAGCCCCCCCCATGTCACTTAATGCATTTTAGTAACTTAACTTTGTGCTGTCTCGTCAGGTTCTGCTACTGTGGTCCTGCCCGACGTCCACTACATACATTATTATTATTTAAAAAATCTAATCTAATCTCTTATCATTATGAAAGTGTAACCATCTCACAGGGGCTTGCAGTCAGCATGTATTTTGGACAGTAAATGGTAAATAGACTTGACACAGTGACGTCACAACCATCGGGGGCGATTTGGGACACTTGGACTGGACTGGAATGCAGAGAGCCAGCGACCCTCTGATTACTAGATGACCCGCTCTACCACCTGAGCCCCGGCTGACCCCCCTGCCATAGTGACAAAGGAGGTGCTGGGATATAGCCCCTGGATTACTGTAAAGCCCACAGCTCAGCAGGGAGGTGTTTGTGTGCTGTGAGACGGTGAAATGATGAGGCTGAATCCGTGAAGGTGCATCCAAAATACTGAAAAAGAGAAGAGGAGAACTTTGTAACTAAAACTTGCTCCCCTTGTTTCTACAAGCCTTCCCATGTTGATTTTCAGCTATCATTGTCAATGCTCTAATTAATAAATGTAAATAAGTGATGCTTTGTTTGTGAGTTGAGATCCGTCCTGGCGAGTGCACCTCCGTGACAAAAGACTTGATAAATGAACTCATTATCACGAGAAAACAAGCTTTGTTGTCTTCAGGATAATTGCAAGCAAAGTTTCTACTTTTTCCTGTCCTGCTGTCTGAGTGAAAAAGAATACATGATGACATTTGGGGACTGAAACATTGTTGGCTTCAATACAAGCTGACAATAAAGATATTTCCCAACAGCGAACAATCCGTCTCTTCCTCTCTGTCTCTAGTAGCAGCAGCCGTCTTCCTGGATGTGTGTGTGCGCAGTGTTAGGCTTTTCCCTCCACCACACACACAAGAACTTCCCAGTGAAGCAGCTCAGCACCTTGTTCAAATCCACGCCTTGAAGGATGAATGGTCATGTACTTTTGAGTGAATCTGTGTGTGCGTTTCTGAATATACAGTGTATGTGTGTGTGTTTGGGGGAGGGTGTTAGTGGGTTTGACAGTCATTTTTTATCTCCTAACACGACAGCCCCATCAAAGATTAACAGTGAGAAAAATATATGAAGCACTAATGGAAGCACGCTGCATACTTATGGCATGGTGAGGTCACAGCTGTCATCACTAATGCTGCCACTGAGTTACCACACACATGCACAGTCACACACACACACACACACACACAATGGAGTGAAGTGACTGATGTATTCTACCACTCACTGTCCGCTGACTGCTGACAGATGGTGAAGCAGAGCAAACAGGAGGCATGGTGCGTGAAGGGTTAAATATCTTAAACACAAACAAGAAAACAACAACAGTCCAAAATGAAGCTGTCAGGTGATCTCATTGCACACCTCGACTCTGACGATAAGAAGACTGAAGCCTCTTACCGTTTCATTTACAGACAAAAACTGTCTCAAGGAAACATTGAAAACAGCGTGGGACAGAGGTACAGCACGTTCATCCTCAAATGTGATGCTCAAATATTAAAGCAGCCATGAGTAACAGGGCTGGATCAGACTACTGTAGGGCCCAAGGGCAAAAACAATCTGGACAAGTTTGGGCTCCCATGAACTCTGTTTCCTCTGCTCTCTGTGTATGTATCCTACATAGGGTTGCAAAATTCTGGGAATTTCAAAGTTGAAATCTTTCTATGGGAATTAATGGAAATGTTGGGGAATAAATTTGAATAAACAGGGAATTTACTAAATTGAAGGTTCGCCCTTAACAGGGAACTTAAATATAGCTGGAGAAAATATATTTTAGCATAATCTTGACTAAAACAACCAGATTTCATGCAGGTACACTTGAATATTTGCTATTCCTCAATTACGTGCACATAGCACACTGCTTACTGCAGGGCTATTGAGGCCATGCCCCCTACCTGCACAGGTGATTTCTGTACCTGGACCACACGTTAGAGCCCAGAGCACACTATTAAGTGTGACTATTGAAGGCACACATTTAATTGTTTCATTTTGCTTTTCTGCTTATGACAAAATAAAATGTTTAGATTTATATTTGGATACGATACAGTTTGTTTAAATTACCCTCAATTTACAGTCAATTCACATAAATTTCAATTCCCATGGAGCTTCTGGTTTAGAATATTTCCAAAATTTCAGACCTTAACTTCCCATTGAAATTTACCAGAACCCTACAGGTTTCTGAAGAGCTGTTGTGAAGCTCAGTGTGGTGGCTCTGGATGCCACCACGTTGGTAGTCCTGCCTCTTTGTCTCACAGCATATCAAAAAATCGCCAAAGACGTGAATCATCAGTGGACCTGAGGTGGGCTGAATGAAGCCCGGCTGCTCAGACAAACCATCTGTAATGGGACCCATCAAGGCAAACCAGTCAAAGTGCCCATGCTCTTAATTCTGCATAACTTTAAGCCTTAATATAATGTGAACAGGTGAGTTCTATATAAATCCACCCTCAGTACAGTTGTCATGAACGGGGAAATTAGCTGTAGAGACCAAAACAGTTTTCTGTACCAGGCTGTAAACATGTTTATTTCTGCTGTGAAGTTGGACATTTCAACATGGGGACTTATGGAGACTGACTCACTTCTGGAGCCAGTCTCAAGTGGACATTTGAGGAACTGCAGTTGTTGACACTTCTGCATTGGCTTCACTTTCTGTATGCAGACATGTGTGTGACAGAAACAGGAAATGCTCTTGTACGTGCACCTTTGAAATTCCAATTAAAGAAAAGAAAATGTTCCTTTGTATCTTGTAGATGTTTCTGTGGTAGTCCTTCCTTCACTGCAGAGGCTTCCACTTGTCACAGTTGGAAAATCACATATCAAAATAACATGAACAACAGCAGGGCCATGAAACTGAAGCAGCTAAATGGAATTCAGCCATCACTCATTTTATTATTTCACCTGTGCTTTGAACACTGCGACGTGTCAGAATGTCTTCAGTGAAACAGGCCGTAAAAAGGAGATCTTTTAGAGCCCCTCCGTGTCCTTTGTGTATTGTGTATATAGTATTGTGTGCATGAACAGCACAAGTGGATTTAGTGTGTGTACTTCATTTTGCCTCTGTTACACAGTGAATGCATGATAGACTGAAATCCTGTTGAAAATAATATCTATGGAACTGAGTGAGAGCTTTAAGCGAGACTTTCCACAATTTCCAAATTCCAGGTTTGGGGGAGGGTCAGAGTTCATCTTTGTTTTCAAGCTCGGAGTCCTTGAAGAGTCCAATCATGGATCCAATCAGAGTGCAAGATGATATCAGGAGGCACACATGAGATTTAGAAAACACCTTGAATGTCCTGTTGCTTGCCATGGCAACAGCACTTCACATCATCACATAAATGCCAGCATGACGAAAGAGGAGACTGAGGTCCTTTTGAGTATGCAGGACAGGTTAAAAACCTGTGGTGTTATCTACAGTATTCTATGTAGTCATTGCTGGTAAGGGACAAGCATGGAGAAAAAACTCAACAAACTGGTCAAGAGGGCCAGCTGTGCCCTGGACTGTCCCCTAGACTCCACAGAGGAAGTGGGGAGAGGAGGAAGGTAGCAAAGGTGACCTCCATCATGAACAACTCCTCTCACCTCCTGCATGAGAGGTCTTAACAGCTCCTTCAGCAACAGACTAACTCCCACCATGTAAGAAGGAGGTCTACCAGAGGTCCTTCATTCCAACAGCTGACAGACTCTTTGACACCACCATGACTTTTTTTTTCTTGACAACTTTTTTAGCAACGTTTTGCTTTTAATTTTACCATTTGAACTTTCTCTCATATGATACTCCACACAGCCATTGGTACAGTCAGACCTTTGACATATATGTTTCCAGACTGTGGCATGGTACACATGAATGTTACTCAAATATGAATAAAATCAACACTTTCACTGTAAAAGTTTATTTTCATAAAGTTAAACAACTTGATAATACATCATATACGGACGGTACTGCCCACAGTGAGTTTCACACCTCCAAAATGACATTAAAAAACAGTGAAGCTGGACAGTATTTTGATTTTTTTTCCCCCTCCAAGAATATCATTATCATCGTGTCCTATAAATATTTGGTACAAAAAGAATGAATTACAATATAAAGAAAAATATGTGGACATTTTTTGTTTTAAGCCTTCAGAGCAGACCACGGTCACAAAACACAACTGACTGGAACAAAATGCTGCTTTTACTGGAACTGCCAATACACACAATACACACTTTGGATCTCAAATCAGAAAACCACAAAGTCTGAATCAGCGAATGATTTTGACTTCAGAGTTTCATCCCTCACTTTTTTAACATAGCACTCAGGTTTACTGCTGTGATTTAGACCTTTTGCTTCAGTAACTACTGCGACATAAAATGATGCTGATGAAACAATGGACCAGAGTCTTCCAGTGTTTGTTTACAACATTTAACAACAAAACCTCATGTCTCTGACACAAGTGTGGACTGAATGAAAGCCCCAAAATAAAGCAGTAAATAAGAAAAACTGTTGTTGTTTTCTTCTTGTCTCAGACAAAGCAGGCCGTGCCTGGATACCTCTGTGCAACAAACAAACAAAAAACAAACCAAAAAAGGATCACATCCTCAAAATGCCTCTGTACGTTACTTCTCAGATGATTTGAATATGATTATCTGCTTGACATTGATATTTACTCTGTATTTTTGTGTCCACATGAGGTTGCCAGGCAACCATGAGCCAAGAAATAGAAATAGAATAGAAATACAACTAACTTGTTGACCTGTTTTTAAACTTTGGTTTTTGTGGTGTAAAAATGTGACACATTGTGATAATTAGTGAGCTTTAGCACTGGTAGGTGGATTGTTACCTTTGGACAGCTTCATATTTGCCATGCAGACACAAGAGTGGCAAAAATCTTCTTGTCTAACCTTCAGCAGGAATTAGCAGGTTATTCTTTTATCCTGCTCTTTGGTGCTGGAAACAGATGATCCCTGCTGCTCGGAACAAGCTTGATGAGAGCCGTGAGACTCAACCAAAACAGTAAGATTGCCAGCCAGAAAACTGAAACTATGAGCTGAAGGACACTAAAACACTTGTAGAACCGAGAGGTCCTGCAGGGTTGGTGATAATTCTCTGGTTTGTCACTACAGTCAATTCCTTCCACATTACATAATGGTTAGCCATTGGATCCATTGTTATTATACAAAAAATATTGTTCAGTGCAGCATTAAATTTGACCAACACATTGGTAATTTTGAGTTTGATAAATTCATTCACACTCAATCAGTAGTCTAAAGTTCTGAATGAAAAGTGACAGCTCTACTGTGAAGACGTGTCCCTCAAATATGAAGCATATTCTCAATGAACATATTTTATTCAAGCTTGTTCAACAAGTGTTTGAATGATATCTGAAGTTGTATTTTATTATTGTAAAAAGACTCCAGTAAAATTCCAATATAACTCAGTTCAACCACATTTCTGACACAATATACACTTAATCAAGAGCTAAAAGTCTAGAAATTATGCCATGAACATAGATCTTCTTTTTGTGTGCAGCAGAAAAAAAAATAATCCAAAAGGAATCTAAAAACCTGCAAAAACATAAAGAAATCAGTGCATTTTGTCACAGGACATATCCTCTTTTGTGTCCCCGAAAAAGGCGATTTTCAAGCGAGGGTCCTTCACAACAGCTCCTCTGTAATGGTCCATTTGTACAACACAGCAAAAAGACAAAAAGCAATCATATGAGAGTCATTAACCCCCTCCAGTCTCAGCCAACCTACAGGCAGTTCAGCTCGAAGGGCAGCAGAAGGGCACTTAGTCAAAAAAACAAAACAAAACAATATACTCTTCTTCCACACACTCAACACTTCATATCCACAGAGGTAAGTGTGTGTGGTCCACTCCTTAATAACTCCAACTCCGATGTTTTGTTGACTGACCTGGTTCCCGAGACTTTCCTCCATTCAGTTTAAAGCCACAATATACACTCTGCAAAAATGGTTATTTGGTAACCAAGGACAGATTAAAGCAAAGCCCGAACATATTAAAAGTCCAATTCTTAATACAAAATACAGTCCAATTTTGATTCCAAACTCCATTCAGGCCTGAAATGAGTCTTTGAAGAGGTTCACACGGGTGGAACTGAAGATTGTTGGGCTCCACCGTTGTGCTGGTTAATTTACATTTCTACATCCATTAGTTCCAATTCCCAAAATCAGATATTTAGGACTTTAGAAAATGACTCTGTAAGCATTTTTGGATCCACGTGCAGTGAAGGCAGGTCCAGAATCAGGTGGCATTCTTAAATATCCTATTAAATGGAAATAACATCTGCCAGCACATCTGTTGGTTCATCATGTGGAGTGTGTTGTCTGTATTTTTGAAAGTTGTCATATTTTCTTAAAGGGCATCAACAACGTTCACAATCTCTAATATTGAGTTTGTCAGACGTTGCAGTCTCTGGCCGTGGTTGGTCAAAATCTGTCCTAAACCTGTCTTTGACATGGAAGTGTGTGTTTGTGGTGTTTCTGTTAGGAGAAGTCACTGTCCTCAGCCCCGTACAGGTCAGCTAATTTCCTGAACCTGGGCCCCCAGTCACTTAGATAGTGGTAGTCCTGCTCAGCCTCAGATGATGCTGAGCCCAGAGAGCTCAGCGACTCGGCCACTGAGCCTGCGCCCTCGTAGGCGTAGGTGGCCAGCGAGTCGTATGGTGGTGCTGTCGGGTTGCAGTCGTTCTCTAGCACTCTCTGATTGATGAACTCACGTACGTCCCCGTTATCCCGAGACACCATGCTGACTGGTGGCATGACGAGGCCAGAAGCGGCAGGAGCAGGTCGGCGGTGTGGAGGGTACAGCAGCGTGTCGGTGGGGATGATGTCACGCCTCTGCTTGGTGGATTCCTCCAAGGCGGCAGCGGCATCCGGGTGTCGCAGCGCCCCAATGTCGAAAGCCTGAGTGTCCTCTTCGCCTCCGCCCTCATCATTGTAGCTCACCACGTTGTCTCGGACATCTTCCTTGGAGATGATGAGAGGCTCCTGCTTTCTTTGGCGTTTCAGTGCAGTGAACAGGACCACAATCACTGCAAGCAATGACAGAAAAGATATGGGATTAGAGCATTTTAGAGGAAACAGCAGTGATCGGAACACACATGCAACATGTAAAAACTGCAGTTCCTCAAATGACCACTTCAGGGTGGCTACAGAACAGATCAGTCTCATCCCTGAAAGTGTTGTCAGGTTATAATGCTTACATAATGTGAAACTTTGTAACTTCTGTTACCAGGATTTATAATCCAGGCATTCTGTGACATTTCCATGGTTTGAGACTGAGAGAATAGGAAATGGATGTTTACAGCACCTCTGTTCACACTAATTTTCTCTTCCTGATTCCTGATCCTGATTTGGACCTGAACCTGGCTGTTGTGAAATATTTTTCTATTCCTGGGACGTTCAATTCTCATCACTCCCTTAAACTGTTTGTATCTGAAGTCTATACAGCGTGTTTTATTTAGTGAATTCACTGGATTCTCTTTGCTATTTGCTGTGTCTGATAGACGAGCATTTGGGACACTTCTGTCTAGAACGGCTGTGATCATCTCCACCAGCAGCATTGCAGCTGGGGTGTGTTGCAGCCGTGCCTGGTGAATTCAACGTAAGCACTTCACACGTAAGCATACAAGGTAACACCAAGTTTAGCACATCAGGGAGTGTTTCCTGTGACAGGAACATGGATTTGAGGCCCAAAGGTGGATGCTGGAGGTGGGCCTTTTGAAATACTACAACATGTGACAGCACTGCATTTAGTTGTGGCAGTGTGGCAGCAAACATGGCAGCTAAAATACAGAGCAGAGCACTGACAGCACGAGTGCATCAGAAGGGTGTGTCTGATAGATGCTGCTGCATTTGATTTATTGTAATAAAAATGATTTTATAAATGTCCACCTCATAATAAAAAGTTTAATGCAGAGCTGAATGATTGGGGTGGAGGTGTGCACCAACACATGGAACTCTAAACAATGTGTAGATGCCTTATATCCTGAAATGAGTGTGAAAACACAAGGGCTGCAGAGGCTGGTTACAGGCAGACAGAAAAGGACAGCAGCCTTTGATTTCAGAGAGGGCTCAGCCATAAGTAATCATGCAGAACATTTGATTGGCTAAGCTCTTGCAGGCCAGTTTGAATTTAAATCAAGTAAGAGCACAGCAGCAACAAGAAAGAGCAGAGGCGGAGTTAAGGTCAGGGAACTGAAATAACCGATAATGCATGCACAGTAGCCCTGCAAATCACTGCATGAAATGTCTGCAAAGGAGCAGGGCAGAGAGCTTGAGATGTGAATGAGAGAGTATCAGATACAAAGAGCAAAAGTAAAAGGTAAATATAGAAATAGAAAAGGAGAAAGATTCATCTGGATAAAGCAGACACTTATTGAAGAGTGTGAAGAGAGAGCCAAAGATGTCTGGAGGAAGAGAGATGAGAGAGGCGGAGAACAAAAAGAAAACAGTGATGTGATGGTAGAGGTGATGATAAATACATTCATATGCATATCAGTACTACTAAAATACCACAGCTTCAGGCTATGCTTTGATTTCCATGTTAAATATAATTCAACAGCATGAGATTTGTGTAAGGAAGAGCGAGCTCCTCCACATGCTTTTCTTCCTGACACTAAAACATGTCTGAATGTGCTTCCTGTGTGTGTGTCATCGTTTGGCGTGATGATAATGATCGCAGAACATGAAAACCTCAATGTATTATTATTATTATAGTTTGGTCCGAGTCCAAACCTTTGTAATCAGATCAACTACAGATGAGTGTGACACACCTGTCTGCATTCTGCGCTATCATTCCTCCTCTGTGGTGTTCATTTCATTTGAGAGCACTCGAAGAACTATTGTAGCTGATATGAGCAGCGGTCTGCACTGTACTTCACCCTCAGTTCATTTTAGAGCTTCTGCCTATTATATCCACATCTATTTCATCAAAAATTCCATTTCAGGGGCTGACGCTGGGAATTATGTTACTCATAAAGCCCAGTTCTGGAGGACGACTCAAACCTTCATGTAACCACTGACCTATCCAAAGGATGCTGTCATGGAAATCCAACATGGAAACATTTTTACCAGTGTGTCCTGACAAATCAAGACAAAACTGCCTGAATCTTATTAGGAGAGTACACCAATACTTGGCAATGTTTGCAGTATTGTATGGTATTGTAGTGTGTCGCGTGAGCCCGGGTATCATGTGTTGTGTTGTATCGTAGCCTTTTGTACTATGTCGTATCGTACCAAGTTGAATGGTGTCAAAGTGTATCAACACATTCTCACTCCAAACTCATCAAACACTGCTGCGTGTTCAGTAGCTCTATGCTTGAAAATACGATACCCTTTTAGTGTCACATGCAAGGCTCATCAAGTTAACATTAATATACAATGCTAATATAAAATACTTTCAAAATAAAGCTTGCATGGTTAACGTAAAACGCTGGCAATCTGGTGATGTTTAGGAAAGGACAGGGTTAGGATGTAGGGTAGGGGTTAGGGTTAGGTTCGGGGTTAGGCCGTAAGTTGGATGTAACTTCAGTTTGTTACGTACAGTTAACTTAGCCATGCTACTTAAAAGATCTCACTGTTCTCACAGGTCTCACAGGTTTCACACAGGACACAAAGAGCAGCCTGCTGTCATGTGTTGTGTCCTCTATGTGTGGACTTCTGTTTTATAGAATGTGAGAACGGGCTGGTTGTTTCCTACTGTGCATATTGTCATATCATATTTTACTGCATTGCCTCACTCTGTACCATGTCGTACTGTGTCATACCATGTATAGTAGTATTGTAGTATCCTATACTATCATTATGTTGTGTTGTACTGTGTACTCTTACTGTACCATGATGAATATAATAATTATAATAAGTAATGTATTGTGTCATATTTTACTGCACCATGTCATACTGTGGTGTACCTCATTACCTCACCTTGCAGTACTGACTGTACTGTGGTGATTAAGGTGTATCTCTGCATGTCTTTTTTTCATTATTACTTTATAAATGAAAGTGAATCCTGCATGTTGAATCTGCAGCCTGATAAATAACAACACCAAGCAGAAATTTGCCTGATTAAAATAATCAGATTAAGGCACAACAACATTGCTACTGTGGACTTAACCAGGTTAAGAAAGAGTTATTACTTTGCATGAAATCTGCTGAGGGTGTGTGTGAGTCTGTGTGTGTGTGTGTGTGTGTGTGAGTGAGGGAGTGTAGAGGCTATTGAACACTGCATTACAGCAGTGCCTACCTCCTGAATCCACATACAGCTTAAGTATGTAATTTAACTGTAATTACTGCCACTCTACAGAAACGCTGTACAATGGGACGTGTTGTACAACAGATCTAGTAAACAGAGTTTGCTTTAATTAATCATGTTAGCCAATCCTCCAGAGAGAGGGAGACAGCTCTCATGGACTGGACGAGATGAAGACAGAGGGAGTGTGTGGTGACAGGAAACAAAGACCTTCTCTGATCATGTGACTCATTAATTCTCAGATTAATCAGGGAACAAGACGTACAGAGTGACAACTGTCTCTTATGAAGGCCCAATGCTCATCTCCTGTATGAAATGGATGCATTATTACAAACTGTATGATGAAGTGGTCACAGTCTTGTACGTGCTGCCTCGCCGCCTCATCCTCCCTTCACAGTTTTCATGCTTCACTTCAGTGTTCTTCACTGTGCAGTTGCTGTGGTTGCCTCGACAGACACTGCTACACTAGTGTTCAAGTTAGCTGTCTGGAAAGAAATTGCTAAAATTGGTGTAAAATAATATAAATATAAATGATCCTGACCATTCAAATGAATTGATGATGAACTTCCAGTGTTCAGTGTGTCCACTAAAGTCTGCAATGACTGCACTTTGAGGAGCATAAATATGTATTCATTTTCCCAGCAGCCCACTGGACTGTGACCAGAGCATGAATAAGAGGATAAGAGGGGAAGCGGTGGCAGATGAGATGCATTCATTTCCATACAAGCTTTGATTCTGATGAGCAGCAGCAGAACGCGGCTCTGAAACATTGTTTTCCATTACAGCAAATGGGAAATCACAAAGGCTGTTTGTGTTTACGACACCGCGACAAGTGGAAGCACTGTGCAGTGTGATCATACATCCATCATGTATTGTTCCTTTACATATTTTGAAAAGTGGCTCCCTTGGCCTTGTCTTTGTTTTCCATTATTTGAAAATGGCATGCTGGACACTGAGTGTGTTTTGTAGCATTGTGGACAAGCCAGTGAACTGCTTTGTGTAGAGGGGAGGGAGCAGGACCTGCATGGTTACAGAGTTACTTTTATTTGCCTAATTTATGTGACTAAATAGAACAAATGCCACTGGTGTGACAGCAGAGGTTCAGCTGCTTGTGTTTTCTTCAATCCTACAAACATATGGTTTGGTGACATCTCTCACTAAGCCGTACCGTTTCTATGAGTGTTTCTTTCCACTTTTGGACTGACATCTTGCACATAAAGCAGGTAGAGACAGATGTGTCTGCAGAGGATCACATATAACCTCAATGACGAGCCTAAAACCTTTTAAAATGCAGCAAACATTACTTTCAGATTTAGAAAGCAGCGGATGGTTGAAATGGGCTGTGGATTAGTGGACTTTATCAGCACTCCTAAGCAGGGAAGGGAACATGGCTGTGGAGTGTTTTTTATCTTGTTATTTTCACATCTAATGATTTATTTCTATTTCTCCTGTCTGACCACAATTACTTCTGCTTGTATCTGGGTAGATTTTGCACATGTAGCTATTAAAAAAAGACATATTACTTTGTTCTCTTATTACATTTTGAAACATAACAGCAGGATCCATAAATCTATAAATATACATCCAAGCATTTCTTTTTGTCCTGAAGTTCACAAAAGAGATTATTTTTCCAAATATATTCAAAAATATTCATGAGAAGGTGACAAACAAAAGTCCAAAATTTAAAGAGATTATTTTGAAAAGCAGAGAAATCACTGATCCTCCAGAGATTTCTTTTCACAGTTTTGACTTGAAACAGGACTTACTCAGCAGTATGATGGCACACAGGAGGATGGCGATGAGAGCTCCGGTGCTGAGGCCAGGAGAGCTGCTCAGTGCCTCTGCGTTACACAGCTCCATGTTGCCTTCACGGTCGCAGGTGCACACCCTCACGGTGAGGGTGCCAGTGCTGCTCTGCATGGGGTAGTCGCTGTCGGTGATCACCACGGGAACCAGGTAGACGCTCTGGTGAAGGCGGCTGTAGCTGGCTCGACGTGTCAGGATGCCAGCAGTGTTATCTGAGCAGGAGAAACTTGTTAGAATGTCAGCGTAGCGCACCTGCAGCACACGGTGTGTCTGACACTTTGTCACAGGAATAAAAATCACTATTATTAGGATGAAATTAAAAATGTGGCACCAACATGGCAGAAATCTATGTCTCACTGAGGATTGAAGTTGGGGCAAAGAAACTGTCAACTGAGAGGTGGGATGACTGACTTTTTTGTTGAAGCAGTTCACATTAGATAAAAGGTTTTGTATAATGTTTATTCCATAAAATTTATAGAATTCATTTCAGGCTCTGTGCCCAAGTGTTGCCTACCTCCGTTGTCTCGGATGGTGAAGTTGCTGCGGTGCGTTCCCTCAGGGGCCAGGCTGAAGAAAAACTTGTGTCCCGCTGACGGCTCATCGGCATCGACTGCACTCACTGTCTGGATCCGCTGACAGAGACACCAACGACCGATTAAAATGAGCATCCCGATGGAGTTAAGTGAATTAAGAGCAGTCAATGACAGCACTCACTGCTGTCCTCGCTGGATGTGTGGTAGCAATGCCAGCAGAACAGCTTGGATATTATCAGGATCACTAGTGTCTTTGCTAAATAAGCCGTCAATATCTCTGTCAACAACATTACTCATGAAATATACAAGGATAATATAATATGACAGTGCAGCTGGGGTTACTGTGCTATATGTTAGGTTTTGGTTACATACTCTTTCTTTTCCCAACTTCCTGTACTGCTGCACATCATAAACATGACAGTGCTGTTAATCAACACATTCTATTTTCATTATAAAATTCATTATAAATTATATAACCATGTATATGTCTTCTACCTTGCAGAAATGTTTTTTTTTGGAATGTGACAAAACACCCTGCTTCCAGTGGAGCTTTGAGGAGTGTGACAGCGGGAAATGAAAACTGTGTATTTAGCTTTATTTGAGCAAAACAATGAGCGTTGGGATCATACTGAGCATATGGATTGGCAGTGGAGAAGTGGATTATGCTACAGCAGTTCTTCTGAGAAGCTTCTTTGGGTGTTTTGGTGCTTTTCTCCCACAGTGTAAACTTGTCACCTTTGGGATCTATTGTAGCTGACTGAATTCAAGCTGAG
Organism: Nibea albiflora; assembly: GCA_014281875.1. Taxonomy (NCBI): domain Eukaryota; kingdom Metazoa; phylum Chordata; class Actinopteri; family Sciaenidae; genus Nibea; species Nibea albiflora. The sequence goes on along the minus strand of CM024798.1, from coordinate 23,612,184 downwards.
CACAGCTGCTGCTCTCTGTGAAGAAGCATGCAACAAACTTTTTGCTGCTAGCTTCCAGATCTACGGGGGGTGAGAGCTTCACACGACTGGGGATGGATTGTGGGTGGGAAATGATTTTAAGCCAACAAAAACTGAATCTCAGCAGGTTTCAGGGAGCTGAAATATGAACTACAATTATGAGATTAAATAGGGCAACATTAGATTTGGGGCAAACACAACACCTGACTTTCAGTACCAAGAACACGCCAACATGATATTTTTATAACTTAGTTCAGCAATTTTCTTTCATTGAACAGATATGCAGACATTCCAAACAATATTAAATAAGGAATGTTACCTGAATAAAATGTAGTCTTTACACCGTTATTTATAGTGCATTTTTACACTGCTTCACTGACCAGATTTGTATATTTTTAATGGGTAAAATGACTTTGTAATATGAAAGGAGTGTCGAGTGTCGAGCCTAACTCAGTTCCTCTCAGCTGTATGGAGTCTTTCAGCTTATTGTTTTGGTTTCCTGGCTCTTAATCTTGTTTCCATCTTCAGAAATGATCTGTTTGAATCAAAAAGCTCTGACAGAGCCACTGTACACCAACTGCCCAGCACCAAACAGCAGACAGACAACACTGACACATAGTAGAGCAGTCAGCAGTTAGAAACCTGCTAAAGAGCTTCAAGATATGAAACCCAACTGAATAGCGTTTCATCAGACACACTGTTGCTCTGTGTCTGCTGGATGTGTAAGCAGGTAACTGTTGTAGACTGCCACCTTGATGACTTTATAATGTGATGAGATATAAACTATAAATAATATACATAAATAATAATGATGGTAAAGCTCACCCTCTCGTGGAACAGTGTTTAATTGATGCAGTGCAGCGGCTCTGTGTGTGTGACTGTTGTTAAACCTTGAGGAGCTGTGTGTCATTTTTCAGCTGCTGACCCTAAACGTACTTTTTATTATTTTTTTATCTTATACATGTCGTTTTATTTAATTGAATGGGACACACAAGCTTAAGCACAAGATTAAAGGCTTAAACAAACATTTGTGGCAATAACACACACACACACACGTGTACACACACATATACACTTAACAAATCCAGCCTGAAGGAAGCAGAGGCAGATATCCAGCAAACAAATGCTGATGATTAACATTGATGGACAGATGAAAGGGCAGAGGAATTAAAGGATGAAAGGATAGCAGGATGACAGGGACATGAGGAGAGCAACGGCAGCAAGCCACCACACTGAAGAACGTCAAAATAATGGTGTGTGTATGTGGCATCAGTGTTGTGATATTGACATTTTATTCTATTAATTGTTCCATGATAAATGTGTGTGTGTGTGTGTGTTTGTGCGTGTGTGTGTGGAATCTTACTTTCAATACTGTGTGTGAAAGCTCTTATCAGCGTCCATGACAGATTAGCTCGTCAGCCGCCACAAAAGAAGAAACTGAGTAGTCTTCAGGAGCAGAGCCAATCAGCTTCAAAGCTGCAGGAGTGTGTGTGTGTGTGTACAGTACGTGTGCATGTATAAGCTTGTGCGCTTTAATCACATTAGTTGCATCCCATACAGTACGTGATGAATCATATCAAGTGGTTTTACAGCAGAGGACAATTACACTAAGTAGTGTTTAAAGCATTCAAATTCAGAGTTTTGACTGATGAAATATTCAATATTACAGAAGTTTAACAAAGCCAAAGTTGTGTCGCAGCAGACAGTGAAGTCAGTCAATTAGGAGGCTAATTGGTTCATTGGCTCATTGGCTGTGCGCCACAAAAAGGCAGGAAATAAAAGTCAGTGCTCCGTTTTCAAACTAGCTGAAAAAGTGTTCCTGACTGATGTCGCAGTGCGCTGCAGTACAAATACATTTTTCAGATTGTTTTTGATGAAATAAAGACAGGAGACATGTTGGCCTATATTCCCCTCACCCAGTTCAGGGGTCAGTGTAGCACTGGATTCCATGCAAATGCTGTGTTTCTATTCATAAAAGGGGATTATCAGCTCACTTTAGCCTCTTCCACTTTCCATGTCCAATAAGTGATTCATAAAAGCACAAGCACACTGCACAATAACTGCCGGACCACCTGCTCTGGACACTCTGTGGAGGTCGTTCAAGTTCAGCAGTGAAATACACTGAAATAATGAATCATTAGTGAACAGCAGTTCAACGCTGTGTGTGTGTGTGTGTGTGTGTGTGTGTGTGTGTGTGTGTGTGTGTGTGTGTGTGTGTGTGTGTATTTCTGTGTAACTGTATAATAAAATTTATGTCTGCAGAGGTCTGTCCATCTAATCAAGGATCGCTCCAATCAAAGCTACAATTGAGGATACAGAGTTTATACGTATTGAGATTTGTAGCACTTTCCAATCAATTATTTATCATGAGAATTATTTTATATGCTGATCCTGTTGTTTTTATACAGCTCTGCTTTTACACCAACAACATAAACGCTTCAGCATTTCTAGCAGTGTGGACTTTGTGACTGAATTCAGTCAGACTGAGAAAAAAACATTTACAAGTACAATTGAACAAGTAAGTGAATGAATAAAATATGAAACATTTCAATAATTCAAAAATTTGGAAATTTGATTTGCAGTCAAACAAATCCTGGTCTTATTTTCATACATATCCATCATTTCTATCCGTAAGGATGACATCAGACTCACGTTACGTTACGGTATATAAGATATGGCTACTTCATATTGATTCAACAGTCTGACGGGTCAACAGAACATCAGACAGTCGCTGATAGTCCATCAATGCACAGTAAAGCTGTGTGAACAAGACTACAGGAAGTAAAGCAGGTCAAAGTTGAAACAGACCCATTTATCCTTAAAGGAAAATGATGTGGGTTATACCACAGACCAAGTGGACCACATAGAACACATTTCTAAAGTTTTTTTTTGCTTGTTACACTGGTGTCAGCATGGGTTCTTATGGGTTAAGATGATCCTTTAATGTTGCCCCCTACATTCCACACTAAACTGAAAGGAGACAACGTGTGCAGTTCTACTTGAAGAACACTGCGCACACATGAGAACGATGCGTATCACACAGCCTCTGACATGTGCTGGTTGCTGTGATTGAAGACTCGACTTAACTACTTTCTGGAGCTGGAACACTCTCAAATGAAAACAGTTAAAAACAATCGATGTGTTCAATCAATACCTTCAGCAGCAGCCAAATATCCACAGCTAGAGCAGGAGAGTGTTTATGGACCTACTGCCTGTTCTCAGTGTTTTTAAGACAATGTTAGTATTTCTTGCATGGGATTATGATGCTCATTTAAAACCTAATATAGTTTTTCCCTGACGGTGCAGTCCTGTCCTGCTCCACTCTGTACTCAGTCTGTCATTTCTCTGCACAGAGCCCCTGCTGACTGAGGTGAAGTCATAATTAGTGTAGCTTCTCCACATATGCTCGGCAGCTGCTGTAATATTACTCAGACGATTGCTGAGGAAATAAATGGAACATGATGACATTACTTTTTGTCATTCCTGATTTTTTTTCTGGCCTAGAAGTCTCTAGAGGTATTGTGGATCTATCCATACATTATCTATGTCTTCCTTTGGAGAGCCATCTTGGACTTGTCGCCAATTTATCACAGTGCTGACAGATAGAGACAAACAACCACTCACACTCGCAGTCACACCAACAGTGTTTTGGATCTTGTTGAGGTAAAATCCTTGTATTTTTTCCTGAGTTATGAGGGCAACACGTTCTTATTGAACCCTTCACCTCTTCGTTCAATAACTCCATCCGTCAAAGTGGTACTGGATTCAGAAGATAAAATACTATTGAACACTGATGCTAGGCTTTGATTGGCTGAACCTGATGTCGCTCTGACCTGATGAAGTGTGCCTGTGAGCAACTGTGAAAGAACAATGAACCTCACACTTACTCCTCCTGCCTCTCTATCTGAACTGTACACTATGGTATTTCCACATTCTAGAAGTGTGATGTGATGAAGCTATAGTACCTGGCCAGCCTTAGTCCTCTCACAGACAAAGGTTTCATACACGGTGGCGAATGTGGGAGCGTTGTCGTTGATGTCCAGCAGGCGGATGTAGACGGGCACGTGGCTGCTCTGACGGGGATTATCTGGAAGGCAAACACAGAAAAGACTTCATGCTGGGGATAACTTAACACTTTGACACTCTTCCACATCTTCACACTGTGAGCACTCGGGTACGGCTTCAACCCTTCCTGCTGATAGCTACCACTGTGCAACTTGTGGCCTTGCTTAAGGGCACCATGTCAGTATCTGATGAGGCAGAAGGTTTGAGTGTTAAGTCATCCACTTTCCCTCGTGGTCACATGCTGCGTCTTTAACCTCTCAGCCAACACAGAAATGGAATGTGAGAATGTGAAAGAAACAAAAAAAAAAAAAGAAAAAAAGATTGCAGTGTTTTTTTTAGCCTCTGTCCAAGTAGTTGGTTCATAGAGTCCTGTCATTTTCACAGCGTGTTTCTCGGTTTGAGTCTGGAAACCAATCAGGCTTCCATTTCACACTTGTGCCTGAGTCAAATTGTTTGTGGAAGTTGAGGTTATCTGATATTAATGAAACATGAAACTCAGAAAATAAATTATTTATTCCTCAAAAGCTTAACAAAATAATACATTTCTCTTCTTCAGATTGGGTTTCAGTGTTCCTCTCTGTGATTGTGAGTCCCAGCACCAGCAGCAACCACACAGCTCCTTCTGCTCTCTGAGTATAAAGTACTGATGGCTCAGTCTGCTTTGAGTTATTCTATTATTATATTATAATGTTTTCTGTATGTGGCTGTAGACAGAGAACAATAAGCAAGAAGCTTAAAAGACGGCTGTGTTTGTGGCTCATTCACTTCTTCTTCAGGATATCCGAGGAGCTGCACCATGAGCAGAATGACTCCATATCGAATCAAAGAGTCTAAAGATGTCTGTGCTTTGATTTCTTCCTCTTCTCATTTTGATAAGAAGTGGAGCACTGTGGTGCATTAATGTCCATTTTATGTATTTCTGTGGTTACAATGTGTGCATGAATCATCAGTAATGAATTCCTGAGCTTCGATCTCTTCAACACAGACAGGTTAAATATTTTAGCATCACAGTAGATCTCTTTCTCTGTGTAATGAATTGATTTCTCCGCTAACTTCACAGAGATAAGTGATACCTGCTGTTACTGTATGGAGGACAATCAGTAAATAATTAACACTAGCACTGCGGTGGGGTCAGCATCTCTGCTGTTTCTAAATGCATGTAACTGTTCAAATAAAACTTTTTTTTAGAGCATTTTTACTCTTACTTTACTACTGTATAATTCTGCACTCAACAGTTAGCAGTGTTGACTGCCAGTCTTTTGATAGTTAGAGCTAGCTAAACTTGATTTGTAAAAGCAATTACAAAATTAATAAATCCTATAAACTGAACTGTAAATTGTTATTTTGTCAAGTCTCACTCATTATTAAAAAATAATAACAATAAATTAAATTACTGCTTCAAGTAATTATGTTCTTACAGCTGACTGTTGTTAAACATAAGCCCCTTTGGTAATAACAGCCAAGGTATTTTATGTTCAGGACAAATGGAAATGTTTGATGTGTCATGTTTTTTTGTTGTTTTTTTACACACATGAAATTTTGCAAAAATCCGATATCTCAAAACCTGGAATAGCGACAGAGATATAATTCTACAATATTTCTCCTAGCCATAATTAAAATGTCACAGTTTCTTCAGTGTTTCTGTTACTTAATCAATGAAGTAGCAGTGAGTCAAAAGTTGTGCTTTTAGTGCAACATAAACCAGTAGCAACAAAGCAGGAGATGGAGCATTGTCCATCAAGGACATGACATCCTGCACGAGCTGTTTCCTTCTTTCACTAAAACAGAAAAAAACAAACAGATATTTTCTGAATCTGAAATTGTTGCATTGTAACTTGGACTGAATCTATCTTCATGGATCAAATGTAAAGACAGAAACATGTTGCTTTGTTCTCTGGGATGAACTGACCCTTGACTGTTTCCCACTCAGCCAGTCCTGGATACTATATTTAGCTCCCTCTGTGATAATGACAGTAAGTTGTGGTAGGCATTCTGTCTGGCGCCATACTTTTCTCCTCTTCATCAATACATCACATCATATCTGAAAATAGTCCTTGCCAATGGACTTACGGAACTCAGTGGCAATGATTGAGATGTTATGCCAGGCAGTCTCCTCTCTGTCCAGGCTTTTGAGCAGGAACACGGATCCATTCCCTGCATGGACGTTGAAAAGGCGGTCCATGTCAGTGCGACGGTCGATAGAGTACCTGTAACAAACGAGAAGGTGGGAAAAGGAGCTAAGCCAGTGTGTGTGTGATGAACTACAGTAACCCTTAAATCTGTGCAGCCTCAGCAGGGAGTCTTCACAATAGGGAGAATAATTGATTTCTCTCAATCTGTGATGGAGGGGAGCACGGAGCCAAGGCAAAGTGATGTGGGGCTCCAAGTTACTGTAGATATCTCTCAAAATCCAGGGTGTCAGATTTAGGAATATTGATAGAATATACTAGGGCTGGGTGATAAATTGATATTTTAATCTATATTGATATATTTTCAAACACGATGTGAGACCATATCGTTAATATCGATATTGTTTATACATTTCTCCCCTCGAGCAGCCAGTTTGCTTTTATTTCTCTTCTCCCTCTGTCCAGGTCTCCCAGTGCTCGTTGATGTCGTCATGTCAGAGTCTCCAATAACTCCAGAAAAAGTCTCTAGATTTGTCGCTAGTCTCTTTTTGGGAAAAACACAAATGGCTAGAGGGTCTGAAAAGTCACTAAATATAGTGACAAAGTCACTAAGCTGTCAACACTGGACCAGTGATTAGTGTGTCAATAAACAATCGAAGCAGGGGGCTAGAGCTGTGTGTCAGCTGTTGCGGTGCATTCTGGGATTTGTAGTATGAGTGGTGGGAGTTTGTTTTACCAGTGGGCCAGTAATAATAATCGTATGAAATTATCCGGCCACCAAAAAATATCAACATATATATTGAGTATCACCATGGAGCTGAAAAAAATATTGAGATATGACTTTTGGTCCATATCGCCCAGCCCTAGAATATACTATTCAAAACTATCTTTTCATTAGTGAATGGTTCAGTGTATGTTCTAAATGTATGTTTTTTAAAGTGTGTTCCTGAACGCAAAGTGAATTTTAAGTGAATCATGAGGAAAAGTCACATGTCATCATTAACGACTCAGCAAGAAATCTGCACTCATCCTGCAGGAAGGAGAGGAAAAGAAGTGGAGTCAAAAGAGCTGAGCCGAGCAATGTGGCGTCAGCTGGGGGTGTTATGAACTGCTGTGCAGTGTTTGGTGACTAACCCTTCAAACTCAGGACTCAAACACACCCCCACCAACTCGGTCCCTGTATGTTTTTAATGCAGGGCTGCTTCTGGTGTGGATTCCTGGTTAGGAGCTGAGGTGACTTACCCCGTCAGCTCAGCACATTTTCAAATCAGGCTCTTTGGTTACTTTGGTTACATCAAGACTGGTGCACATAACATATGCCATACAAGAGAGGAAGACTCTACCTGTTTGAAGTTTGAGTTGTCTTACAGTAGAAGTACTTTTACTTTTACAGTCTGAGTATATTTTAGAGCCTGTACTTCACTTTTACTTGAGTAAAGAAGTTAAATCTGTACTTCTACTTTTACCTGAGTCCTTTTCTTTGAAACAAATATCTATACTTCTACTTGAGTGTAGGATGTATGTACTTTTGTGTACTTTTTGTGAGCTGTCACACAAGTACTCACACACATGCTAGCTGGCTACAGACATCATCTGTACAGTTGGTACTGTTGCTGTTTGCAATGAATAAATAAAGACTGCAACACTCTGGCTGTGAAATTCTCACAAATAATGTGAGGCCATTCCTTCAACTTGGACGCATCTTAAATGTATCTAGATTTTATTTTTTAAAACTCTGAAGCAAATCCACTAAAAAATGATGTGTGATGTTCCAATTTTGATCCCTGAGGCTGGACTAAAAACCAGACAACATGTGCACAAGAGTCAACCTTGATATTCTAACAACTGGAATCACATAATTGTGCTGCGCTGGAAGCTGCTGCATTCTGTCCTCTCCTCCCTATTCAATCTTACTGTAGCCTGTGCAAAAACATCACAGCTACTTGAAAATCTCTTCCCACTGTCTGTGGACTGCTCACAGAGCATTCTCTATTTTTGAACTACTTGCTGAATGCAGCTATTCACAGCTTCACAGCACTCCATAGATAATAGAACTGAGATGCCTTTGCTTCTGGCTTTTTTCGCCTGTCTGTCAAAGTGGAGGCAAACTGCTGTGTGAACAGGAACTGCATATTGTACTGTATTTGAACAACCTCCAGTGTCTGGATCAAGGCTGGTTTCACTATCCACTCCAAAATATAACATCAAACTGCTACCAGCTGTTAATTATGTAGCATTCAAACTTAATTATTGTTTTCCGTACAGAGATATATGAATCCATAAAGAAAACATCGCCTCAGTACATCCGGGTTCTATCATAATTAGAAAGCACTCAACAGTAAAATAATAGTTCACTGACACATTGTGAATAGATGATACATTTACAAACACAAAGGCACAAACACAGGAATAATTGGAATTGTGAGTGTTTGTGTGTGTGTGTGTGTCCTTGCGACAAATCATTTTAAGAGCACTCCATGCTTCCATGCTTGTTTTAATTGGAATATGTTCCTCATCACTTCGCCTGTTTTAAATGTAGAGATATAAGGGCTCAGTTCCAGCCTACAACTGTGCTCAGTCATGCCTGCCACATTCCTAATCTACCGTCAGTTTAACACCCTCACACTGCCCTGCTGCATCCATACGTCATGATTACTTCTCGGATCTTATACCTCTCTGTGTTTGCACTGCACCCCTTTCTATAATTCACATCATATGCTGTATGCTGTTTATTTATCCTTTTTGGCGGTGACTCAAATTGCCCTCTAAGTTCAGGAAAGTTTCAACTTATCTTAACAGTCTTGTACCTCCTGATCAATACCCGCTGCAACAGAGCAAATTACAGAGAGCTTTAGGCGTTTTATTTTGTGAACATCAGAAAATTCCCAGGATGTACTGATGCCGTATGAGTAATGGACAATTACTAACAGGAGAGCAACAGAGCTCAAACTATCCTAATGGCAAGCATCAATAATGAACAGTACTGCGGTGAGGCAGCCGGGTTTAAATATAGACCTTAAGTGCAGGGTTCTGTTGTGCGTACAGCAGTTTTGACACACAGCACAGTCCATCCACACACAGCTTGGTTTATAATCTTAACAATGATCAATATACAGTACCACCTATCTTTAAACCTGCTTCGAATTTCCCCTCTGTTTCCCCCTTTCACGCTCTTATCAGAACTCCTCAGCAGCCTTTAGAGAATCAGGGTCCATTTGAAGTCAAACTTCATCCAACTTCAATGTAGCTTTGCTGACATTTCTAAAATTGCTGAAGAGGTGGTGGAGAAATGCAAACTTTCAAATACTGCAGCCCTGCTCTGCAGATGTGATATAATATAAGGCAGGTGAGATGTGTGCTGCTAACTGTAGCTTACCAGCCACGGGCAAATTACATTTTCTTAGCAGCGGTATTAAAGAATAATCACCATTTAGCATCTGAACTGCTCGATGCTGACATTTGCTGGGACGTTTCTGAACTGTTTAATGTGCTACAGCTGACTAGCTTAGCAATCTAACTAACATCAGAAATGATCTCATAATGTCAAAAACACAGTAAATCTAAAATGAAATGTCATTAAAAATGCGATTAGATTGAAGTTTTGCCTTACTTGACCATGCTGCGTGCCCCATCAGGATCCATGGCGCTGACAGAGCCCACGGCCACGCCCACCGCTGCATCTTCCTTCACCTCCATCAGGTAGCTGGCTTTGTCAAATAGCGGCGGCTCATCCACGTCTTCCACTGCAATCCGCACCGTAGCCATGGAGGCTGCAAACTGGAAGCGAGGGTCCTCCTGGGCGTTCTTGACCTGGATCTCTACTGTGTAAGACGGCTTCTTCTCATAATCCAGAGGCTGCAGAAGGAAAAACACAGGAAACACAGGAGGGGTTTAAGAGAATCCGTCCTGTTGGTACACTCATGGTATCTTGGTAAAGCTAACACTGATTGGCAAAGTTACATTTCCACTGAGACCAGCAATTTATTAAACATACAGCCGACAGGCTGATGGTAAGAGGAAATATCTACTTATTGAGAATAATTATGAATTTTAGAACAAATCATATGAATAAACCATTTCACAGTTCAACAAAAATAATGTTAGTTAAAGCTGCTTCATTTTAGGGCCGGACTTTGTCTTTTGTCTTTTGTGTCCACCTGATGAACAGAAGTCTAATATTCACTCCATGTTAAGCTCTGCTTCGGTCTCCTCCAGCAACTGCTTTTTAACAGTTATCCAGCTATCCATCAGAGACTCACTTTGTCTGGCTGCTGTTGGGTGCTGGACAGGTAATGTGGGACAATGCTAAAGAATTGGCCCAAAAACTCCCAAAAAGAGTTGTTTTGGGCCAGGTTTAATGGATATATTATTGATGAGATTTTATTCAGCACTGTGAGAAATGAATGGAATTAACTAGCCTAAAAGGCTGAATTGTTACTGTATAATGTTCATAATTATACATAATACATTTCATTTAATTTCACATAAAAGCAGCAGTTCCTCAAATAGCCACTTGAGGCTGGCTCCAGAGCTATTACAGGTGGCTTGTTTGAGCAGCCAGGCTTCACTCAGCCGATCTCACCTCCACCCACACTTCCTCTTTTTGCCCATGTTTGTATAAGCCGGGAGGAAGCAGAGGCAGTGGCGCCCAGAGAAAGCATGATTTCTACTGTCTATGCTTGTGATTCAGGCAGAGGTTGGGCAGATGACATACAATCCAACACAAATACAATGTAACAGTTGTTATACTGTTCAAAGTCATAGTAATAGTAGACTTGATATCACACAGAACAGCATATTTAGACGCAGTCCAGCAAGGGAATTGTTTGATTTAACATGTAATTGAATTTGACAGCTGAGAGGTTGAGCATCAGAGACAGGATTTAAGTAACGTAAGAACACATCTTTTGTTTCAGGACTACTGACTGTCTGAATGATGAAGAATGAAATGAACAGTAAATGCTGTTACAGAGCAAAATCTAACATTAATAAAAATGTGACGTGAAGCTGCTGAGAGATCAATAGAACAATACTTTTTCATAAGTGCCAATAATATTGATGAAATCTCGACATCAGTTGTGTGTTGTTGTCTCTAACAATAACAAAGCTTGAGCAGCTCTATATTTGTTGCCTCTCCTTCCTTGAAGGAATCCTGGATATTGTCCTCACCTAGTTTCCTGCTGACAAAATATCATTACTTCTTCGTTGAAGCTTGCAGACTTTCTTAGGTGGTGTCAGCAAGAGAAATATAAGAATTTCTAAAAATCAATTGTGATTGTACATCAGTAAACACACTCCATGAGGACACTGTGATTCATTTCTAAAATCCACCAGCATAAAAAGCTTCAGTGGTGTGTATTAATGCCTGCTGCAAAGGATGAGGCTGGGGGTTGTGAAGGTAAAGATGAATAAGTTTAATTTGGTTTCTTTCATCTGTCAAGCATGCCCAGGCTTTGCATATTTAACAGTACGTGTAAAACAGACTACGTGGGTAGGGTCCTCATGAGTTGAAAGTGTGGGATCTGCTGAATCACTGCTTTAGAATTAATTTGATTCAACCAACGCCGTGAGAAAAATATGAAGATAATTAAAAGCTGGCCTCGTTTCAACACAGGCATCATTTCACATTATTTACAATAGATGCAGTTTGATGGCTGCGTTTCATTGATCTACTGAAATTTACTCTGCTGCTATTTATTTTTACTTGTTCATATAATGCATCATTACCCTTCTTTCATTCTGTTTCCTCCTTATTCTTGTTTGTAAATGTGTCTTATTAGACACATTAGTGCTGCACAGTTTTTACATGTGATCAGTACTCTGAGCCCACAGTTCACTCCCTTTTCCCTTTCACCTTGCTGACGGTGATGATTCCTTCCTGGGTGTCTTTGTCAGTGTGGATGTTGAACATCTCCATGCCGTCTCCACTCACAATGGTGAAATTCATCTCAGCATTTCTCCCAATGTCTTTGTCAGTGGCTTTAATTCTTCCAACTGGAGTGCCATACTTGGCCGACTCAGGAACTCTGAACTGGTATATACCTAAAAACATAGAAACGATTAAATGACGATTAAATTCATTGTAAAGATATACAGAGGTACTCTATCTTTAAAAAGTAATGGTACAAGTAAAGAACACATAAAACATCAAGAACAAGAGAATTTTATTTAACGAGGAACACAATCCCACGTTTGTTAGACTCTGCCTCTGCCCTCTTGAAGGCTGCAATCTTCATCAAGTCTTTTTTTAAATTTTATATTTGTCCTCTATTAGAATGTCTAATTGTGTCAATGATCCGCTACCTTGTCATTTGTTCACTGATACCTTTTAACCCTGAAAGGGGGCTTATCTCATGTAATCCCTCTCAAGGCTTCTTTTTGCTCCAGGGTTTGTTGCTGGGATTTGTTCTGTTGTCCATTTAGCACTTGTTTTTGTTTCTTGTCTAATGCGGCCCCGTGAGGCCCTCCGGACTCTTCCTGGGATTAACAGCTACACAAATAAACCTATCTTTTCATAAGACCAGAACATCACCACCTGAGTCAGTGAGTAGAGACTGGTGTTGATCAGAACATTAACCCTCCCTTTGATACACTGTGAGGTACAGTCTGACTCTGTTAAATAATAGTGGATGAGTGACATAAACTCAAACAAAGACATCGAGAAAGTTTGTCTCTCCCTGAACAAAATCATATGACAATGTAAATGCTGAACGGAGAAATAACATCTTTCTGTTGTCTCAGAGCTTCATACAGGAGGTTAGACAGGTAGACAGCGAGAACAAAAAAAGCATTCCCGGTCCAAAAAAAGTAGTGCAAATGCTGATGGAAGCCAGGCGCTGGAACAATGTCTTCTCGCCAGACTGCTGACTATCATTAAAAAAGGCGTTTCAATGTATTTTTGTGAGTGTGATGTATCCTTTTGTTCTCTGGAACAAGTGCTAACGCTGTGTTTTGCCATCGGTTTGTTGCAGAGATGAGACGGACGTAGCGAAGAGATTTCCTCCTCATTCTGAAACAAACAACCTTGGCCTGCCTGGAAAAAGAAGCTCATTTGAGTCACTGAATGGAGTCCAAACACAACTAAATGAATGCAAATTAGATGTCACTCTGTTATATGAACCTCAGGCAGTTTCATGTCAGGACACTTACCTTTACTCAGGGTGTGTGTGTATATACACCACTCCATCTCAGAGATCTAGTGGTGTGTATAAACCACTTGAGTGAGTAATTATATGCTGCTGTGACACGGCAGGCGTCATAGACCCTGGCAGCTAGACTGTATTCAACCTGCCATTGTTTTGGTATATTTGTGTGTGTGTGTGTGTGTGTGTGTGTGTGTGTAGCCACAGAGAGAGAGTGAGAGAGTGAGATTAAGGATTTTAAATGGTAAATGGACTGTACTTATATAACACCTTTCTAGGTTTCCGACCACACAAAGTGCTTTACACTACATATCTCATTCACCCATTCACACACATTCACACACTGATGACATTGGCTGCCATGCAAGGTGCCAACTGCTCATCAGTGTGAGGAGCTAACCATTCATACACATTCACACACTGATGGCACAGCCTTCAGGAGCAATTTGGGAGTCAGTATCTTGCTTCATTCGACATGCAGACTGGAGGGGATCAAACCACCGATCTTCTGATTAGTTTACGCTGCGCTCTACCACCACAGCCGCAACAGCAGATGTGCTCACGTGTAAACATAGGACACATAATATGCAGAGAAGGATAAACACTCCCAACCTAATTAAGAGAAAGAATCATTTCACTGCCTTCATGCCACCTTTACATACAGGATATCTCATGTATCTCTGTATCAGGCTACATGTCCAGCTCCGTGTTAACAGTGATAAACAAAAGAACTGGAAAAGCGAACTCCGAAGACATGCCAACTAGCTGAATCACATCAAGCCAAGCAGACCCACCAAGCCAATCTAAAATGAACCATCTGAGCCAAGCCAAATCAAACTAACAAACTACGGGGTTAGGAAGAGAAAGAGGGTATAACACCCAGAAAAGAGACACATGTTGGAATTGAACCTGTGCCGCTGTGGTCTTTCAGAATATGGTAAGCTATGGGGGGAGCCCCAAACCAAACAGAATCAAACCAAACTGACCAAACTAAATCAAACTGACCAAACCAAACCAAACTGACCAAACCAAATTTACCAAACCACAATGACCAAACCAAACCAAATCAAACTGACCAAACTAAACCAAATCAAACTGACCAAACTAAACCAAACCAAACTGACCAAACTAAATCAAACTGACCAAACCAAACCAAACTGACCAAACCACAATGACCAAACCAAACCAAATCAAACTGACCAAACTAAACCAAACTGACCAAACCACAATGACCAAACCCAACCAAATCAAACTGACCAAACTAAACCAAATCAAACTGACCAAACTAAACCAAACCAAACTGACCAAACTAAATCAAACTGACCAAACCAAACTGACCAAACCACAATGACCAAACCAAACCAAATCAAACTGACCAAACTAAACCAAACCAAACTGACCAAACTAAATCAAACTAACCAAACCAAACCAAACTGACCAAACCACAATGACCAAACCAAACCAAATCAAACTGACCAAACTAAATCAAACTGACCAAACCAAACCAAAATGACCAAACCACAATGACCAAACCAAACCAAATCAAACTGACCAAACTAAACCAAACCAAACCAAATTTACCAAACTGACCAAAACAGACAAAACCAAACCAAACCAAACCAGTGTAACATTTAACAAACTAGGTAAAACCAAATTAACCAAACTGAACAACCAAAACCTAACCAACCCAAATGTACCAAGCCAAAACAAACGACCACAAAAACAAACACACACACACACAAAAAACCCAAAACAAACAAAACAAAACAAACAAAAAACAGAGTCACAAAATGTGTTGTTGTAACTGGTTTGAGGGGCCAAGTCAAACAAAATATGTCTATACTAAATAAACATTAAATACATTTCATTGTATCCGAATTGTTAAAAATGAATAACTAACTAAAACTTAATAAATAAGGAAAAACAAATAAACTAATATATCGATTAGTAAAAGGGGTGAAGAATTACAATATATGTCCTCTGGTGATTGGGATGCCTCACTTTGTGAATTTATAAGGCCATGTATGTCAAATGTTTAGATGGTAGAGTGGTTCAACAGGCGATGACAAGCCAGTTTAATGCTTTGAATTGATTGGCTAAATGTTGTGACGTCCAGTGGCCAGCAGACACATACATAATGCACAACTTCAAATGTTACAGCCTGTGTGACATAGTTTCTTATTGATGTATTCATTGAAGAAAAAATGACTGCCATTTGGTGCTCAGCGGGCAGCACAGTCAGACCCTGCAATCATGTATGATGTAGATGCCCACAATAAAACAACATAAAAAAACAATTTTACTTTAGGATGACAATACTTTTGGTAGTCTATTCATGTGTCTATCTCTTAGCAAAATACTAAAACAAACAAGTGGTGAAAAGCTGAAAAGCCCAGAGGTAAAGAGAGGAGAAGCAGATTTCATCTCCACTCAGTTTTCTTTCTGGCTGGCTGGAGATTGTGTTGCCTCTTGGCTCTAACACTGACAGCACTGATTGGAGTCCTGGTGTGAAGTGAAATGAATTGACACGTGTGGACCAAGGTGTGTGTGTGTGTGTGTACTTTTATGAGAACCTTGATATGATCTGACCTTTATATTGAAGACAGATTTCTGGTTGGAGGGTAGAAAACATGCAGTATATATAATCGATTAATTGTAGCAATCCAAGTGCTTAAACAGAATGATAATACCACATGCAATCTGTTCAGCAGATCCTAGGGTGATCTTGTTTTGCACCGTGCACTGGAGAAGGAAACGGTGCGTGAATGAGTGTTAATGCTGGGTGGAGAGGAGGAGGGAGAAACTGACACTCTGATATGGTGACCATGATTGGATGAGGCAGAGATGGAGCACGGGAGGGAAAAACAATTAGAAGATGAAGAGATGGATACAGGAAAGCCGGAGAGCTGGAGAACGGAGGGGAGGAAGTTCTGCCTTCATGTCAATTCATGAGGATTAGACAAGAGAATGACTGATGTGATCGAGGCCAGCAGAGCAGCAATTTACTTGCTTCTTTTACACTGCTGTGGGCTCTGAAACAGTACTGACGGATACACACACACACACACACCATGTGCCAGTACAGTCTCTTGATGAACAGCTGCCACATTTGCGCCAGCTGTTGCTACGTTCAAACTTCAACTAACAATGCAAATGCTTCAGTGTTGGAATACATCAACTGAATTGAGATTAGCACTAAATTATACCGAGCTGCACAAACTAATTCTGACAGACGTAACTGCCGTGCTGCTGAGACACCATAATAACAAATGAAATGTTGTGGTCTTGAATCAAGAATAGTGACAATGCAACATATTGTGTGGACAATTCATTTTTCTGCGCACATTCTCGTCCATGTTGGATTAAAAGATTCACAGTTGATTTGTCAAATTTGTAGATGCTGGTTAGACACTGGTGAGACCAGTCTTCAGGAAAAGATGGAAATCAGAACATCTTTGATTTCATGACAACTTGGAAACTCTATCTAATGATGAAGATGGTGTGATGATGATTGAACCTGACTCAATTCTCAGCTGCTTTTTCCAAGGTCAACAACACTTTGACAAGTGGTTTACCCCAATGACAAAAAGTACACATTTCTGCCCTTCAGATCTGTCTTACTGTACATTTTTATTTGCCCATGTTGTGACACATCTGCCTCCATCATTGATATGTGGCATTAACAGCAAAATTTAAATCTGTGCCCCTTGACCCTGTTCTTTCACTCATTTTTCATTATGTATATATCCTGTTGTGTTTAAACATCCATCAGATAAACAGCAGAGTGGAAAGCAATCTGCACACAGCTTAACCTGCCCCACATGTGTCAGTTAGCAAAGTTATGATAGGTTGCAAAAGTTATGACAAGTTGCATATTGCATTACTGGACAATGTGAAGGCTAAGCCTGTGTAGGGAGGTCCTCCACCCTGAACAGCCAAAAAGTAACTGCTGAGATAGATTCTACTCATCAGAAATCAATCTAGACTGTAACACTCCACGATCCAATGCTTCTTCTATTCTAAGTTCTATTCTTGATAAATTCAATCACTTTTACATTTATTACCATAAAGCCTACACTGCAACCAACCATCACTAATAATGGCACCTTGGCTAAATAGAGGAAGTGATTGGGTATTTCTTCCTTTTGTATTCTGAAACACATGGTGGAGATGGTAAGCAGCAAAAGAAATATAATGAACCTCTGGAGTACTCGGGACACTCTGGAATGTAACCAAACGTGTTACTTTTTAATGATAGAACAAGCCTGGTTAAACAGAACACAGTGTGGTATTGGTGGTAGAACATGGAATAAAATGTGTTCTCAGCCTCGCTGATGTTGTCCTTTCTCTGGATTTTGGGAGTACAAGAAAACACAAAGTGCTAGGTGCTCATACTGTCCAGTTGCTAGAAGTTAATCCACAAACTCCCAGCCAGAACTGAGAATTGTCAGTAATTCAAATCCATCGTGTACTTTTGAATATACACTGTGTAAGAATTATATTAGCTGAAAAATAAAAGTATTGAAACTAAAAAGGAGAGAAGCTAAAAACAGCCCTCAGGTTTTGCACTGTTGTGCATTAATAAAGCATCTTCCTAAACACATTTTCATTTCATCAAACTACCCAAAGCTAATTGCCACACAGTAAATCTTTGGAACCCCAGAGGGTGTGGGGTCCTGTGGGTATTTGCCTGCTTTGCCCCCGATGCTGTCTTCACTCACAGTGACATTTAAAAAATTCAGCAGCAACTTTTTCCCCCAGAGACAGTGCTCTTGTTACTCTGCATAATCCAAAGAACACGCTGTCAGTTTTCATAGGGACTTTTTCTTCAACTAAAAGTAGTTCCAGTGTTACTATGAGGTCTGCATTATTCAGAGTAACCAAACCAACCAGAACCAAAACAATCTGCATGGATATGCACCATGGGAGATGCAGTCAAAACACATTTAGTTTTGGTGAAATGACCTATTGGATAAAAACAAAAAAAACAGCTTGACATTTATGATTCTGTTAAAATTACATTCACACCTGACCCTACTGCGTGTGCATAGTATGTCATGCTACATACCATGTTCAATAATTAACCTCAGTTCGGATCATGAACATTAATTGGACAGGCTAATCTCGTCTGGCTCTTAATAATGAATTATTCTGGATCTATGTTTGTGTTGGTCTGACACAGTGGCTCAGGTAAGGGGAAGATATGAGTCATTTTATTTAACATAAAGTGTAAAGACACTTGAGTGAAGGATAAAAAGAGCTACACTATAAGTCACCAACCTCCTACAACAGACAAGCAGAATGTTTTTGTTTCTGATTTTGTATTTTGGACTCCCGACATCTCACCAGTGTTTCATTTTACTCCACGTACCACATCAGAAAATATTCAGCCCTCCAAGTAGCAAACATTAAAATACAGCATAATACAACATAGATTCATCTCTGCACCGTTTACGCAGGAGGCAGGTTTAATATAGGAAGATTATTTGTTGTTTGTTGTTGAATCCTGAAAGGAACTAATTCAAGAAGCAGAGGTAGTTTCAGGGGTACTCCTGATTACACTCCGAACATTTCCTGTTTGTTTTTTAAAAAGCAGTGTTACCTCACATTAGCACATAACTAATCATGGATGTGTGCTCATGAACATGACTATGTAACACACTGATATCAAAGAAAATCTTACACCTACATTAAGATGAATAGAATAGAATAAATCTCAGTGCCCTGGTGGCTCAGCTGGTAGAGTGGGCTCCCCACTGCAGAGTCCTTCCTTCAGCAACCTGGTCCTGACTCTGGCCTGTGGTCCACAAATGTTTCCTTTGCTGTATGTCGTCCAGTCTCTCTCCCTACCTGTCTTCAGCTGTCTGTCTGTCTGTCTTCAGCTGTCTGTCTGTCTTCAGTTGTCCGCTCTCACAAGCTGAAAGCCATCCAGAGTTAGCAGCTAGTTCTCAGTGAGTTGTTTCAACCACGTCTCTGTGATGCTACACATCATCCATCTTCCCTCTGTAGCCTGGTTAGTGTCGTTAGCTCCTCCATATTATTGGGGAGTGATGATATTTATTCTTATTGTTTTATTTATAATCATTAGAAATGTTGTAGCTTTTTGATTATAAATCTTTTAAAATAATTATTTCCAAAAATATTACAGAAATTCTTCCATGTACCACTACACAAAGGTCTCTACCATTGGTAAACATCCCGTGGTTTGAGAAGCAGTGTTAAAGACATAACAGTTATTTGATGAATCCGAAAATAATAAAAAGCTTAATCAGTAATTATCAATAACCATATGTTGCAGCCATAAAGCAGTGCAGAGCCAAACTCTAATCTGAGCCAAATTTGGAGAGCTTATCAATAGACGGTGCTGCCTGCCTCTCCCAGAATAACACACTACAGCTTGGGAGAGTTTATGCGTCTTGGTACAAAGCCCACATGTTTACAGTGAGACTGTTCCTGTGATTAAGGATTAATTAAGTTTAATTAATTGAGAAAGCTTTCAGGAAGAATTAATGTTACTTGGACTAATTCCCCTGGACACACACAGCTGGTGAAATCATTTTCCCGAGAAGCGTTTCGTTTCCCGGCAGAAAGAGCCGGACTTTGAATGGATCAACATGCTGGGAGTGAACACTGCTCCTGCTGTGATGGACAGGATGAGTTATAGAGTTCATTAGAAACATCATTAAGTCCACTGCTATGGCTGTAGTGCAGCAAATTTCTGGCCCCTGACGTGTCGGCTAAGCACAAAGATCTACTGATCCATAACAGCGATGAGAGCGGTAATCGTGTGCAGATAAAAGTCAGCAGTTAGTAACTTTCAGGTCATACTGACGTAGCATTTATCCTATGGGACTGACATCCTGCATCATTTGATTCAGCTTAACACGGATCAACAAACAGGGATGACACTGTCCCCAACCACTGACCCTTTTCTCTAACCCTACTGCCCCTCTCACACCAATCCATAATTATCTTAGAACAAATGGGAGCTCCTTCTAGTTCTGGCTATTAATCTCTTGACCATCGGCCATGTCACAACCACAACCATCTTGGCTCGGATCGCTAACCAGGTTGAATCATGGTAGAACGGATCATGGAGTCTTGAGTTGTTGGTCTGTGCCTTGTCTGTGGCTCCCTGTCTGAAGGTGCTGTCAGAGAGCGATGGGTTGCATCTTGAATCAGTGGCTACACAGACTGCTGCTATCTACCTTCTCTATCTAATCAAAGAGCTAAACAGAGCAAAAATAGGGTAAATAGTGAAATTAAAAATATGACACTTTAACATAGCAATTCTTGCTAACTAATAATGAGACTTTGTTGTTTATCGCCTCAGGCAGAAAAATCCAACTTTGGGGATGTTGCTCCATTACTGATTCTCTTCATTGATCTAGTTCTTCACTGCCATTGGTGAAATGTATAATCCAGGGAACTTAAATGCCACTAAAATCAGCCTGTGTATTGATTGCCTCAGTGTGGTCTCTGTAGTTGCCATGGTCACACAGCGAGCCAAAAGTTGAACCATCATCAACTTTGACGGCTGTGGCAAATAACTCTGCTCACTGAAGAGAGCCGCAGCTGAAGCCTAACTGCCTCCCTTGCATACACTGAATAACTTTACTCAGTTGTCAATAACAACAGGTGAGATTATGGGCTTTTTGGGGGCGTTTAAAACCAACTGTTGTGCTGTGTTGTCAGTGTTATGCTTTTCAGGGATTTAAAATGACAGCAGAGCAGCGTATTCCATTCCAACCTGATCCAACGTGACTTAAAACACCACAGCTGTCAGAATCTGAAAAGTTCTGAATCAGTGAAATCATTATCTTAGCAATGTTTGCTGAAGTAGTGAGTGACACATGCACTGTATGTAATTAAGTTTTCCATTAATGTTTGCAGGTTGTAAAATGCAGTTTTGTTTTTTCAGAGAAGTTGAGGTGGTCTGTTAAAGAGTAGGAGGTATTTTCATGCTTTCGCCTCTAGTGCTCATTTTAAATATAATAATAGCATGTGCTGCCATTTCAATGCAACACCTTATTGATTCCTGAGGGGATGTTTGAATTGTGGATATAAACCTGGCGACATTTCAGTATTTCTCTGACTTGTGTTTCCACATTCTGTCTGCTCCTTTTGCAGCTCAGTAAATGTTGTTCAATTTAAAGTTAACAGCAGACGTTAACTGAAACATGATCATGTTGGATTCTGGTGAGTAAATTGTCATATTTAACAAGATATGGGGAAAACGGTTATTTCGCCCTTTTTTTGCTTCCGACCTTTATAATTAATGTGTGTGTGTGAGACTCTGTGTTTCATCATTTTTATCTGTTTTCTTACTCTGAGTGAAGCGGGGAGGGTTGTCGTTGACATCTGTGAGGGAGATGTTAACCACGGTGGTCCCAGTGAGCCCTCCTCTCTGCCCAGCCATATCTTTAGCTTCGATCACCACCTGGTAGTGCTCCTTCTGCTCACGGTCCATGTCACCAGGACCCAAGGCTGTCCTGATCACACCTGATAGACAGAAAATTATTATTATTTAAATTAATTGCTTTATCATCAGCCCCAGTTTTATTTTTCAGGATGCCACATCATACTAAACTCAGAGAACAATCAGAATCAGTTGTTTCCAATTAAAATGTATTTCTAAGGTGAGACTCAGACTTTCCGAACAAGTGTATTTCATTCTGCCTTCTTTTGTGGGTGTTGAGAGGGAGTCTGCCATCTGTTTGTTTTTCCAAATCCCATTCTTACACATGTTCTGCAATTAAAATCAGCCATGTCTACATCACATGAGATAAATTCAAGCAACACAGCAGGACTGAAATTGGTGTTTTGTAATCAATATCATGATCAAGGGAAGAGCTGGAGTCAGGACATGTTTAGCCTAGCTTAGCATAAAAGAAACCATCTGGTAAATAGGTTAACACACAGACTCTCTCCTCTCTCCTGAGCCATGAGTTTGCCATTTTGCTGAAGTTCTGACTTCCTACCATCACTGCTGCTTAATCTATACAAGCAGTGATCTGCTCACTACCCTGACTCTTACTTATTCTCAGACAGCTTCTAATTTAGAAGTTTTAATTTAAGTTTGCCAAATACATTCAATTCATACCATATCCTATTTTTTATTTTGATGACTTACTATTTAAGAAGTTATTAATTAATGGGCCTGTAGACAAACATTTTCACCACCAGTTCTTAATCTTAAAGCGGATATTCAGATAGTCAGCAGCACAAATAAATGAATGCCAGATGCTGAAGACATGATGCTAATAGTGGTAAAGGTACTGTAGCACTAATTCCATTAGCCGCATCATGCTCACCACTCTGCTGCTCTCACTTTCAGAAATGCTTTCATGCTTTAATTGTTTCAGTTTTACTTTTTTTCAATTGCAATCAAATCACTGTCAATAAAACACGACACTGCCCTCAGATTTTCACCAAAGGGATGATGATGCCGTTTGAGACGTAATTGTTGGATGAAAACATTATTTCTGTTATAGAAGAGAAAAGGAGGGTGGGCATGACATGAATCTGATGTTGTTCTGATGGAATTAGTGCCGTGGAAATTAACATGATCCTAAATCAAGACAGCAATCATTTGAAATTGAGGTGCACTGAGGTGAAGTGAACAGAATCAGGAGCAGATCAGGGAGGCTTCTTAGTAAAATATGATGAGATATATTTATAAAGTGGGACATTACGAATAAAGAATATTTCATATATCTACAAATATATGAAATATTAATTTCATCAAAAGAGGGTAAGATGCCACCAGCAGCTTTTATTTATTTTCTTACTGGAAGTGATATCAGTTAGCAGAGGTTCTGTCAAACATACCTGTGTTTGGGTCCACAGAGAAGTATGGGTGTCCCTGACTGATGCTGTAGACCAGTTTGGCACTGTTCCCATACATACTGTCATCAGCATCTGTAGCTGTCACCTGCATGACCGATGTCCCTGTGAGACACACATTGACGTCACAATCACAAGAAATAGCACCAGATCTGTGTTAATCCTGGGATGCTCATTAAAATTCTAAGTAAAGAACAATCCAAACTCTCTCCCTGCAACAACTGAGCCCAGTGCGAGCCGTCCTTACCGATGTCAGACCTCTCAGGTACACTCCCGCTGTAAACCTCTTTGCTGAACTGAGGCTCGTTATCGTTGATGTCGTGGAGTTTGACAGTGAACTCCGTCTCGGGCTCCAGCTTCTGACCCGTCCGTTTGTTCACCACTGTGGCTTTGAGGATATAAAAAGCCTTTTCCTCGCGATCCAGGCGGCGAGTGGCATGCAGGTCACCATTATTCTCATCAATGACGAAGATGGTGCCGGCGCCCTCACCAGACAGAACATACTTGACTACGCCATTTCCGTGGTCCTGGTCTGACTGGAGCTGCAGATGGACACAGACAGATGAATTATCGTTCTCTGAATAAATTAACTTCAACAAAGCATATTTTTATTCCTAGTCTAAATGAAACCAAACTTGTTTGTTATGACGGTGGATTTTATTATGTATATAAACGTTTCAGTGTTCTCTGTATTTACATAATTCAAATACGCCCAGCTTATGTTGAAAAAAGAAAGTTTGCCCTGTTTGTTCAGTTCTTCCTGCAATGCAATGTTCTGTATTTTTTCCCATGTCCCCTAATGTAAGGGACATGGGAAAGAGTATTAGACCACCTTTAGTCTGAGACTTTGAGAATAAAATCATAAATATGAGCAAAATGTTTTATAATATTGTTTTTCCCCCTCAAACCTCACTGTGAACCTTTCTACCTGAACATGTAGGCAGACCGTCTTCAGCAGAACAACAGCATTTGTCTTTTGTTGCATACGATGCATAAATAGGACTACTGTTTGACAGAAGTAGTGTAACATTTATGATCAAGCAAACCCTGCAGGTCCAGGAGGGCAGTCAGGTGAACAAAGAGCGTGATTTGGTTTCTCATTTCCTGTTGACAGTTAACGGTACTTTTAACCATGAACGTCATCCTTCCCTGACATTAAAGGCCGCTAGTGATATTCTTTGTCAGGTGTAGAACCAAAGCAACAATGAATGTGTCATACTAACAAGTACTGTGTGTGTCAGAGCCTGATATATCTTCTTCCTCTGTGCTGCAGAGCTCCATTGCTGTCTAAAAACTATACATTGTTTGTGAGGCGATGACTCATGTGTAACTAAGTTGTTTAGTTTGGAGGACCTTTTGAATATGCATGAGTGTCTTAAACACTGACCCGCATGAGCATTCAGCTTGAGTGGACTGAAATGAATCAACGCAATGAGCTAACGTATGTGTGTGCATTACCCCTGGGCATTTTTAATTTGTCGTGCCAGTGAAGCATGCGTAATTCTATGTCTCTATTACAAACAGTGCAGGTGTTTTAGCCTCTGACAGGATGATTTCAGTTTGTGTAAATTTAAATTCTCCTCCTAGATTGTGGATGGAAGGAGCTTATTGATTGTGCGTGGATGTTGGAGAAAGAAGGTGGACAAGACAGTGGGTGATGGTGACACATTTATACAAGACAGAGGAATGGAAGAAGAAAGAGGGAAACACAAAAGAAAGAGCAAAAGTCGGCTTGAGAGTGAGGAACAAAACAAGAATCTTCTGAAGGCAAAGAAGCCTGGCTGAAAATGAAGAGAGAGCAGCAGAAAGCCAGAGATTGTGTTGTGCCTGAAGGAGTAAACATCTATCGGATCCGCTGTGAGATCGGCTGCTTTTACGCTCACACCTGCAGCAATAACCCGGCTTGCTCTCTCTCGCCTCTTGTCTTTCTCTGTATCTCTCGACCCTGAGTGGCTTGCTGTTCACCTTTCATCCCTTCATCCCTGCTTTACTCCTTCAGGCCAGGTATTAGGGTGAAACCTTTGATTATACCTGTGTGTGTGTGTGTGTGTGTGCATGTGTGTGAGCGAGCGAGCCATTATAGCTTTTACTTTTCCCACTACCTGTGAGTTACTTACATGTACAAGCACAGTGTTAGAACAGATTTATATGAGGGTCCCATATTTTTATTTTATAAAGGAAATGGTCCAAACTGGATTCATACAGAGTTTTCTAGCTGTTGAAATGAAATATGATCTGATGATGTATGCAGCCTGCTACAGAAATGAATCTGCACTAGGTCCTATGGGACCCATTAACCTGAACTTTAAAATCCCGTTCT
Organism: Nibea albiflora; assembly: GCA_014281875.1. NCBI lineage: Eukaryota > Metazoa > Chordata > Actinopteri > Sciaenidae > Nibea > Nibea albiflora. The sequence continues at coordinate 23,586,664 of CM024798.1, read as the reverse complement.
GATTAGATTCCACTCAAGTATGTTTTACCAGCCTGTGTGGCTCTGCCTGTGACACATTCTGGAGAGTTTTGAGGTCCAGAGATGTGAGTAAAAAATGAAGTGAAAAAAAAAAAGTGAAAAAGTGATAAAATAGGACAAAGTGGGCAAACGCCACAATGTCTAACATACTGTATGTAACCCTAACCCTAAAAGCAGTCACGCTGAGGGCTAAATTCCACTGAGCTCAGATGCAATGTGTTCCGTCTGCACCACAGCTAATCAAACCCCACCGGATGCACCGCAATCTGTTTCACTGTTCAGAAGTGTCCCAGAAGCGGCTCACTGCTCGGCTCCGTGGAGAATACATGTCTGTTCTGTAAAATACCCTGTGCAAACTTCTGATCGTAAAAACAGACACAGGGGATACTATTTAACTATGTAATATTTACATATTCAGAAGCACAAAAACAAAGAAAATGACCAAAGTCTAGTCAAGGTTTAAGTCTGGAGGGCAAAACTCCAAACACTCCTGGTTAGGTCTGAAGTTATGTGGAGGACGGAACAAAACAGCATCATGGCTGCAACATGACATGTGCCTCTCAGCTACACTAGTCTGCATTCTTTTGGTATATATGTTGTGGAGAATGGAGCAAGAAATATGAAAATAGAGCTTCAAAAATATCTGAAAAGACCGGTCAGTGCTGGAGAAATATCTGGCTGACACTTGTTATCATTGTGGTAAAGGAGGAAAACACTCTGGATTGTTTCTGTTCTTATTCATGTGGAAAGTTTTCACATGTGGAAGTGAGCAGTGTCTCTAAAATGGCTGTGCTCAGTTAACATCTTCCTCCTGTTCTGGACAACCCAGACTTCCTGCCAGGTTAAGTCAGAGGCTGTAAAGCACGAACCAGTCTGAATCAAAGTTGTGCTGTAAACACTAACAAACAAAGAACAAAGATGCTCTTCCTTCCATATGAATGCTGTATAAAATACATGTTTTGCCATTAAATATGATGAATATGATATTTTCAATTCTGCTGTAGAACTGTATGTTATTTTTGGTGTTTAAGGCTTAGAGTTATAAGAGTTAGACCTTGTGTGTCTCATTCTTGGACTTCATAATCAAATATCAAAACCAAGGTAATCCAATATTTTGCTGCTGTGAAGACTTTGCTCTTTTTGATGAAAGATATTGCCAATCAACCGCCTGTGCTCTGACCCATATAAGCAATGGTTTGAATCGCAGTAATATAGAGTCTACAGCAATGCCAGCAGCTCTCTTATTTCACTGCTAGATAAACATGTTGAACCGAAAGTTACAGGATTATTATAGGGGATTTTATTATGTATATAAACTATAGGATTCAGTCATTGGGGGCCATGGCTACCTGTATCTAATTTCAAATCCACCACCAGTTTGGGTTTATATTATTTATTGCCAAGTTCCAACAGAGAGCTGCTGATATGATTTGGTCACTTTAATACCTGCTCCTGTTGATAGGGCTAGCTGAGCTAAAAAGACAAGGATCTTCCATGGGATTGGTGGCTAACAATCTTATGGCTCATATTGGAGTGTTCTTTTAACACTTAATGAGAACATCCAGCAGTAGTTGTAATTTGTATGTGCAATCGCTTCATGGACAAAAGTCATCAGTCAATCATTTATCAGGACTAAAAGGATGTTTTATTCATTCAGCGACTATAAGTGTTAAGTCATCTGCAAGGGGGACTGCCCATTGTTCCAATGGCGAATTATTCCAAAACCCCAATTATCTCATAGAATTTCAAAAACAGTTTATTACATTACACATTAAGAAAGTAAATCTCCCCAGAGATACGCTGGCCTTAATATCTTGGATCTTAATATTGTTTATTTAAATGTGCTGGAAAGTCAGGTCATCATCATGGCAACAATGGTCAGGTGACCTTTGTTGTCATGGTGACAATAATGAGTGGTTAATATTGTGAAGCAGTCACAGTTTGACTGGGTTTAGGCACCAAAACAACTTGGCTAGGTTCAGGAAAAGATTATATATTGATATATGTTATGTTATATTTTCAGAAGTACAAGCCTCCGGAATAACAAACTGTTGGACAAATGAGCTTTTTGTCCAATGGAACATTTTTTGGTCTGTTGGGGTTTCAGAATAATGGGCCAGTGGGACAATGGCATGGCACCGTCTGCAGTTTGTTATGTGGCGACTTAATGGGCTGTTATCATAACCAATAACTCAATGACTGGGTCAGCTTTTGAGCTCCGGCCTTCAAAACTCCCTTTCCTGCCCATACCAATGAACCTTGATGGGAAACAAGAGTGCTGACTCACAGCCTCTTCTTCTTCCTCTACAAAAATCAAAATCTGCAGACCTTGCCTGTTGGAGTTTTGCTGGGTTGTCAATGAGAGGATTTTCCTTTCAACTTAATATCTCTGCTCCCACAGAAGTCCTGTTCCACTGAACCAAAAAAAAAAAAAAAAAAAAGCCAGACTAGGGTCTGCTTAAGCCATTGGTGTTATAACAATGCAAAAATCCTTTGAAATGTATCTAAATTCAGCTCTGCTCAGGAGGGCTGCTGATTTCATATCTGAGATTTTACCAAAAAGGGTGAAGGTTTTAGCCTTCTTTATCTTTATTGGCATTGATTTTGACTCAGTGTCGTGTGTCACTGTTCTATTTATGCTCACATTGATTCTAATTGGTATATATTAACAGATCAAAGGGGAGGCTAACAGAAAGTCTGAGGTGTTGACCCACCACATGCTGCATCAGTACTTGGCATACATTCCACACAGCCAGGTTCCTTACTTCTGAATAGCCATCCAATTTTTTCTCAGACATTTATAGCTGTTTTTGCCAAGATGGGGATGGCTACAGCTGTCCATTACTATGTCCATATTTTTTTTTTTTACATGGTCTACAGTTTCACCACCCTCTTTACTTCCACTACTCCACAAACTACTGATTATTTTCCACTATCAAAGATGGCCTTTTATACAGTTTGTAATAGTGACAACCCTGATGACTGACTGATTTGTAAAATGTGTGCAGTTCTCCTTTAAAAGAAAATAGATGGCTGACATAGACATTCCAGCAGATTTTAGTAAGAGTGCTTAAAAAGCCTTCTTCTCAGGCATGCACATCCTGCCTGAGTAGAGTGTTATAATTGCATGCATGAAACAAATAGTGGAATGCTGCGCTGAACTAAAATGATTCCTCCAGAGGAGAATAATGATTTTAATAAAATTTCAGTCTCTGGTTAGGCTGGACATTCTGTTGCAGTGGATGATGGATGATTCAGGGAACAACTAAAATACTCTAAACACAATTTTGCACAACTCTGATGAGACTGGGGGGATAATTAGACTCTTCCACACTTCCACAAAACAGCAAAAAGCAATTTTTTTCTGCAGGGTCTTCCTGGCTCACTGCTGATAACCCCCCACTTAACCACACTCTGCACACACACACACACACACACACACACACACACATACACACACACACACACACACACACACACAAAAGATAACATTGCAAATCAGCAGTGTGGAGGGATGGGTCACACTTCATCTGCCTGGCTCTGGTTTATGAACAAGAAGAATTTTTATCACCGACTGAAATATATAGATAATCTTTTGTGTCTTTGGAAACCAGTCATGTGCAGTGAAAACATTTGGAGGAATTTTGGAATTCAGGAGTTATTTTTGCCTGTGCTTGTGAGCCAAAGGAATCAGTGAACAGATTGTTGAACAGATGCAGTGATAATGCAGCACTATACAGAAAACTGAGGATTCAACATGATCGTTTCAGCAAGGGCAAAGGTGATAATGCCACTGATCTCAGTGAAGTGCTTAAGTTTCTTCTTTCTTCTCTTTGTGTCTTTCTTTATTAGTCTAATTATTAAGTACTGAGATAAAGTTAACTTCTTAATTCACCTGACTTACCTCAAATTGATTTTCTCACTGCCTGTTGTTTCACTTTTTTAAGCTTTTAAGATTGCTGAACCTCTGATTCTAATACATCAGATGTGAATGAAATTTTCATTTGATCTGCAAAAACACTCAAAACGTACAATGGAGAAAAAGTCAAGTTGCTCAGTCAGCATTTCTAAATTCACTGTATTTTTCAGGTTTCCAATCATCCAGCCAATCTCAGGCCATTTTAAGTCTGTGCCGATATTTGTGTACCAACTGAGTCACATCAACAGGTGAAGATGGTTTCTGATTGTGTGGGCTACCAGTAAACGCAGTGTGACAATAAACGGATCTTGGGGACATTGTTGCCTTTACATGGTAGTAGTCAGAGGAATCTGACAGAAAATGTGGAGCCACCAAGACGGTCTGTATCCAATTAGAGTGCTGCTGGTAGCATATTCAGTTTTTTCAAAGCCAGGAGGACATAGGACAAAGGACATATATATACAGGCAGACATAACCGTGATGTGACCTACATTATACATTATACATTATATTCAGAAAAGACAAAAAACACCTGAAGCAAGCATAAAGACAGTTTTGTAAAATTGTGCATGAAAACATACATTCTTCATATTGGAAATGGTTTGACAAAAAATCCCAAACAGGGCCCTCTTACTCACTTTTTTTCTGAGCAACCAAATCATACGATGGAAGTAGACTGTTTTAATAATTAACTTTAACGCACAACTTTAAGGCCAACAAGACAGACTTCTATGAATTATATATTGGACACATCATACCAGATATTCTAGTCATCATCATCATTAACTCATCATTAAAAAGTAGATTTGGAGCCAGAGCTTTCAGCTACACCTTCAAGAGTAAACTTAAGACTTTACTTTTTGATATCACCCCTTAGTACCATATCTCCATTACAGTTTATAGTTACTGTGTCTCTCTCTCTCTATCACAGGTTCCACTGCTACTGTAATCATTCTATCATTTATTGTAATTCATTGTAATTGTACAACATGTTTGTGTTTGCTGAGGTTTCTTCCACATTTTTTCCCTGTTAAAAGGTTTTTTTGTGGGTTTTTCCTCACTGGAACCGAGGGTCTAAGGACAGAGGGTGTCACTCCCTGTACAGATTGTAAAGCCCTCTGAGCGAAATGTGTTTTCTGACTTTGGGCTATACAAATATAATTTGATTTGATTTGATTTGATTAACAACCGGTGGATACAGAACGATGACTCACACTTACAATATAAAAGTTAGACAGCCTACAGTTGGGTCACAGTTATGTACCTTAAGATCATAAAATTATTGTGTGTCAACTAACAGAGATTTCCATGCTGAGATATCTATCCCTTTACTGTACGACCAAACAATTCATTGAGGACATCACACGAAGCTGATTTCATTTGTTATTTAACAGGTGATGATACACTCTTTACTGTTTCATTTCTCTCCCATATATTCAGCTTCAAGCAAGCAGGAAACTGTACTAAATGTTCCTGTTTCTCTGTGGCTGTGAATAGAAGCTCAGCTTTTCTTCCTGGAGTCGACCTGCAGTGTTTTACCTTTTTGTTCTCTACTTGTCAGCAGACTTTCTCTTTCTGCTGTCCGTCACGTCTCCTCTTCTTCGAGCTCACTTCTTGTTCTTCTTGTTTCTTGCCTGTTGTTCTTTTGTTCTACATGCACCCCTCTTTTCAACTACTCCACTAACGCCACCCTTTCTGTGCATATTCTCCACATTCAAAACCTACATTTCTTTCCCTTCCCTTTCGCCCCCCCCCCCCCCACACTCTCTCAACTTCTTTCCCTTTCTCCCTCCCTCTCTCCTTTTGATGCTTGCTGCCTGTTCTCTCCAGCAGTGTTCAGTCTGATTTGATCTGTCAGTCTGCAGGGCTGCAACACCTCCGTGCTTTCACCTAACACGAGCTGACGAAGCCTGCGGACATTTCACCACAGCGCATTTCCAGAGCAGAGTATGCTTTCTGGAGTCCTTATGTGTCCCAGATCACTGTCTCTGCTACCATATCTCCTCCATACTGCTGTCTCTTACAGTTTTTCACAATCACCTTCATGCTGACAGTGGTACCACAATTATTAGTTACCACAGAAAGACTTTTTCTGCTCATTGCTATTTCTAACTCATTGAAAAAGCTTGCAGCAGTGGGTCTTACTGTGCCAGTAGGATTCAGAGATCCAGGGTTACACTCAATCGCGTTGTAATTTTTGTGTAAGCGACACTGAAGAATAGTTTGCCCTGGTGGCTTTTTCTTAGGGACTGGATGATAACCAGTGTACTGTATTCATATTAGTTGACTGAAACACAAGGCCATGTGGAAAGAATAGCACGGAATATCCACAGACACAAATGACTCATTAGTCAATCAAATGTATGAAGAATGCATGAAGTGTTTTTCTCACATCTGTCTGAGGGCTGCAGAATGTGCACTTGAATGTTAGCATGATACATAAAATTCTTGTGCATGCAACATCTGGGGAAATGTGATGACACGCCTCCTGTAAGTATAGTACGTGAGAGCTGAAGCAGGAGGGCGGTCTGTAAACTGTGATGGATGTCAGCGGTCTGTCTGATTCATTCTGACTCACTTCTTTCTAGTTGCCGTGTTACCACATCCTGGAAGTTAACTGGATGTGAAAAATACATTTATTACTTATAAGGAAGACAGTGAGAATGATCTGTGAAGCTTTCGATGGCCATGCTGACTCTGTGTATGAACACAAAGCTGCTTGTGTCACGTTTTTACGTCTTTATGGAATACTTTCAGATTTTGGCTCCTGGACATGGAGCTGTGTTGGAGCGTGGCGGTCTAGGCCTGGAGTTGTTTGTTATTTACTTGCAAGGAAAAGGTTGATGTGAAGCTGAATGTATCTGAAGGTAGTGCTTGCTGTGCAGCTGAATATTAATAAATTGGATGAATATTCTGTATTAGATGATTTTTAAATGTCTATACTCCATGGTATCAGGAGTAAAAACATGTTATTAATGTTTGCCTAACCATACTGTTGCTCCTGCTGAACACATCCCATCCCTGCTAATCTGTCTCCAAACCATATTGTTGTCACTATGGCATATCTGAAGCACCCAGCAGACCCCCTGCAGTGAAGGCAACACCCCAGCAGGGAGGGAAAGTCTGCTGACTCTGTCTTGCTTCTCTCCGTGTTTACCTCAATCATGGCAAACTCTTGTTTGTTTCAAAGCTTACTTTGTTTTGTGCTGTCAGACAGCGGGCTTCATACAGAGCAGCACAATACCTCCCGGCATCTGGCTACTGATCAAACAGCACAGCTCCAACTATCAGCACTCTGCACTGTGTGCTAACTTCACTAATAGGCCTATGAGTGAGAAACTCCTCGATATTAAACAGAGCAGCCGGTTAGATCATGAACATCCCCACATAACCTCGCTGTCTGTGCACGAGCTAAGTGAACATTACACACTTTATTATGAGCAATCACACATCGGCTGACAGCATGTTTCATATGCAGCTTTACCAGAGGCTTCACGTGTTTCTAAACCGTACTCATGTTCTGTAGATCCACAGGGTGGACGAGGAGAGCAGGTCTCTAGCTGCAATAACAAATATCAAATAAAACAATAAAATAAAAGTCAAATGTGGAGAGAATAAATACACGACAAATCAAACAAAAATGATGTATTAGTGTTAAACTAAACTAAAATAAGTGTCTGTACTGTACACTGCAATGTGAAACAACAGTGTGCAAGTGTAGTATTGAAAAAGTGTATAAATAAATATGAAATTACTATATATATATATATATATATAATATAATTAAGCAGGTTAGCGGGTGGATTCACAGACTGAACTCTGATCATCTACCTGTGTGTGTGTTCTCACTTTGTTTATTTTATGTACCAGCTTCTAAATTTGAGTATGACTCACAATTTATGCCACAAAATAATGACACAATGTCATTTGTTTCCAGTGATTAGAGAGAGAGAGAGAGAGAGAGAGAGACAGAGAGCATTGGTCGAGAGACATAGGGTAGCCTCTTTATCGAGGATAGCCTCGATAAAGCTGTTATTAATCAGCTAAATAAGAAGTTATTTGCTGACTTCACAGCGGTTACATTCAGCAGGTATAGACACGCCCACAGCAACCCACCTCAGCTCCCCTGATCCTGTGTGAATTCACACTAAACAAATACTTGAGGCAAAAAAAAACATGATTCAAGAATTTTTTGTACTTGAATTACTCAAGTACTTGTTGCAGTAATAGTACAGTATAATATCTTTTTAGCATATTGTTTCATGTCATCTGAATGAGGTTCAGTGTGCTTGTGCATGTTGATACATTTCAGCATTTCAACCATTCATTACAGTTATTAATTAATGAATTAAAAATAATGACACTGCCTCAGAAAGTTGACATTCAGCAAAGCAGAACAGCCTCATTTACAATCTGCCAAGCAGAAGCTGGCACTGAGCAGAAAAAACAGTCTAGACATCACACTTTGCATTTCAGTTAAAGGTTATGAATGACATCTAGAGAAAATTCTAATTGCTTTGGAGACAAGTTTCTAAATTGGGTGCTGCTCAGGAGGAGGTAGAGATACAGGGACAGCCAGCAGCGCTGTTGATGTTGACTGGTCGAGCAGACCTATGATCAAGAATGACGGCAACACACACAACAACAACAGCAACAGCAACCACCATTTTACTGCTGCACCTGGTATCAAGCGGGACAACTCATGCTTTGAAAAACACAAAATATAAAGACAACTTACTGGATTTAAGGATAAGAGGCCATTTAAAAAGAAAATTAGAAAAATGTATTAATGTACTGTATGATCGAACTTGGATACAGCGCTGCTACTCAGCTCTGAGACAGGACACTGCCAACAAGGTCAATTTTGACTCTTTCTGTCGTGAATTTTTGATGCCTGAATGTGTCATATTTGTAGAAGAGAAAAAAATCTCTTGCGGGTCAGGCCAGTCGTACCAACCCTACTGTGCAGATTCAGCGGGCACCATAAGGAGGAGGCAAACCCAGAGGTTTGGCGAAACTTCAGCGTACGTGCCATGGAGCATTCTCACTGGACTGAATAGGTTCCATCTTTGGGTCTGGCATCCATTTCTAATAATACACCCATGGTGCAGTGCAGCAAAATGTAAAACTACTAAGTGCTATGACATGCTGAATGCTGTCTTGGGCCACCAACTGCCTTGTCCCTTCCCCAGCAGTGTCCTGGATTCTAGGTTGTCATGTTGTATCTCATCAGTAACAGTGTTGTGTGTCCCATGGTGGCTTAGCTCACAAACAATGTATATAAATGACACTGTCGGTTTTCCCCTTTTAACCCTCTAGACTCTGGCAGAATTCTACAATGTTGCTGCAGCTCTATCTCAGAAACAGAAAGAAAACTAATGGAACTCAAACTGTTGTAAACAGAGATTTCATTCATGACAGCCAACAACAGTACAGCTACATGAGACAAAAAAAAAACAGCCGTTTTAAATATGTAAAAGTCAATACGACCCAGTCATTCCTCCGCTTCGGTGATTTGTCCCCCAGAAAACAGCCTCCATCTGGGCAGTGAGAGCCTGGTGAGCACTGCTGTTTATCTACAGTGATTATGTGATGAAATTTAGAGCAACCCACACTGTTGAAACAAACAGCAGTAATGTGGTAGTAGGTTGTCTCTTTGGCAACTTATATGAGAAAAGATTCTTAGATTTATGTGCTGCGACCCAGTCAGTCCTCCCTGCGAGCAAAAGGCTTGAATGTCTTTGTTTCTTTCCACTTTGCACGGTGGGTCAGGATCTGCCTGACAACACCATGTGACAGCTTCCAGAAGATTGTAAAGCCAGGACGACACATTTTTAGATTTGAAAACTGGGAGGAAATCAACTAAATCCTCATATATCACTCATTGCGATAAAGATGTATTTTTCTGGTTCCAGTTATTGATGACTTAAATGTAGACTGTGCAAAGCTCAGGGTTTTTTTTCCATGTGTTTTGATACACTGGGAACGATTTGATAATGACATGTACTCCCAGGCACTAGAGCGAGCTATAGGAAGGGAACTATTGGACACTATGGGGTCTAGAGGGTTAAGGGTAAAACATTTGCTATTTAAGTTATTTAGTACCAAAAATGTACAAGCTTCAAGCTCACAGGAACCAGGCTATTTCTGTGACCCTGAACATATCACCAGTGTAAATATAATATATGTCATAGGCTATACTTGAATTTTTAAACGATGTCTTTCACACTTTAGCAGTAGCAGCACAACGACTGTAGCTATGGAACATGTTGAGACAGAACAATGCATGTGGATATTATGGAAACGGCTGGAAAGTATTAAAACACCTAACTCTGGACATAAAAGTAAACATGTTGTATATAAGAATGAGAGGATCAGCTGAGTTTTGGTTAGAGATAAACTGGGTGGTGGTGACATTAAGACATCCTGCATGGGAGTTATATGAACAGATGTCTCTGCATGTGAGGTGAGCAGTCTCTACACCTTCCTCATATATTCACTTCACATTGTACATTCTGCCTTTGTGCCATTTTCTTCCTGTCAGCTTCTCGGCCTCTCTGTCCTGAATGTGTACTTCATGGCGCAGTCGCAGGGCCACAAACACATCATCATCAACACAAGTCTACAGTTCGGAGGAGCAAAAAAATTTCACGCTGTAACAGTTTTAGATATTACGTTATTTTGACAGTGTGAGGAAGTAGAGCTGCAGCAGAAGTGCTTTCAATGCACCACAAAAACTACAGAACTCTGACGCATATCCAAAGTTGCCTAAAATACATACTGTACACTGCTTCCAGTGCTGCCACTGTGAGCTCCAGAATTTTATGAGATTATGACTTACAGCTGTTCTTTAAAGGACCACTGGGGTGTGCCAAAGTTGAAAATCTTCAAATTCTACAGATAGCGGCTTAAAAGTTCCATTACTCTCCTATTTTTAATCACTTGTGTGCAGAACTTCGCAGACATTACACCGAGACACAGAGCAACAATAGCGTTCATTTGGAGTTGCTGTTTCTGTCCACATAATGAGTGCAAGTCCAATAGTCACTCTCTGTTTAGTTCTGGTTTGGTCTCTTGGGGAAAATGTTCGCCTTTAGCTACAAAGTTCTGCACTATTTTCACCAGCTAATTGCCAACTTTGTGTTCTGCTGTTTGGCAGCTAGCGAACAGCGGGCAGATCAGGACTGTTCTTGCTGAAAACAGCCCGACGCTGCTGCTGCTGGAAATGAGGTTGATGAGCACACTGAAAATGGACTTAACAGTGAAGATATGGGCCATGAAGCCAAGGGACCAATAAATTATTAGTCAATAAAGGTAAATTTATTATTATGTCTGATTCCTATTATAAAATGATGGGGTTAGGGTTAGGGTTGAATAATAACAATGTATTCTAAATTGCAAATCTTGTGATTCTGTAAATCTTGAGACTTTATTATGTTTGTGAAGTTAGATCATGTCATCCTTGCTAACGTCTTTCTTTCCCTCAGGTATGCATATTTATTAATACCATCTCAGAGCTACAGGATTACAGGATAATGTTCATGCTAATATTAATTCTAAAGCATAGCGTACCAGCAGAACAAGCAGAGGAAAGTCACAAAGTCTCGTAAGAACTACGTCAAGTTTGTTTGTCATACCAGAGCAGGTGGGGCTATAGCTGCAAACCATGTGCTGTGGAGTATTGAACCAAGTGAGGTTGTTGTTTTTTGTTCATGAATTTCACTTTTAACTTTGTAGAAGAGAGACTGCATCACTTGAAACATTACACTGTTTCTGTGTGTATCTCTTCATTATGTAAACTATACTAAATGGCAGATGATCCACCATTCTTGAGCACACTTGTCTCGTAATGATCATCAGTAGTGATTGAATTCATTATACTTGCAGGCACAGAAGTCATGGGCAAAATGGGAAAAGAGTGATTAACTTCAGCATAATTTCATATTAATACAGCCTGCAATTTAGAGAAGAAAAACAAACATGACTGATGAGTGTCTTTCCAACTAATCAAGGGATTTTTTTTACCATATGGTGCTATTTCAACGTTCAGTGAAAGCAGCTCTTACCTTGCCGATGTACTGGTAGTCACTGCCTGTATACTCCTCCTGCAGGAAAAACTGGTTCCACATCCAGCCTCTTCTCACTCTTTTGAGCAGCTTCTCCACTCTGACTGCTGCTGCAGCTCCTTCTCCATCTACCGCCTCAATCCTCCGTCCATTCAAAGACAAAGCAAACAGGGATGGGCCAAGACACAGAACACATACAAAGCCCAGTAAGATAGTCCTCATTTTTCCAGAGGAGGTTGAGGATGTACAGGTCACAAATGTTTTATCTTCCCAGCAGGACCACCTTGAATTGGGAGGTGAATCTATCAGTCATAGTCCTGAAGAGCTGAAAAGGAATCAGAGAAACAGCAGTGAGAACATGGCTGGGCTAAACATTTAATAAGACTGCACTGATAAAGCCATGCTTCAATTTATGCATTTCTTGGCACCTGCTTCATGTAGGAGTGCAGAATTTTCATCTTATTGATTTGGAAATGTATGTAAATGAAGTGGTAAATAGAAACAACGCAGCAGGAACAAACAGCTTCTTAATCATCGTTTACAGCTGCAGCACACTGGTCTTACTGGTACATCATTGCATAATCTCTACAGACAAATATCTGCATATGGATGCAGGATCTGGAGGCAAGACTGGCATCAGAAGTGTTCTGGGTTCCATTCGTGGTCCAGTTAGTATTGATCAATCACATTTGAGTGCACTAAATAGTCACCAGAAGGTCATTTTTGAGAAGGTTTACACCAGCCTCCATTTCTTCTATTTGCACATTAACAAAAAAAGTTTACATTGACTGCATATGAAAATTTAATGAAAAATATGGATACCTGTACAATTTTGGTGCATGCGTGTGACACAGACTGAAATAAAGGCTTATTTTATGAGCAGCATTATTGAACAACTTTGCCTTCACTGCATAAAGAGTGTGATGAATACAGTAGACATTTCACTGATATGGTTCCTGCTCATTACATGGGATAATTCTGGGGTATATGATATAAACTTCTTGATCCCAGTGCCCTAACAGCTGTAGTAAATCAAACAGCCGAGCGCCCTGCATGAACACATGAACTCTACAACACTTTTTACACAGCCATGCTGAATTTTCTTCCTGTCCCCTGAGAACGCTGAATATTCCTATTTAGCACGCCTGTCTCTCCATAAACAAAGATTTATTTTTGCCTAGCATAAGGAGGACGACACATAAATGCACTCGATGCTCCCACCGCCCCGCTGTACAGTCATTAGTAACACGTGGAGAAAGACGTTTTACAAAAGCAACAGAGTCACACTATCGTTTCACATTAACACAACAAAGGCAGAGATCCAGTGAAAGGAGCGCAGAGAAGCTGTGAGGCAGAGACACGGAGCATTACTGAAACCAGTGAGAAGATTCTGACAAGGTTACGAAATCTGAAAGATAAATGTAATCTTCACTGCCACTGCTGAAGGCTGAGGCTTGAGAAGGCCTTTTTTTATCAGGATGTGTTTACACAAAGAGAGGTGTGAATTACTCACAAATGACTGCACTTCCACTGATGGTACGTGTGACGATGGAGATAATGTTAAACACTTTCTTTAACACTGCATTCTTTGCATTCCTGCTGTCCTTCATCCATCTCTGCTCATGAGCTGACACCTTTCTTCTTTAAAGCTGCACTAATTGATATTTTCCACACTGACAATGGAGTACATGTGTAAGGTACTGATGAACCCAAAGAGAGTTTTCACTACTGTGGTGATTAGCTGTAGGGTGGTGTGTGTGTGTGTGAGTGAGTGAGTGAAGGGGCACTTTGTTTAAATGTCTCCCGCTCCCTCTCTCTCATTCACTATGTCTCTTGACCACAGCAAACTAAAACGTTTTACCTGAGCAGCTGAAAAAAAAGCTAGAACACAACACCTCATAGAGTCATAGTTTCACAAATTAACTGTACACGGATAGCGCTCAGTTTCACATTCAGATATTTTAGGTTGACTGTGGATGAGATTGACACATCTCAATGTAGAATTGTACACTGCAGCATGATATCGGGCTGATTATTTTATTTCTATGTTGTATTAAAAGTAGAAATCTTGCAGCAGCTGTGAGGACCTGTACTTCTGCACCTTGTTACAGAACTTCATATACTAAAGTTACATTGGTACATTTCATTTGATTTGGACTGAGTCCAGGTGTAAATGTTAACCTTCATTTGAGCTGTATGGCTCACTGTCACCACATTTCTCTCCGTCTTTCATCTCTCCTTTGGATCTCCAAATTTAGACTTATGCTGTTCTTCATTTCCGCCTCTCCTTCATCACCGGGGTGAATATAAATGTTCTCTGGAAATAACATGTCATCTCAGCACTGATGTGAACAAGCCATACGGATTACAGAGTGGCTTTACAACAGCAGTTAGTAGTATATGTTTAAATATTCACTACACACTGCACTACACATCTCCTTCCTCTCTCTGCATGCATCGTTGCAGGGAGACAAATTGTCCTGGTTTTAAATAAACATTTTCCTCCAAAAATCAAATTGACCACTGACTTAGTGGTTGTAGCCACTGAAAAACACTCAAAAAAGCGTCTTTGTGCACTTAAAAACTGCACTGGGTCAATAAATCCATACGCATTCACGTTGAAGGATCTGGAAGGAACGCTTACACAGCAATTACGACACTGAAAGGAAATGTGCTTTTATCTTCCCACACAGAGCTCTGTCAGTGTCTTGCTGCAACAAGCAAAAATAATGTTCTTTTTTATCTGAGCTACTTTCCATACAAATGTAACCCGTTACATTGTGTCGACACGGCACGGCAACACACCAGATCAACGTTTGTAGAGTTCACAAAGACCTTTTTTTTTCTTTTTTGGAGCGTAACGAGTGTGAGAGTGTGTGTTTTGAGGCTGCTCATCAAGGGAGAACAGACACGATCACGAACCTGGCTGATTAAAATGACTAAGTGACTAATCAGCTAATTATGCACATTGTGCACTGGCCTTGCAGAGCTTGATTTGAAGGATAATCCTCTACACCAGTTCACAGTTTCAGCACTAGGGTGCAGCCCTGATATGCAGCCGTGATTTTCCAACCACCACAACATGACTGTGTTGCTCCACCAGCATAGAAGCATCTTATTCTGATCAGTCAAAGTACTCTGCATGGTAAATTCTGACTGGATTGAACAGATCCATGTTTAGGTCTTAGTTCTTCTTTTTAGGTTAATTATTGATGTTGTTGAGGGATCCTCACTCTGTCTCTTGCCCTTTCTTGTCTCTATCTTGCTCTGTCTAATGCTTCCTCTCCGCCTGTGCTGCATTAGGCCCATTAAGTTGGTGCTTTATGAAAAGGCTTTAATTGAATCAGGTGAAGAACACACAGGAGACTGATTGATTCTGGCTGGACGCCTTCACTTGCTTTTTAACGAGCCTCACTGCTCCATTATTGTGCACTGAAAGAGGCCGGGGCCTTCAAGTTTTCCAGTTCAAAGGGATTTCCCACATCGCCTAGTTATTCTAGTGTGTGTCTGTGTGTGTGTGTGTGTGTGTGTGTGTGTGTGTGTGAAGTCACCAAAATGCTCTTAAAGCACTGCAGCACTGGAGTCTGGCTCTTCAAAGAGTCACAATCAACAAAATGACAGCAGATGAACCTGGCCGTGTGCAGATAATTCATTTTCAGTGTTTATGATCAGAAATCACATTGATAGAATGACGTGTTTCTCTTTTCACTCGTTGTTTATTAAATGTTAAAGCAGCAGATGCCTGAGAGGGAAGCCTTCACATAGCGCTTTTGTGAAATGTTTTTAAGATATTTGTCCATCACAAAACAGATTGGGGTCTTCAAGGAAAATAAAAAATTCAGCAGTTGACTGTTGTAAAGGACCTCACCGTGTTTACACATCTAGGCCAAGTTACTAAAAGACACTACAGCATACCGATGTGTTTCTTTTCAGGCATCCAAGGATCATTTCAGCATGGAGTGCTCTGAACCACACATTTTTTCTTCTGCCATCATTTTTGTTAAGTAGAATAAACAGACCTTAACCAATCCCTTGCATGCATTAATGGTAAAATATTTAATTCAAACAATAATGGGAGAGCAGATTGTGAGCTGGATATGGGAGCGGCTGCATCAAGAGATGTGATTATATCCTGCAACAGAGCTTGTTCCCCATCAGGTTGATTGTGTGTGATGATCAGGCTGGAAACTTTTCAAACACTCTGCCGTGATCCTTTTTTCATGCAGCGGAGCTACCGAACACACTGACTGACAGGGCGTGGCTGTACAAGTATCAGTGGAACTGTTGACAGTTATTTCAGTCTATGAGCAGTTTATGTTGAGCAGCATCGGATCAAAAGGCTTAACTGTACAAACTGAATGTAAACACTACAGACTGTGTTGCAATGAAGTGGTGCTGCTGGACACTTATTCAATGCCAGTGCCTGCTGAATGATGCTGCGGTCACGTTGGTAGAGGTCAGGGTTTACATACAACATTACATTACAGTCATTCCAACAGTGGCACATGCATGAAGAGTTTAGAAATAAATCTGCTTTAAAACACCATTGTGCAACTTTTCTCCCATGAACATGCTACACTGCCTCGTACTCAGGTGAATGGTGTCTCTGTCATTCAAACCTCAAACTGGGTATGATCGCTTGCTAACAGGTTGCTAACACTTGACAGCACTAAGTCACACACCACCAACTATTTGACTGATTTTGGTGAAACTGGATCATATTTTATGGAGAAAATGTTTTCTAGTTTTCTCTCTGATGTCCTCCGGCTGCTCCGCCTCAACTCTCTGTGATTTACAGTGTTTCCTCATGGACAGTGAATTAAATTGCTGCCAACTGACTGACTTTTAGTGGCTGGTGAGAGCTTGGTGAAATCAAAGGCTGAAAGATAGACACAGAGCTGGGCTGACTGCTGTTGGACTAGTCAGTAATATTAGCTGCTGCTGTGTCTGCTGTTGGTGACCTGGTTGATGTTTGGCTGTTAGCAAGTTTCAAAGCAAAGTTAGTTAGCAAAGTAATCAGAAGAAATACTCGAGTACAGATGAACATATTTACCACAGGGGGGTCACACTGAAAGTGGGGTGCTAGATCATTAAAAAAAACAGTATGTAATGTTTCTTGAAATGACGCCTGTCCAAAACCAGAGTCATTACAAACACACTGTCTGTGTTTGCTGTGTTGGTATGTTGAGTTCAAGTCCAGCACAGAAACAAAGAGCTGAGTCTTTTTAATGTTACGTTGAGACTCAAAGCTAAACAATTAGAAACACAAATCCCTCGTTCATAGCTGCATATAACACTCCGTAGTCTGTGGCCAACACAATGCAGCCAGAACTCTGTGGCCTTTTCAACTGAACAGGATTATAACTAGGTGGCCTGTGTGAGTTGATGTATCCAAAACAGTAGTGAGACGGTTATTAAAGCAGTCAGCATTCATACAGCAGTCTCACCCAGTTTAGAACAGCAGCGCGAACGTGATGCTTCCGCTCCAATCTCCCCTCCTTTGTCTTTACAAACAGTGATAAATGTTCATGACCTTCAGGTGACAATCACAGCGCCTCTCCTCCTCTGTCGCCTCCATCTCCTACTTCTCCTGATACATGGCTGTGTACGCGTGTGTGTGTGTGTGCTTTCTCTGTGTGTATGTATGTGTTGCCACCTTGCAGACAGCCACTGAGACCTCTGACAACTCCCAGAGGACCAATTAGAGGTGAAAAAAGGAGAATGTCAGCCACCGAGCAGCTTGTGTAAGTGTGTGTGTGCATGTGTGTGCGCCTGTGCATGTGTGTGTGTGTGTGTGTGTGTGTATGAGAGACAAGTACAAACCCAGCCACCCCTTTCCATCAGAATAGACCAGCCATCTGAAGGCAGCCAACAGCATCCACACCGCCTGTCCAGTTTTAACTCACACACTCCCTCTGTCCCTCAGACACACACAAACATGCTGACATGCACGCACACACATACACACACCTATACATGCACATACACACACACACACACACACACACTGTGAGAGCCGTCAGATAGTCCAGTCCCCGGTCCTTGGGAGTGTGAAGTCTCATTATGAATAAACCATAAACGAGGTGCAGAAGCTGCACCTTGACTTTAGACACTTGACTACAAGTTTTTAAGGAGTGAACTTTTCTGCAACTTTTTGTGTGATCTGCATGACATCACCATGAATCATTCTCTTTAATAAAGATCACACACCACAGACACAATGTCATTTAGTTCCTCTGTCAGTCAGCCAGTCAGTTAGGCGGTCATGGTTAATACATGTATGTCCTTCTAATCCACTTACTTCTTGTTAGATATTCAGTCTGAGGGGGAACGCAGAGAGAACCAGCCAGGCACTAACCCAGTTTTTTGGCTTGATGTATGTAAACATCATAACTGGGTTATGATTGTGACAAACCCAGATAACTCATTTAAAAAAGTTGCAGTGGCATGGAAACATCTTCCTGCTTTCCATTAGTTTTCATATTTGCAGATTTTGATATCAGTAAACACTACTTCTGCTGTTAATACTGATTTATTTGTGTACCATATACCTCACAATCATCATGGATGTTCAGGATTATCAGTTTAAGAAATGTATAGTAGTATATGTAGTAATAATAGTAGTAATAATTATAGCAAGTAATAATAATAACCAGAACATCTGTTTTTTGCTCTTACAGAAAATGAAATATGAGGAATTAAAAGGATAAATCTACAAGAAATAAATCATTTATCTGGCAATCATTTGAACTTCATCCCAGCAAAATGTTATGTGAGGTCTTTTAAAATAATCAATTTATATTATTGAATATTATTAACACTTATGTGTTTCTTGGCAAGCTGTTTTTGAGCTCCACTTTCTTTCCTAAATATTATTTTCAGGAATAGATCATTATGAAAGGTAGAACAAAAAGCTCAGGTATTAATAAATTGGAGATCCAAACAATATCAAAAATGTGAGATACAGAGTTACAATCATCCTTCAAGCAGGGTAACAACACACACCTTTTCTATCTTTCCTGGTGATAATGGATGGCACTGTGCTTTCTCAAGTCGCTGTGGGAAGAATTTAAAAAGAGCTTGAGACAGAGTTCAAACCCTGCCAACTTTCACATCTCTGCACACCTGGCCAAGTGGGCCTGCCTGCTGGATCATTGGTTTTGGAAAATGACATTTGGATTGTTGGACACAGCCCCCACCACCAGCCAAAATTCTGACATCATAAAGGTTTGGGGGAGGTGGTTTCAGACACTGTTCAATGATCTGACAAGCAACTCTGAGCCCTTCAGGGTTTACAGTCAGGCTAGCATGGTGTTAGATGAAAAGTCAGGGGATTCATCCTAAGATCAGGAAGGTCTGTTGCAAATGTCATGGAAATCCAAGAATGCTGCTCCAGAGTTTCTGAAGGAGTCTCTGAAGGAACAACTGACTGAACGCCACCTCACTGCCGTGGCTGAACAGCAAGACTGAGTGAACTTATTCACAGTCAGTTCACAGTGTGTGGACTGTTTCTACAACATGTCCTGGATGTCACTTCTTGTTGTGTACTATCATGTGAAAGCAATACTTTAATTAAATTCCAGAGATGCAGACTTAAACTCTCTGAATTCTGCAGAGTGTTTACTGTTGGTGAAGTCTGAGGACTGCGGATAAGAAGGCATACGAGTCAGTGCTCCTTGCTCTGCCTTACTGCTGGACACTTGACGTCAGCGTGCTCTTTCTTGACTTGTTTGTGAAAATCTCAGCAGTGCGTGTGCAGTGTTGCCCTCTGAGAAACTGTGAATATAGCTGCAGTTTGTAGCAGCACATGATCATGAAAATAACTTGGGCCTAAATGGTTTTCTCTGTTGTTCTGACACTGTTATAAAAAATACATTTCTAAAATGCTATTAATATATTTAAGATGATGTGTTGAGCATCATAGGATTGAGCTCGGACTTCCCAGCTCTGTCTGTGGCTCTCAGTCCATTGGCTCCTACTGAAGATGTAAATCTTGAAAACGTGATAAATGGCTTGGCTGACAAAGCGTCACTGGGTTCACAATCTTATGGAAGCTGTAAGACTGTGTTGGAGCCATGGATGGATGCTGTGTTGTAACGGAGGACTGACTGGGTCGCGGCGACTTTTCCACATAAACTCCAAAATCTTTTCTCATAGAGCTCACAGTTCCAGCTCGCTCAGGGTGGCTCAGGCTTGCTGAGTCCTGAAATGGTCCTTAGTTCTGCTGCTACAGGACTAGCCTACATGGGGGACTTCCCATGATGCACTGAGCGCTACAGCTCTTCTTCTCTCTCTCTCCATCTGTACACATTCACATCCCATTAATGCATGTTGCTAACTTAGCTTCTTCCACAGAGTTTCTACTTTCTCAACTCTCAGGCTCTCATGGATCACAGCTACAACTAGATCAGCCATCTGTGGAGCCTCCTGCTGTGGCCTTGATGACACATGACATGTCATGATGTAAGCAGAACATTGATTAGTAGTGAGGACTTTGGTTGTTTGGTTGAGAAAGCAAAGTCAAATGTCATACACATGAACCCATGACCTCCAATATAACTGCCAAAGGGCACATTAGATCACATTAAAGCCCCATTAGAAGTGAGCCACTGCTGCCCAGACAAGGTAAAAGGGAGCCGCTGTGTTCCATGTAATGATTTATTCATGGAAATATTGATTGTTATTTGTGTCTGGACATCCAGCCACAGAATGATAGCAGACTGTTTTCATATGCTGATGTATAGGGAGATGAAAAAAATATGTCTCACATGTCCTGAGTGGTCAATTTATACAAACAGAGAAGAGCTGTCGTCGAGTCACTTCTGATGGTTACTAGGATTTGTGGGGTGTGGTGAAAGCAGCCTCGCAGTGTTCAGTAAACGTGTCTCTTCTCACCAGGTCAAAACAGATTTTTGAAGAAGTGAATGACGATCCTGGTGAATACAAATTAATGAGACACACACTGGCCAAGCCACTTACCAGGGTTTAGAATTCTGTGTGCTATCAGGCAGCCAGCCACTCTCTGAGCACCGCAGCAGCTATGTCAGCTATTCAGCATTCATTGTGTCCAGGTAGTCATCATCCACCCAGACAAGCTTTACAGCCCTCTGTTACAAAGCGGAGATCGATAATATAAACACATCAATATACACACATATCATCCACACACACACAAACATGGGAGCAGTGATCCAGTGTACAGACAGAGTGTGGTCCACAAGCTGCCATCACTCTGTTCTCAACACTCCTGCTGTGTTCAAGACTCTTACCGACATCCCCAAACTCTCTGATGCTTCAAAATACAGCCAAGAAAACCAACACGGGTCTGAGGGGGCGATACATAAGTCCTAAAGCAAAGACTACAACTCTCACAGGTCCACATTAGTTTGAGGAGCCATGGAAATAACATAATGGGTCCTCAACACAGACAGAAATACACCTTCCAGCCCAGAATGTGTCTCTTTCGCACAGTTTCTGCCAAAGAAGCAAAACAAGAGACACATTTAGCTTAACTGCTGAAAACAACAGCCTATTGGGCTAACTGTGACTGCTGAGGCCCAAATGAACCGCAGTCAGCGACAATATCTTATCAATATCAATATCTTGTATCTTCTATCTGTATTTTAGAATCCATAGCAACTGAACTGGTTAATTGATCTGTCTAAATTAAAGTGACCTCAGAGTTCCAACTTCAGAGTAAAAGAGTCCAATCTTCTCTATTTTAAAAGACACAAAAAGCCAAGCCAGCTTCATATTTCGAAATGACGTATAAAGAGTTCTCCTGCACCGAGCTGTAAGTGGCTCAGTACTGACCCCTGTGGTAAATAAAGGCCACTGGCTCTGGCAATTGCTGAGAACCACAGTCAGAGTGTGTTCTCCTCCACTGTACACAAGGAACAGCAGAGACTCCAGCCGAGCTTAAAAGAGCCACAAAAAGATGAGATTTCTGCTTTATTGGAAATGCTTTCATTTCACTTTTACAAGATTTCAGACTTGTAGGGATTAAGACTAAGTGGTTGATTTGGCAAATGTGTTCTGGCTTAACTTCCTCACCTCTGATAAAAAGCAGCATGCAGCAGCTTCGCTAAAACTTTTCAATGGCGTGCATCCAGATGGGGCAGACACAATCACCTGCTAAATCACCTGCTCTGTGACCACTCTGTCCACAAAGAGACAGATCACTCATATCAACTGAATAAATGTGAAATATGTTGGAATATTGGAATATCGTTTGGTGTTCATGAACATGAACAAAACACTGTTGATCCACAGGAAGCAGGAACACACGTTACAGTTACAGTTACAGTTATTACCTCTACACTTTATTACATAGTTTCTATTATTGCTGTGTGCAAACACAGACTATATCCATCATTTATTACAGCTGAGCGGGCTACACAGAAAGAATCCCTGAAAAACACAACAGTTTACTTCAAAGAAATATCAAGAAGGTGTTGAAGTCTCTCATTTGTGTTGCACTGAGTGAGTGTTTGGGCAGAGAGAGAGAGAGAGAGGGCTTTGGTAGAGAGACATAGAGTAACAACACAGAGAGCGAGCGCTGGCCTTGATAAAGCTGTTATTAATCAGAGAAATAAAAAGTTATTTCCTGATTGCTTCACAGCGGTTACATTCAGCAGGTATAGACATGCCCACAGCAACCCACCTCAGCTCCCCTCACCCCCCCAACACCGCTTGCCAGTTTGCCTGTCCCTGTCTGAACACGCACTAAACATAATTTTACAACAGAATCATTACTCTATTCACATCTTGTTCAAAATATATCAATGAACAAGCTTCTTCCAGTAAAATGTCTACTGTCACGTTTTGGAAAGGTTGGTATCACAACAACATAAGGGTTTTTAAAACCAAAGTAAAGTTACAAGCTGTGGCTGCACAGCAGTCTGAACTAAATACGTCATCCTTTTCTAGCAGCAGCATGATGACTGACTGCTGCTTGTTTTAAGTACATTTCATTTGGCTGGATGGTTCTACAGCCTAGACACTCTTCAGGTCTGCAGCCTGCTGTACAAAATAATGATAATTCAGTTACTCAGATGGAAAAACTACAGTTAGTAAACACAAAAAAACAAAACAAATTTAAACCAAATTTAAAGCACTGAAAAATAATGACTTATTTTATCATATGATGCGTGGGCCCTTTAAACTGGATTAGAATGCATGATGTAGAATATCACCGTCTTATTTTACTAACCATGACCTTTCCGATGTTAGGAAAGTTCAGTTGTCAAACGTGAGAGCCTCCTTCATTACTTTCTATTGACTAATTGTAAATGTGCACGAGGCTCAGACACGTTCACAAAGCATTTTAAATGGCTTACAGGGAAATAAAATGTTTGTGAATGTGAAGGCGAGTGACGGTGACTAAAACAATTTCCAGTTCCACTTGCACCAACATTACTCACATATGACATTAGTTCTTGCTACATAAACAATGTATTATCTCATTAACTGTTTACCATCACTCCAACAAAGTGCATTATTAGTGGTGTAATGAGGAAAGTGGGCATGCTTGTCATCATAGATTATAACTTAGACTCAAACACAGCTTTCTTTGCACAGCAGAGGTTCTCCAGTCTGTAACTTGTGACATAAGTAACGTGAATGAGACTCGAGCAGCAACGTGGCTCTAAAGTGAAGCCAACACTTCAGTGCCAAAAACTGTAGTATCTTAAACATCCACTTGAGGTTGACTCCAGAAGTGAGTCAGTCTCCATAAGTCCCCATGTTGAAATGTCCAACTTCACAGCAGAAATAAACATGTTTACAGCCTGGTACAAAAAACAGTTTTGGTCTCTATAACTAATTTCCCTGTTCATGACAACTGTACTGAGGGTGACTATATATACAACTCACCTGTTCACATTATATTAAGGCTTAAAGTTATGCAGTATTAAGAGCATGGACATGGACTGCTAAGATAGTGACAGCCAAAGCCACCACAGTGAGCTTCACAAAGGCTCTTCAGATACTTGTGGGTGATGTCTCAGAGACTACAGACAGAGAGAGGTGGCTGCATCAGGGCCAAAGTAACACATTGTTACATTTACCTTATCAGATGCAATAATCATTCAGGCCAGCGATCAGTCAACACTTCATTTCCACCACTGTACCAACACGTATCATGTGAAATAAAAATCTGTGAAAAATCTGAGCCCACTTACTCTGATCACACAAAAACAATATGAATGTCCTATCAGTGTCAAACACAACTTAACTCACGCTAACTAAAATCACTGCTCATCCAACAAAACCACATCACCATGAAGAGTTCAGGCCGGGTTTTGAGGTCACTCAGGAAATCAATGAACTTGACTCACAGTGTGACAGCAAGGTTAGTGACCACAAACAGTCAGCTGGCACTGAGTTCTCGTTGCCCAGCAGCTACTGTTTGTATGTTTGTTTGTACTTATTTGTATTTGGTGTCTCTACATGAAGCATAGCATGACGTTATTAGCATCATATTAAAAACCTGCAGAACCTCAGGCCTCTCTGCTACAGAGCATGGAGCTGGCGTGCGTTTATGTGTGTGTGTGTGTGCTCAACCATGTATGTGTCCATTAGATGACCTACATATATGGTATTTAATGCAGCAGTTTGGACAGTAGAGAATAAATGGATATTAAACTCTGATGTGAACACACACATCTGATCTAAAGCTCTGAGCTCTCTGCATTATACTCATTTACGAGCAGGCTTTTAGTGGAGTGTAACGGTTCACAGGAACTGACAAAGCACACAACAGGACATGTACATTGGGGGTCATGTAATCCCTGCCCCCTACATGCTTGACCCCGACACACACACACACACTTATACTCATTGGGTGACCCATCCCCAGCAATTACAAAGTCCCAACCAGCCTAATCCCTCATGCAACCTGAGCTGCTTTAATCTTAACAAAGGGGAGATAATAGATGTTGAAATGTGTGTGTGTGTGTGTGTGTGTGAGAGAGAGAGACAGAGACATGTTTGGTTTAACCATCGAAGATTTAGTTCAAGTTTTACACCTTTGCAGAGTTTAAAGGGCTCATTTTGTCTCAATCTGTATTTTTGGCATGAAAGCTCCTCACAAAGATACATTTCAGTGTGTGTGTGTGTGTGTGTGTGTGTGTGTGAGAGAGAGAGAGAGAGAGAGAGGACTGATGATTGTTGCCATGTGCATCAACAACAATTAGTGATGGATAGTGTTGTTGGTACCAGATGGTCCTTTAGGATTTACAATGTTATATAACCACAGAAAGGGCTCAGTGAGGATGGTGGCGGTGGTGGTGGTGGGAGGGGTTCAGGCTGAGAGACCTGACACATCATGAGCAGCTTTTATCACACACCAGCAGACCCAAAACACAGCAGGGGACAGTTTGGAAAATCAGTGACCTGAAATCCTGGAAGGTGACGTCACAGTCTTCCTCTGGAGGGGTGAGCGCTTTCTCTGGACAGGGGGGAGGATTTCAGCATGGCTGCCACATTTTGATCTTTAATATTATTTAATATTCTTTTAAATATGCCTGATAAAACTTTAAGAAATAGCAGAATCAGCTTCAAACAAAGAGCATGTCTAATATCTGGGTGATTGTAGAAATGCATCCTCAGGTCATTTTACCACCCAAACATATTCACTTTATGGCAGAGACAAGCAACAACAAGGTAGAAGCAACGATTGGGACTGGAACAAATAATCAACTAATTGTTTGAGCAATAGATTTGACTCAATGTTTCCAGACCAGCGGTCTGAATCAAATCTACCAGGTCTTAAATAATGGTAGTTCTAGCTGAGAAATGAGATCCACTCAAAATTAACATGTGCACATGTAAACAGAATAATTATGCTGAGAGTGAGAAAGAGAGAGAATGAAAACATGAGAATCATCATACGAATTATTAACAAAATATGAATGTTACATCTTTTTTAAAATATATAATCTACACCTCTATAATGCAGCCCTAGTGGCAGTGTGTGGCAGTATTTACCTCAGGACTGAAAGCATCTAAATGAAGTTGCCTCGGTCAGAGCTGCAGTAAATATGTGCAGTATGAACACACACAGCCAACATCAAGCGAGCATCCGTCCCTCATGATCAATGTGAGAACGTCTTCAAAAATCACATTTTCTACGTGCCGTTCATTCTGCGTTTTACACTTTTCATGCTCCACTGTTGCAACTCTTGGTTGTGTTTACATAATGTTTATGTAAGCCCTATTCTTATTTTTATCTGATGTTTCCTCGCTCTGGTCCCACAGTAATGGCAATAGCTGCTGCTGCGATCATTAAATACACATTTGATGGTCGCCTAAATAAATAAAATGTCCTTCCAGCCTGCTGCTAAAGTTCTGAAAGTTAACTCTTGAGATTTAGGGGCACTGTTGGACTCAATAACAAAAACTTTCAAGTCTTGTCATTGTACTAAAATTAGCACAAAAAACAATGTTTTAAAGACAGTGAAGTAACTTTGCTTGAGTAACACTGAAGTCTGTTCTGAAAGGCTTTAGTCTGCCATGGTTTAAAGGACTGTGTGTTTTCTCATTGTGTGTGTGTTTATGAAGGTCTGTAGTGATGCTCTGTTTGCGCTTCTTTCATTCACAAGGACATTTTATCATGAGAACTTCTGTTTTATGGCTGCCACAGAGCCGAGAAACAGCAGGAACACACACACGCAGGGACAATGCTTTTGTCACTCTCCTTTGGAATGCAACAGCCCATTACTATGCAAATGACCAGACATCTACGCTTGTAAACTACTGTGTGTTTACATGAGAGCGTAGGAGTGTAAAAACACACAGGCAGGACAGGGCTCACTTTAAAGAGAGCCTCCAGTTAAGATGAACATCTAAGATGTGCTCCAGTAATCCACTTTAATTTCCTGACTTTGGAGAGAACATGCAGACGCCTCATCGCAGGCTTCTTCTATACATTACATCCTCCTCCTAGCTGTGGGGATCAGCAGAATTTCCTCTTATCTTAATCTCTTCTGCAAGGGATGAATCCAATTTGGGGAGCAGTTTAGCAGTCTAGTGAGAAAAAAATCTACTTGTTCCAGAAAGCACAATCAAATATTTATATTCAGCCAGCTCCAGCTTCCAGGCCACTCGTTTCTGTGTCACATCCAAAAGTGACCAATATTAAGCACTCTGGTGACCATTCAGGCTCAGAACTAGCAGATAAAGATGGAGGAAGTGAAGGTCTCTATTCACATGAGCATGCAACTGACAACCCTTTTCATCCTGATGGGATATCTACCAATAAATATACACTCAGTTGGAAGTACACCTCTCTCAGCAGTGTCATGCAGCAGTCCTGAGATAAACCCTCCTTTCACAAACATTCTGATATTCTATTTTTTATTTTATTTTGGTGATTCATGGAGGTTGCAGGTAGCTGCTATGCTCTAAAATGGAGTATACCATTATTGATATTATGGAAAAAATATGTCTCAATTTTTTTACTGCAGCAGAAAATGAAGCATCACAGAAATGGACTGCCTCTTGGGGTGTTGTTTAGCTCAGATGGTAGCGCATCCCAATGTACAAAGGCTCAGTCCTTGCTGCAGCGGCCCAGAAAAAACAAGAAAAAAAAACAAGAAATGCCTCTTGTCACTCACACATTCACAGATTCTAGCTTTAAGAAACACACTGCTTCCTTTGCTACTGGTCCGAGGTGTAGCCCCCATCCAATGCATGCTGGGATAGCCTCCGGCCTCCAGCCTCCTGTAACCCTAAACACGATCAGTGGGTATAGAAAACTGATGGATGGAGCAGAGATCAGTGAGAGAGCAGCTCACAGCCTTGGTGGTGGGTGGTGGCTAAAAGAGGAGCACAATGTTCTGTATATTATCTAACACAATACTATAGATTCTGTCCAAGGCCATGGCGAACGAAGCACACTCAGCTTTAAGTGGACATCTATTGTCCTCAGGGATTAAAGTCTTGTATTGACTCACACGCCTCACAAATCCAACAGACAAGCTCCCAAACAACACTGAACATTTTGAGAAATCACAGATCAAATCTGATTCAAACATGACTACCTTCATTAAAATCAGAGGTAATCAATACATTCCCAATATAAATATAAGTTATGCTTCAGTTCCTATCATCGCCAGTACAAATATGTTGTATGCATTTGTTATTGAAACCATCTGACAGAGGAATATGGTGAAGATAAAAGGTGGGCCAGGAAACACGTAGGAAAAAGACATCCCATCCAGAGCACTAATAAAAGCTCTCTTTGAAATACAGTCTTTTATGATACTGTTTTATCACAGCAGCATGTCCTGTCCAATGCAATCCAATCAAAGTGAACCATAATCAAACAAGGAATGAAAGTGAACAACTTAACCTTTGTCTTTGCACTGCTTTACCATCCACCTCTTCTACACAGCCCCTCAAGTCAGATAAAATACCATTAACTCTTTGTGAGCGAGTCTACTAACTATTCTGTTTCTTCCCAAACATATACACTTTGTCCTGCTCCCTCTCCTCCTCTCACCTCCAATTAAAGCAGACAAAGCCTGACAATGAGGAGCACTTCATACCAAACAAATAAGACAGTTGCATGTGGAACAATAGTCTCCTTGAGTGAGTTTACCTCTGTGCCTTTTACAGCCTGTGGAACAAGATGGAAGTCAACATGTGAGTTAATGGTCGATTTGGAGCTGCTCAGGGCAAACACAAGTTTCCCGTTCATTTGAATGGGTGGAGGTGGTTTAGGATGTGACGGTGGAGAAGCTGAAACAGAATCAACTTTTAAAGAAATATAACTTGATGTTTGCTATGGTGATCAGGCCAATCAAACTGCTCCATAGTCAGCCTGAAATGTCACTGACACTGAGCTCTATCCAGGTGGAAGTCATGGACTAAACTACTGTATGCTTCTTTCAGTTGTGTTCTTGGTTCATAACAAGAAACTTCTTTTGGTTTCTGTCCGTTTGCGTTGAAAGAGAGACAGCTGTGGTTGAGAGACATAGACTGAATCAGTATACGATCAGAAATTTGAAGTTCTTGCTGCATGTAAACGTACTGAATGAGAATGAGGGAGGAGTGATAGAATCAGAAGAATAAAAATCATTATCGTCTGACTGTTTCTTGAGGTTACATTCATCATAAATATACACCATCCACAGCCGTGCAGCTCATCACTGCAACACAGGGTTTCAACATAACTATACAATCTCTGATCTTTGATAATATCTTATAAGTTAGTCAAGTTAATTAAAGAACAACGCCAACCTCCACCTCACTCTCCTCTTCATGTGTGATCTATTGACAACCACACACCTCTGCTGAGGAGACACTGAGAGAGACGTAGTTTGGTGTTGAAGACTTGAACACAAGCAAGACCAGGGGAAGCAGCAGTGAACACACCTGATGTCATTCATTACCACGTTGGTTTGGATCGGCTGTGCCATTAACAATAAGCCACCTCCACACTTGGCTCATCGGGCATGCAGATAATACATTTTTTCTCACTCATTTTCTTCAGCTAAATCTGGTTTTTGGTGTTTTTTCTGTGTATCATATAAGGATGCAATGCTTATTATTTCTGCAACACCTGCAGTGTGAATTTAAAATGTGAGGGTGTTGACAGCGACTTAGCACCTAAACATGACAAGGCTTTAAAGGAATACACTGCACAAAATCTATATTTTCACAAACAGATTCACACCTGTGGGCCTGACAGGCTGCTGTGATAGCTTCACTGCTTTGTGAAGGACAGCAGCTGCGTCAACGTTAAGTCACAGCAGATAAAACAGATTCCACTCGAGACGCACTGTAAAAGCATACAAAACCCAACTATTGATCCATATATTCAGCATCTCTCAACAAGCATAATCCATATCACAATAACATATCTATTAACATTATGGCTCTGTGCAACCATGAGAGTTCAAGAACACCAAGCAAGAAAATATATAAATATGTATATATATGTGTGTGTGTGTGTGTGTGTGTGTGTGTACATATATATGAGTGGTGTGTATCGGGGTGCAACGATACACAAAATTCACGTTTCCATTTTTTTCGATACTTTAGTGTCACGGTTTGATATTTTTTCGATACAAAAAGGAGAAATTTTCATGCCTTTTTTAATTTGTAGTTTATGAAATTACCAAAATTTGTTTCAACTCAAAAGTACAGTTTTTATTAAATTAAATTTCAGGGTCATACTTAATGCAAAAAAACAAGTAGTTCCAAATGCCATATCTGAAGGATGGTGGAGGATCTTCGATTTCAGGTACGGTATATTTAAGGCATTAGCCTGTGAGCTAGCTTCGTATGTAGCTTCCGTCTCAGCAGCTTGGTCTGAATGAATGTGGGAGCGCAGCCTAAGGCGGAGTTGTCCAGTGCAGATCCACTGAGCTTTCAGCACAAAGTGCATCGTCAGGAGTTGATAACATAAATATGAAATTGCGGATTATTTGATTCATAGTGTGGACCGAAACCAAGACCACTGTATCGAATCTATCGTTCAATTCAGATACATATATTGTTGCACCCTAATATTTATATATGACAACAAACGAATGGTCATGTTGCTCCATGTTTACTGGATGTGTGAATGAATGTTTGCTAACATTTCACATCACATCTGTAACATGGTATTATGTTGTCGGAATTTGGGTGTTGAATCCATCTTCACCTCCTTCATCACCATCTGCTACGATGCAGCCACTGCCAAGGACCTAGCACTCTTTTCTAAGAAGGTGATTGGCTGTAATCTGCCACCCCTTCCTCCAAGACAGAGCAGAAAAGATTGTGGTCGACCCCTCCCACCCTGGTCATCAACTCTTAGAAGCACTCTTCACTGTTGCAGCCACCACAAGAACTGTTCCTTCCTGACTGAAGCTGGCCTCAACATCAAGACCTGGGACCCCCACTGAGTCAAGTTACCTCTTTTCATATAGAGTAGATGTAAACTGTGCTTTATATTAATAATTCATATTATTTACAGAGACCATTTCCGCAAGCTCTTTAAATATATATATATATATACACACACATACATATGTTTAGCATATTTATTTTTCTATCTTTACTGTTTCAAAGTTCTTGTTGCTGTAGCAGAAAAAACCCAACAAAAACAATTTCACTTCCTTCGGACTTCTGCAGTGTTCACTCATGTTGGCTACTGTGTCAGTGTGAAAGTAGCCTTTGAACCCGAGTCCACCACTGCAAAACTCTTGAGATTACATATTGTGCTCTTGTCACCACTCTTACACTGATTATTTTCTATGGTCCGTTTTTATTTTCAACAAAGTTCTCCTCTTTGTTACTGCAGGTTAGCTATCACATTCTAATTAAACATTTTGCAAGATAGTCTAGAATAAAAATAAAACAAGCCTCTCATCTGATTTCAGTCAAAACAGCAAAGTGGTCTCAAGAATTCCG
This sequence comes from Nibea albiflora, assembly GCA_014281875.1. Taxonomy (NCBI): domain Eukaryota; kingdom Metazoa; phylum Chordata; class Actinopteri; family Sciaenidae; genus Nibea; species Nibea albiflora. The sequence continues at coordinate 23,555,257 of CM024798.1, read as the reverse complement.
ACACGCTGTCACATCTTTTCATTCTCTCTGACCCAGCTTTGATGAACAGCGATCTACTGCATTTGCAAACACACTGGGCCCAGAAGAGCTGTAATTGGAGGAGCTGTCAAGTCAGAGGAGGGGAAGGCTGAAGTTGTCTTCAAACAACAATTTAACGGCTCCCTTCCAGGAAGATGCAGCTGAACACCTGTCAGAGGAAAACTGTTCATTTGATGTGAATGTTTTCTGTGGTGTGTTAAAAGTTTTTGCTTTTCACACGTGTACCAATTTTGGTATGTGCTGCTGCCTGAGTTACACACTGTATTAAAATGCTTCTTCGGCCCGTACTTTCCATGTGATTATACACCACCGTGGTGAGAGAGGTCCGCAGGTTAGAAAAACAGACGTGGGCACTGTTTGAGTCCAGGAAAATGTGATGATCAAACACACACCTCTATTACAGCAACACTGCTACTTAATCCAATTGATGTACCTGATGATGCATCTAGACCAAATCAGTGTTATCAGCCTTCACACACACACACACACACACACACACACACACACACACACACACACGCATACAGAGCACAAAGACTATTGTCAGGGCAGTTGTCAAATATCAACATAAATTAGCATACAGTGCAGTTTCAGGGCTTCATTAGCATCCAGAGCTTCTATAATTAAATGTGTGTGAGTGGCTGCTCTGTCACATGACATCATATACAGAGTTTTGAGAGAGATCAGTCATTGCTTTAATAAGACTATGCATTACAACTTACCAACACAATGGATACAGTGGATACAGTAACTCTGTGCTGAACCTAGGGACTTTTTTTAAAAAACTGACACTGATAACCGATAACACACATTCATACATTTTTATGTAAACGCAATCTGAAAAAGTGCATTCCTCAATAACGATAAAGGAAAACAGTGCAGAAACTACATCTCCCTATCGTAAACCGTTTTGGAGATATTCACAGATATGTAAAACTTTCAACTTTCAACCCAATCTGTCCACTGAAACATATGAGGCAGCTTTGCACACAGGGCACTCAGCATCCCACTTGTCCCTGACTGGGATGGTACGTGGTATTTATTTTATTTTATTTTTTTTGCAGTTCAGCTGTGAAGCTGCACTTTTGTTTGGGCATTTAGCCAAAAAATTTCATGAAGTTATAAGGACGTAAAAAGTGGACATGTTCAGGCAAAAGAGGACGTTTGGTCACCCTAAATAACAAGCGACCTGCCTTCTTCTTAAACGTTGAAAAAGTCCCACACAATCGATGCCATGTTGTCTGTTTTTAAACGTAAGCACGCTGAATTCACAGTGTGACGAAAATTCCCTGTACCCACGTTTGCTAGTCGTTTTTTCTGCCTTTTTAAGTTCATGTTTCCATTGTTGTAATGTGTAACATGTAGAAAAATACTGGATATCAATTCAAGTCAGTAACTACCAAAGTTATGACCGAGTTAACAAGTTCTTTTCCGACATGAGGGCGTATTCTTGAATTTTCCCAGTCAGAGTTTTTCTAATTATGACAACGTCACTTGAACGCAGCATTCACTGCAGGCCATTCAGGTCTCATAGGGGGAGCGGGGCACTGCAGTGCTGGCAAAATTATAAATGCTATCGGGGCTATTCGTCGTGATATCGGGCTTATCGGAATGACGTAATAATTTCCTATTATCGGCTCGATAATTATCGTACAGCCCTAGCTGAACCCCGTAATGACTGCACACAGTTAGTGATCGCTGATGCTGCTCCAAGCAGCTTATCTTATTTGTCACGCATTTCCACAATTAAAGCTCACACTCTTACAGTCAGAGGTTGAATGTTCCACTGACATTGTAAGCAAGCCTGGAAGGTTCACTAGTCATGCAAAAACTCTTTATTTTTTTCTGATTAATATGACTGGATTATACTGATGTACACGGGCTGCAGTGCTTACATCAACATGAGCATGAAGGTAGACCTTCAGCAAACAATCTTTTTCTCGCTATTTGCCTTGTCCAAAACAAAAAAAAATAGTCTAGAATAAATATTTACAGTTTAATATTTAAGAAAGTAAGCATCTACACTCCTAGATGTCACTAAATCTTACACACTGCACCTTTAAAAAAGACGACAAGTTGAACAGAATAGTAGCAAATTCAAACAGGGAGCGTGTGTTGCTTTCTTTGTGTGTAACACAAAGAAAGCAACTCAAACCAATTCTTACTAACCAACAACCCTTGTCACACTGTCTGAATGTTAAACACTGTGGCTCCACTAAAATCAAGATGCCATTAGTGCAACCTCTTCAAAGACAAAAGAACTCCAGACTGAAAGGAAGCAGTGTTTGAGAGCTGAAAAGAAAGCTAAAGGTACAAAGCTCGTGGTAATAACCAGCTATTCAAAGACTTAATATGATCTCACATGTAAAAGACCTAAGCCCTAAAAAATGTCTCTCAACTCTTCTGAACAAGCCAAAATAATCCCCGGTCTTGATTTATCAATGGCACGGGGGGGCGCCCTTCCGCCGCTGTCTGTCTTCTGGAAAATGATATAAATGAAGGTAATCAGATCCTGGGATCATCTGAACTGATCATCATATTGATCATTTGTGTCAGTTTGAGCTCAGTGTCTTTCAGCTCTTTTTACATCATCCCAACAGAAGACCTGCCACTGCTTACCCTCTTTATACCAGAATTGATCGTTGATGTGCTAAATGCTCACACTTGAGTGCAACCATGGACCCTGTTAGTGAAATAAGAACAACCAGTCTCACCCATTCCCTAAAAGTGAAGGTGCCTCAACTATCCTCTTGTTTAAAGACATTGTTTTGGAGATATTGAAATTGGGGGGTATTCATGACATTTAGGGTGCTTTCACACCAGGATAGTCTGGGGGACTCTCTGGGCGGGGAATGCCGGTAAATTTCACACCTTCATTTGGTTTGGTTCACTTTCACAGTTTAGAAAGGCCAAACCGCCTGGACAACGTCATGCAGTTACAACAGCTGCTCATCTGGGGGCAGTGTTGCCCAAATGAGCACTGACCAGAAAGGAAAAAAAGCACCAGAAAGGAGAAAACCTGGCTCATTGATTGGCTAGGACCAAAAACAGAAATCTATCTCCTTCTCAACAAAAACAAACAATGGAGCAACACCACATTTATGCAGTCTTTGGGTTTTTGTTTTTAGTCTGGTCTTCAAACCTATTTTTTTTTTTTTTTGTATGAAGCTGCCTAGTGTGAGCAGCAGGCGTGGCAGCAAGCTATCCAGCACGTTGCTCTCTACATGAGATGCATGCAGCAGAAGTTCTCTTGCCAGCCAACCGAGAGCCACGTGTTAAGGGGACCAGAGTTTGCTTGTGCTTGAGTATTCACACCTGACGAAGTGGACTATCGGAGGAAATGAACACTGGTCCGTTTAAAGCTGACCATTTAAAATATGAACATCTCTGCTGCTCTCAGTCAGCTTAATAAACACATTAAGCCCATTTCCAAGACCTGATTTGGACTGACACGCTAAAATACTTGTTCATTCAGGCTTTTCTGGTCATCTCAGGAGCATTGCTATACTTAGATCCATCCTGAGTTTCAGCGATACAGAGGATTACACACTTTTATCTCTTCCTCCCTTAACTGCTGCAGTGCCCTGTTTGTTTGCCGAAACCGAAAAGAGAACGCCTCCAGTGTGGTGAGAGTGCTGAAGTAATGCTTTTACCCACAACAAAGAGAAGGGCCAGGCATCTCCCTCTCCTCACTGATGGCTTCACTGATTTTTGTAGTGATTATGTGCAAATGTTTTTCCTGGCCTGGCTCCAGGTTATCTCACTGAACTTTTGACTGCTTTTACAGACTACACACCGTCCTGACTGTTACTGTGTCCAGGCTGAAGGCTAAAGGTGACTGACGTTTTGCCACCATGGCTCTGTATGCTGGAATTGTTCATATCTTCCTTCAAATGATCTATCTAATGATCTGTACGTAACGTAACGTATTTGTTATTCACCTCACCTTGTTTGTTACTTTTATTTTATCTTACTAGTCTTCATCCTTCATTCATTATACTGATCTTTTATTCATCTTTGTAAAGCGCTAAACACTCCTTCACCACTTCTGCTCAGGATAAACCCCGGACGTGGTTGAAAAACCTGGAAATTAAGTGAAACCTATATGCAGAATATCTGTGCATATATGCCGTATATATATATAGCATATATGTCACATATATGCTGCATATAGGCCAAATTCAGGGGCCTATATGTGCATATACAGGGCAAATAGGTCTTTATATCCACATACAAACCCTATATGTACGTACAAGGTCTCCCATATAAATGGCAGTTATTATAAAGTGTTATCTAGGTACTTATATAGGGGAACCTATAGGGGCAGCTATTGCTCAGTCGTAGAGCAGGTCGTCCAATACCCCAAAGGTTGGTAGTCCGATTCTCAGTCTCACTGCTCGAAGATCGGAAAGGCCTTGCCACGGCTGAAGTGTGTTCGGACAGGTACAAACTGAATGAGTTAAATATTTTAATACAATACAATACAATACTTTAATAAACCAGAACTCATCAGTAACTGTTCAAATAAATGTAGAAACTTGAAAATCTGTACAGATTTAAGTCTGGACAGGTTCCTGTTTCAGTGTCTGATAGATACGTGAACAATAATATCTAAAGCATGTTGGAATAAACAAATGTGTTGCTTTTTTGTTTTAAAAGTTCCAAATAGAAACAGACAGTTGGTTAGCTCTGTTGGAAATAAGATCACGGAAAACAAAGCAGAGCTCAGCTCAAAGAGCCGCTGTGTTTCATTAGTGATCGAGGGTCACTGCTTTTTTGGACTAGGTAACAAGTTTGACATCAAAGTATTTGAGGGTAAATGGCTACAACAGTGTTCACTGTGCTGTTTAAAAATGGACATAAAAATGCATCTTTTATGTCACACACCTTTAAACATTTAAACATGAACATGGATAAACCTAATAAACTATTTAGGATTTAAAACTGTTTTAACTGAGTAATGTTTGATTTATTATTTTATGTCCCCCAAAAAACATGTATTCACAGCTGATTTCTGCTCTCTGTGTTTGTCACAGGCCACAACCAGTTAAAAGTCCTCTAAATTTTCAGAGTTTGGCAGAGCTGATTATTAATTTTCCCACATTCATGTGCAATACAGCACTGTCAGCTGTTTGTCACCATGTACCTCCAAACAAGGCCCACCACTGATGTGCTCTGACTTAGATTAAACACAGATAGGTTAGGGTCAGGACCACCCTGGGGTTTGAACCAGGCTGAAAAGCAGTGTTGCCTTAAAGGCAAAGCTTAGGGAAACAAAGTGCTCTATTGTAGTTTTGAGACTTGCCCATAGTGGTCACAAAGAATACATCCTGGTACATGCAGGCACTGTGGGAGAGGCTTTCTGAGCCACTTTTTCTGTCCGTGTCAATGTCACGCCAGTGATTGCACAGGCTGCATGCCTATACAATCAGGGGGGAAATAATCTCATAATATTCCTGCTTTGTGGCAACAATGTCGAGAAGAACGGACAAATTCTTCATATTGGCAGTGTCTTCTGGTATATTTAGCACATTTACTATCCACCAAAGGAACTGTTGTTCAAATTCAACTATATCACACAGCCCACTGCTGCCTGGAGAAGAGTACTGGTGGAAGAGGATTATGGGAGTAACACACAAACCACTTCTCACGGCTGAAAAGAGAACGCACTCACTGGGTGCTGGATTGGATGCAGATTCCAATCCAGAGTCTGATTTCATTCAGACTAATTGTTCCAATACCTGTCTCTTTGATAAATGCAAGTGAGGGGCTGTTATAGGCTGCAGCAAGGTCACATCTGAGTCAGTGAGGAATGTTTGTGAGGACTGACTGAGGCCACATAACTGGAATGATGGATGCCAGTGATAAGTACATTTCTAAGCTGCTTCCATGCATGCTGGGAAACCCCAGAATCCTACAAAGCATAAATCAATGGATCTCAACGAGGGGTCTGAATTACCTGCCGAGCCTTTGAATTCCACAGGGCCGTCGAGGCTTTCCACACTTGACTTTTTAAGGGTTAAGAGTTGACTACAGTGTGAGAATGAACAATCAAAATCTTAAGAGCTAAGAGTCTGCAGGTCTGCTGGGCCAATATTTAGGTCTTTGGATACAAACCAGTCAGTCAGTGCATAAAATACATTTCTGTTTTGACGGAGTACTTTCAATGGAATCCATCTGTAAAATTGGTGACAGAACTGGCTTTAAAAGCTTCTGACTCAGACTCACTCAACTATTTCATTAGTATTCTTTCAGTGGAGACTTTTATGACTAGAGGCTTTTACGCCATGCAAAAACTAGACTTATGGGTTCAGTGTTTTGCTATAAAAGCGGGCATCAAGTGTTAACCTCCAAGAACTCTATTTATCTTTATTCGACAAAACCCATCTCATATCTTGCTCGTCTTTATCGAAAACTCAAAGCCAAATCACTCGTAAAAGAGAAGATTTATATTTGTGATTAAAATAATATTAAACATTGTTGCTACACTACTGCCCAGATGTTGCACACCCCATCCCTCTGGCAATTGAAAGCAGGTCAAACACAACACTGAGCAGCCTGATTTGCTGCAACCGTTTGACCTAAACCTGCTACCATGACCATTCAAGCTGTCCAGTCTGAAACAACACACACACACACACCAAATCACACATATTCAACTGTGCTGGGATCTAACTCAGTCTGACAGACACTCATTAAATACAGAAAGCCACCAAAGCCAACAGACACAGCTCTGACACAGAGACAAAGCAAGGAGGCAAATAGCTTTATCTGAATGACGCTTCACACCATGTATGGACATGGCTGTGACAATAAAAAAAAAGACTCTATATCTATTGATCAGATGCTAACTTCAAGATGTGGAAGGACCAAGATGGAGTCAGAGAGAGAGAGAGAGTTGGAAAAGACAAAAATATGAGTTGGAGGAACAGCTTCACTCCATTTTGCGTCCGTATGTGTGTGTGTGTGTGTGCGTGTGGGTATGGGTATGTATTAAAACCACAATCAAATAGAAAGCTAACAGTATGTTTTAAGATTTTTTTTCCCCAGCAGTTAAGTGTAAAATATTTCAATAAGCCACAATGTCCTTCAGTCACAGAGCATCAAGTTCAGCAGCGGTGTGTGCTGTGACATTATCACGCAAAACCACATTTATGTCACGAGAAAAGACGCCAAACATGAGGAGAATTCAAAGTTCGCCATGAATAAAGACACATTTAAAAAGTTGCTGTGAACACATCTCATTTAACACACTCGAGCCGTCATTTGAGCTTCTGTACAACTCAACGTGTGGCGGGTCTTCTCTTCACCCTCCCTTTAAAATAAAACGCATCCAGACATTTTAACACGATGAAATTCAAAGAACTCATTAAAAGTCTCCATGTTTCATTAAACTGCTAAGAAGATAACTTCCGTACAAGTTCCCGCTTTGCACGAGATGAGGACGCGAGCCTGGTCCGAGAGACTGGAACTTCCACCTCTTACTAATGGAGTACTCGACAAAAATAATTTCGTTGTTCAGCTTAGTGTTTCCAAAAAATGAATACGAATTCGTTATTAAAGCAGAATGTGAATTAAACTTGCTGACAATCTCTGCGTCATCATTTTCCCCCACTTTTACCACAAAACAGACAAAAGTCGGTGCCCGCGTGCCCTCCGCCAACAACCGGTGCCAGTGCCGAGCCACAAACGGCCGGATGACATGTCACATGAGAAGAGCTTCTAAATGATGAAGTCCAATCAGTGGAGTGACAACAAAATCAAACATGTGAAAAAATGTAAACGGGTATCTGAAGAGTTGTTCTCCCGCTGTGAGGGACAGTAAGAGCGGCGTAGAGCCGGAGCCACTTACCGCTGAGCGCGGAGGATGGAGCTTCACCAAGAACAGCCACCGGAGACGGACTGCTGTTCTCTCTGTCTGTCCCCTTCTCTCTCCTCTTCACTCTGCCTCTCTCTCTCTCTCTCTCTCTCTCTCTCTCTCTCTCTCTCTCTCTCTCTCTCTCTCTCTCTCTCCTGTGTAGTCCCTATCTCTCTCTACCACCCCCCTCTGCCCCACAGCCCCCACTCACCAAATCAACAAATTGAGGACTGAAATGGCTGCTGATTGGTCATTACAGTGCCGTCGGTGATTAAAGGAACGCGCACACTCACACGCACGGGAACATACACACACACACACACACACACACACACACACACACACACATAGATACAGGACTGGCTCAAGTCTCCATCCCGACACGTTTCAATCAGCCGTAATGCGCACGAGGCGCTCGGCGGCTTTCTTAAAGGAGAACTCTGTGGTTATTTGAAGACCTCTCACTGACAGCAGCACACCAATTGACATGTGTTGTTTCTGATGGGCTTTAATAAGCAGAAGTTGGCCGATTATACAGCCAGTACCTTGCAGGTGTCACAGCTGAAGGTGGGTGCGCTTGCCTGAAATATCTCCCAGGCAGAATGACTCTGGCAGTGGCACAGAGTCACATAATTAAAGATGCTCCACTGTGATCTTCCACTAGCTGATTATAGTGGCCATCTGAAGCTCCAAACCATATATATATATGTATATTTATATATACATATATATATATATATATATATATATATATGAATGCACGCACACACACACACACACACACACACACACACACACACACACATATATATATATATATATATATATATACAGCGGAGAGTGATGAGGACAGTGATGCGGAGTAACAACTTCGCTGACAGAAGGTGAATATTTTATTTTAAGTGTGTAAAGAGTAAACTTTGTCATTAGCCTCTGTGTATGTTTTCTTTTGACCGGAGCTACACTTGATTTTTGTGAGACCTGCTTCTCTGTGTGGGGTGATAAAGGAACATTCTGCCCTAATACTTCTGTAGAGGAGGCTGTTAATGTTAACCTCCATGCTCTCCTTACACTGTGCTTTAGCTACAAAATGTGACCGTATCTTTGTTTGGGCAAGCTCTTTCCTTTTAGCTAAATGTCTTGCCCGTTGTTCTGTTTTGTTATTTTATTAAAGACCCATTGTCTAAGTTTTCTACCATTAAATTAGAGATTTTAAATCATGAGGCTCTGACTCATAAACCCATGAACCAATGCATTTTATCAGTTTCAGCTCTGTGAAATATTATTGCTGTAATATTTTTGTCAGGAACATTTGTGTTCAGGTTTAGTAACAGTTAGGTGAAAATACTGTGACATTCTGACATGTATGTATCGCTTTATAATATTCACACAGTAACTTATGATTTGCTCTGTTGTATTTATACCTCTTATACCCACCCATGGTACAACTAATATGATGATATTAATATAATCCAGAGTCTCTCAAGTTAACTAAGATTTAGTGACAGATGCTGCTGAATATTCATTTAACAGCCGCATGAAGATAACCACACCCAGCCCAGGTGTCACCGGCCTCTGGTACTTCTTCATTAACTGTGAAACAAGAGGCCATACAAGGCACTAATCCACACAGTAATCTGGCAACAGCAACATCTCTTCAGTACCAAGGAAAGCACACTCCACAACTCTCTCATCCTCATTGTCAACAATTTGGCACAGTATGAGTAAAACCTGAAGTGGTGCCATCTTATCGCCTCACAGTAAGACTAGGAGAACAGTTTACAGACTCAAAGCCACCACGTCGGTTTCTCAGAGATAGCCATGCCCAAGCTAATAATGGCAAACAACAAAAACAGTGAAAAGCTAATCTACTCATTCAAAATGCTTTAAAAGACTAAATTACCAAGTAAGCCAAAGACATAAAGAAAAAAAGTCCACTTCATGACATGAAATCATTTGTAGATGTTATCCTTTCAGAATACAGTAAAACGAGCACACAAATATAACACTGATCCGGTGTCCTAACAGGAGAGAGGGGGAGAGTGAGCGAGCAAGAGGCCACCAGAAAAGAGTAAATGTGGGACTGACTTTTAGTGGTTGGTGAGAACTTGGTGAAATAAAAGGCTGAAAGACAGACACCGAGTTGGGCTAGTCAGTAATATTAGCTGACTGCTGTGTCTTGTGTTGTTGGGCTTAGCAAAGTTGTTGCATCTGCATATTTGCATTCATGTGCCTTTCTTGTCATTTTCGTTAGGCTAATCAGATTGCAGATGAAGTCTTGGCCTGGATATCTGTTTTTTTGGTATTTGCTTCTCTTTCCTCAAAACACTGATCTTTGTCCCTTGTAGCTAAATCACCATCGGATAATAGCTGATAGCTGATGGTGTGGCTTTCGAGGAGTTCAAGTCTGAGATAATGACCCTAATGATGACATCAGTGATTTGGGTCTGGAGACTGAACTGAGTGTGGAGATTGAAAGAAGTAGTTGAAAAAGACAAATGTCTTTATATACTGAGTCTGTATAACTTTACAATCATGCCACTCCTTCACACACTGTCACACTTACACACACGCACTGCCCAAGGACATTTCGACATATGAACAGGAGGAGCCGGGGATCGAACCACAAACCCTACGACTTAGCCTGGTGAACTACAGCTGCCCAGTGGGTGTTTTTGGAGCTTGACCCATTTTAGGAACCTGAAAAATGGAAGTCCTCAAGACTTTATGGGGTGTAATAACTAAATCATTTGAACAACATTTCCCTGCAGCCTAATGCTCGACACAATCACACACACTGAACAAAGTTTATCGGCCTCTTTAAATAAGTCACCACTGGAGAGAATAATTTTGTTTTTGTGTGGGTTTTCTAATGATTTGCCACCAACATGAGGCAGTGTGATTACAGTATAATGTCTTCTGCACAGAACATGAAATTTGGTCAACACATACTTTTTTTTTTGACTCTGTGATTATATCTATCTGGAGGCTGCTGGATCTAATCAACACTGTGAGGAACTGAACTCCTCATGGATCTAAAACAATGTTATGCTTAGCTGTAATACAGTTTTATTTCTTGAGTTGCTGTATTTAATCAGGGAGTTATGCGTACTTAATTCTTTATGTGTCAAATTAATTCATGTAAATTCTATCCATCCATTTTCTTTGACCGCCTATTCCTGAGGGGGTCTGGAGCCTATCCAAGCTGACATTGGGGTAGAGGTGGTGTACATCCTGGACAAGTCGGCAGCGTATCGCAGGGCACATAGAGACAAACAACCATTCACACTCACATTCAAAACCTACGGCCAATTTAGAGTCACCAATTAAGCAGGGGTTTCAGTGGGAGTCGTGCCTTTCCGAACCAGCAGTCCGCAACACAGGGGTTGCCGCAAAAAAAATGCAACAACGTTCTGGAGAGAAGTTGAACCAGATTCAAACTTTTGGGAATCCGGAGCCCCACACCACATTCCCCAAACCAATCAAAAAACGATGGATACCATGGAGCGTAAACATTTTGCATTCAAGTAGCAATCGCAAGAAGCGTCTTCGCGTTGCTAAGTTCTTCTTCTTCTTCAGGAAAACAGATTTGGGCTCACTACTGCCACCTCTGGTCTGAGGCGGTAACACCACCAAAATGAATGTCGCACTCCGAGCCACATAGTGACACTCCCCCTGAATGCATGCTAACCTTTTAAGTGCATGTCATTGGACTGTGGGAGGAAGACAGAGAGAACTCACAGGGAGAACCAACAAACTTCACCCAGCCTTGTACCCTGGGGTCAGAAAAAGTACAGTATTGATAATACAGGAAACTGTCATGCACTCAAAAGTCTCTTACTTTAGAACTTGCATTCATACCTATAGACTACATTTATTGTCTCTTGTTACACAACTTTGTTGAATACTCGATACTGATTGGTCAATAATGCATCTACATCTACATGTACTATTTGTTTATCAACACACCATTCCTGTGGATACAGTTATGATCATCAACTTGGCAGTGACAGTGCTCACTCGCTGACAGCCAGCATACTGTATTTCACCCAACAGTCAACATACTTCACAGAGGATGGCAGCTGCAACAATCATAACGCTGATCCTGAATGTGTAGAGCTGGTCCAGTTATCTGCTCAGCACGCAGTGCCACTTGAGACTGCACATGTTGTGGATTCACCGCATCCAGCTCAGCTCCTAAGGCACCATTGGTCCTCATGCAGCTCTAATACAGCCATTGGCACGCAGAAGATTCTTGATGTTGAATGCACCGGTGATGTGATTTACATTGATGTTAGCCTGTATTTTCTTGGTGCCCTTGTTGGGTGTTCAGTGTAACAAGAGTGGTGCTGCTCTTAAATACTAATGGATTTAAACTGGAATGTACTTTTAACTATCCTGATTCACAAGTTTTTTTTTTATTTTTTTAAATTGAATTGGATATGAACAAATCAGAGGGGAGCACATGCTCCTGAACCTTCAAACTAATTTCTGAGAGAAAACATTTGTGAATCTGGTCAATTATTCGTCTAAACATTAATTAAATCCTAAAGGTCGTTTAGGTTATAAGTAATAAAACAGAAATTTGGCAAACAAAAAAACATCAAACAAAGACGTAGGGGGAAAATTAAGCCACTTTAAAAAATCTGTTGGGGAATGGACGAGCAAGATCCTTGAAAATATTAATGAAGTAATTTCACTCCAGTAAGAATAAAATAATATTTGGAGAAACGTTTTGTAGAATTTGAGCATGGAAGATCGTCCTTGACCTTTGGGAACAAAATTATCAAAGATTAAAAGGAGCTTTTAGAGCTTTCAGTGACGTCTCCAGGTCTTCATTCAACCTTCACAGTTTTCAGCTGCTCCAAATGGATCACTGAGCTTAGATCATTCATTTCCACCTGTAAAAGTGCATTTATCATCTCATATGTTGTTGCGCTAGAATTTGTTAACCTGGAAGAGATGTAGCTAGTGTGAGCAGCATGTCCTCCAGTACTACATCTGAAATTATATTGCACCTTGATGCTGGATCACAAGGTACACATTTGCTCTCATGAGGGCCATTATGTGCCTGTTACAGTGCATCTGTGAAAAATGGCCTTTATGGACTTTAATGTACTCCTGCACCTGTATTTGTATATCAAGCACCTGAAGGTAGCTCAGCAAAGCCATTACAGTCTGAAAGGATGTGAAGCTTCACGTGAAATTGTTGAATCTTAGAATCTTGTTCTTCCTGGTGATGCTGTCGGTGTTGATTAGCAAAACAAATCACAGAAAATACTCTTATCAAAATTAGAGTTCTATTTATGCCACCCAAGATTGCCAGTTGGATCACTTGCACTCTGAATAGTGCTTCGGCTCTAGCTTTTGCCTGAAGAGCGGCTCTGCGAAATACTCACAGCACTAAAAAACATTAATTCAAAGCTTCAGCGTCCTTTGGATTAATTTTACTGAGTCAGATCAATAATATTGATAATATAGTCTCAATATTGATGAACACACACACAAAATGTATTTTGGCGTTTATATATAAATGACTGCCTCCACATAAATATCTCTCACTGCACACAGAAATATTTATTGTTGTATATAACTCTAAAACAAATGCACATATTCATAAATGTATTTAATGCACACACTAATAAATTCAGTAGAAATCCACAAATGTATGTATTTAACAGTAGCCTGTGATGTTGTTAGATTTATATAGTGTGTTGTACCTGCTTATCACATGCTGGCAACACCCTCTGTGGCTATGGAGTGCCAAAAACTGCAGTTCATCAAACAGTTTTGGTCTCTATAGCTCATATCCCCATTCATGACAACTGCACTCAACGTGAATTTAAGCAGAACTCACTTGTTCAAATGATATTAAGGCTTAAATTTAAGCAGAATTAACAGTGTGGATGGATGCTTTGATTGACAGGTGGGCGCTGTTACAGATGGCTTCATTCAGCCCACCTCAGGTCCACTGATGATCCACATCTTGGTTGATATTTGGATTAGCCTGGAGGTGGAAGAGGCAGCACGGACATGACAGCCAGAGCTTCACAACCGCTTGTCAGAAACCTGTGAGTGACATCACAGATACAACATCCATTCTTTACATTGTCAATGGCTGTTCCCCAGCTGTGTCTTTCTAATCATTAGGCAGTAACCTCTGATGTCCTCCGACTGCTCTGCCTTCCTCTGTCATTCACAGAAATTCACAAACAATGATAAATATGTTTTGTGCATTGAAAAATATTCATGTGAAAAGTCATTTAACTATAAATCCTAAAATACTTCATACTGTCCTGCTACGGACAAAGACTCTCAGTTTCAGTGCTTACAGTATTAAACTGAAAGCACTTTAATTCAAAAGAAAACTCAAAATGAAACAAAACATTACGAGAAAAAAAACACATACTTGTATATTGTATATTGTGCAGCAGGATACGTCTAACAACTTACAAAATCTTTTTCACAGGCAACTTTGATTTTACCAAAAACACTGATGTAGTTCTGTGTCCATATTAGTGCTGGCGGAATTTTTTTTCAGGGAGACTCGGTACCACTGTCTACAAAGAGTTAGCTCCTATACTGTTTTTTCAATCAGGTTCACTGGTATGAAACAGAAACATGTACATTTAAAAGTGGAATGTTTATTAGAGATACTGTATCTTCAATACAATAATTATAATAAAAGGATTATCTAAGTGTCTGATTTAATCTTTACAAAGGCAGTTTCCCCAGGTTGTGTTTAGCATTCCTCATGTTTCTGTCAAGTCAAGTCACTGTCTTGATATCTGGAAGGCTTATCTGGAATGAAAAAAATAATTGATGTACAAATAGAGGATATTTCTTTACTTGTCCTTCAATATCATAATCTATTGTATATTACTTTCAGGGGCAACTAGCATAAGAAAGACAGGATAATGCTGAGCACGTCTCCACAGAAAACTCATAGCAATCTCACTTCATGGAGCCTGGAGCTTTTCTAAGAATTAGTTATCGTCACAGTGTAGGAAACCTAAAGAGGAAAACAGTGTGCATTTTTCTTTATTGTAAAGCCAGTGGTACATATTTATATTTTAAATCATTTTCTTGTTCAAATATCATGAAGAAATGTCAGACTCTGTGTGGCTTTAAAATATAATCATGTCACATGTTCTTGAGGTTAAAGCCAGCCACCTACAATGGCTGCAAATATCACAGGACGCAAACATTTTACATAAGATGCATTGAAAATGGCTATTGTTTCTTTCACTAATTCAGTCCGTCTGTGAATATTTGAGAGGATTCTCTCAGGCTTAGCACAGGAATCTCTAATCCGCCTTAAATCAGTTACACCATATTGGCTGACTGGCTCTGGCAGTGCTGTTTACTGTGCCTTGCCAAGCCAAAGTGAAAAACTGGAGCACTGACTCTGAAGCAGGAAAATTAGCTTTTCATTCAGGATCTCTGTGGCTATACAAACATGGGGGTGGACGTTATTCCACTACATGACGGCACAGTTTTTCTTTCAAATGAAATTATGAATTTCTCCATTAATGGCATTTTTATTCATTAATTTAATCAGGTAGGTCACTGATCACATTCTCATATATAGGAACAAGCAGCAGCAGCATAAGCCAATGTTGGATTTTGGAAAAAAGTTGACGCTTAAGAGATATAATACCATAGAGACTAATCTATTATCTTCTTCACTCTTTACATCTCCACCTTGTTTTAGCATGTCATCTGTGTCTGATGTTACAATCATCGTGAAGCCGGTTCATTTACCTAAAAGTGTTCTTGTTACCATGGCTCCGTCTGCATTGTGACTGAGGTAGAGCAAGGGAAGTGGTTCATGAAACTGTTGAGAGATCACTACATGCAATGACAATATAAAGAATAGACAGAAAAAAAGAGAAAATGTGTGCTGCTGGCCGCCGCCATGTTGGATGTACTGCTCCTTCAGCCTCCCAGCTAATCTAAATATTGGTAAAGACGCGGATCATTGGTGGACCTGAGGTGGGCCGGACACCTGGGTGCTCTAATAAGCCTTCCAACTGTACTCCACCTAGCACCTACCTGTCAATCAAGTGGCTATGCTGTTAATATCATGTTAACTGGTGAGTTTAAATGATATTAAACTCCACCCCTGCTCCCCTCAAACTTATTATGGATGGGGAAATATGACTAATATATAACTATAGAGTCCAAAACCTCTGTCTGAATACATGATTCTGCAATACTGAGTTGGGCTTTAATTATATACCTTGCATGAAAATAAAGTGTAAGGGCTTTACATAAGGAGGTTCAAAACTGTGCTGGCTATATGAGCTCTGCTTATGTTTTCCCAAAGACAGAGGTGACCAAAGGTCACAAATCATTTTTGACAGACAGTTTGAGTGTATGGAAGACTAACATTAAGCACGTTGGCTGTTTTCTTTCACAAAGGTTAGCTGTAGTGAGGTAGGAGGATGAAACAGCTGCTTCTTGTCATGTTTCCTGTTAGAATCGTCACACAGTCACAGATGAAATGTGAAAATAAAACCAAATGAATGGAAGCAAAGGAGTTCAAAATAAGACTTGGACTGGAATGTAGCTTTAATTTGTTAGATCAACTGCTTGGTGGGAAAGGAAAATACATTAAAGGCTTCTTGCTATTTCCCCCGACGAGCTGAGTCAAAAAAAACTATTGTTCTCATTTATTTATAAAGACAGTACACATTAATCAACATTTGTGTGAATGTGTTAGTCTGGTTCATTTTTTAACGGTCATCCATTAGTGAGTCGTTTTGAAAGCTAGTATGAAGGAGAAGCTAAAAAACGTAATAGGTCCTATCTGTTTGGTTTGTCTGTTCTGGGCTGCTGTACAAACATGGAGGTTCAACATGGTGAACTCATGGACATGTTTAATTGCAGACTATTTAATCATTTGACTGAAGTTTTCTTCTAATAATCTGACTCTAAAATAAACTCTTTTTTCAGTCTTACTGCTGGGCTGTTTATGGGCATCTTTGTTTTCATGATGGACACACACCGTCAGCTTGAGTCTGACCCTCAAGATAGATCACAATATCTATATAAACTGTAGTATTTTGCACACATACTGTTACAATAGGATATGCATACTTGTATTTGAGGAAGATATAATTCTAGAAATTTTCACTTCCTCTCATGTTTTCATCCACGTTTGGCTACAGTCTTGGTCAGGACACCTGCTTCTGGGAGCTGATGTGTGACACAAGGATACTTATATTTCATGGGGTCATTCAGCTGCAGTAAGTGTCAAAAACAGGAGCCGTTTGAAAGAGGAACAGAAAAACAATACTCGTCATATACATGTATATCCCAGCGGTGCTGCCGTGCATGTGACAGACAATCAAGCATTCATGCAGACAAGGTCAAACGACGCAAGCAAGGGAAGACAAACAAGATATGTGACCAGATGAAAGGTTGGAAAGACAGTACGATGACATTTGTTTGAGGTAGTTACAATATTTAGCAGTTTTGGGTTTGGGTTTATTGATAGAAATAATTAAATATTCAGCTAGAGAGGCAGCTACAGGTTCATGTATTTGCATAAATACTCAACGATATTGTGAAATGGCTTCACAGCTGACATGAACTTTGAATTGACTTGTTCTTTGTGCCAGGGCTTCCATGAAAAAAGTCTCAATACTGTACATCCTCTGGTAAACATGAAGGTCCAGATTACATAACTCTGTTAGAACAGAGCTGTGATGATTAATCCTTTGGAGACAATGAATGTTTAATGTTGTTGAAATATTTCACAGAGGGGTTGTCCCATCCAGAGTTACACCCACTTGGGTACATGACAAAATATTTCATCAATGACAGCATTTTGACAAGCGGCACCTGTCAGAAAAGCAACAGAGAGTTTAAAGGCAGCTCATGTCGTTGTGAAGCCGAGCCTGTGCAGGTCTGACAGCGCGGTGGTTGTGTTTTAAATACCTCCAGCTTCGAGCTGTGTTGGAGCTGTGCTCAGTTGCTGATTTGGCCTAATTCACAGAACAGCTGAACACGTCTCTGTAAGTTTGATATGCTCTCACAGGGATTTGTGAGGGCCTTGCAAAGAAAGTAAGACGTTGTCAACGTAAAGACTGATTTTATGTCAAATACAGGCAGTACTACTGACTCCCTTTGATGTTACTCATCTGCTGTAAGTACAGAAAAATACAGTGGTGAGGGTTTCTGATGACGACTGCAACAAGGGAAGCTTTGAAAGCATGTTACCGACATGTATTCATGGGGAGTGGGGGAGGGCCACTCTCAAGTAAAATCCTGCTTAGGGGTACCAGAAAGCCTCACAGCGGCCCTTTGACAGTGAAGATTCATGTTGGAAATGTGGGGCTGTGATGCAGAGGCTTTCATCATGTCCTCAGTCTGTCTGTCAGTCTGTCAGCATCAGTCACCACGCTGAGATCCTGCTCAGGTTTTCGGCTTAGTCAACGTCACTCTGTAAACAAGCAAGACCAGAGCCCTGCTGTTCATGTTCACACTCACAAGTGTGCATACATGCCATTATCCATGCAGCCAGATGCACACACACACACGCACACGCACACACACACACATCAAATATGTACACAGAGATAAAAACATGCAGTGTATAGACAAACATGTGGATCCACGCTTTCATGAATTCACACACACAACACTTGACCTCAATGGCATATTTCAGGGGTGAAAACTGAACTGAGCCAAACATTGGGGAAACGTTTGTGGACCAACCAACAGAGCAAGCTGGTCACAGCTAAAAATGCCCTTCCTCATACACACTACAGATACACACATACATACACACTTGTCAGTTCATCAGCTTAGCCAGTGACAAGTAGGCCTGCCAGTCTGCCTGTCTCTGTCACAGCCTGACAGTGTGTGTGTGTGTGTGTGTGTGTGTGTGTGTGTGTGTGTGTGTGTGTGTGTGTGTGTGTGTGCAGCTCTCTATGGAGCTTGCTGAGCACAGCTAATCACCGAGTGGAGCATCTTGGAGCCCTCTGATGTCCTGTGAGATTCCAAACAAACACACACACACACACACCACACACACACACACACACACACACACACACACACACACACACACAGTGTCCACACACAATACAGAGTCCAGGGGAGCTGGGCTGCCTGAGGCCATGGGAGAGGAAGAAATAAGAAACTCCTTTGTGTTGTGCTTCAAGCTCCCCATCTCGGTTTCTCCAGAGAGAAAACAGTTTAAATACAGGAGTGTTTACACTCCGATGTTTGGATGATACCACAGGATTAATGTAATGTCTTACCCTTTAAACTGCTTTTCTCAGAGGAGATGCACGATAGTTTCCAGTTTGAAGGAAAATGTTTTTTTTTCTTCTTCACTTCTTCATTCTAATTTCATCTCTTTGTGCGCATACGCTCTCAAAAATAAATAAATAATCAATAATAATTTAACCAACACCTCTAGGAAACAGAGGTCTCCAGTTTGAGGGTGGTAAACGTCACTGGTTGCTCCATCCAGGTAATACCCCCTTGGACTGCAGGTGCAGTGACCCGTGATAAACCCATGTTTGCCGTTAGCCTGAATGGCTCAACAGTGACCCTGTACCTGACTGGTGTTTAATGAAGCTCTGACATTGCTGTGATACCGAGGGGTAAACACACACAGCTATAAGTTCATCAAAGCGTTGTAGAATTACTGTAAAACCACAGAGGACGTTGGTGCTGATTCGTTGCCGTCTCAGCCACAAATCCCCCTAATGGTCTCAATCTTGTCTTGGCCTCAAATTCCCTGTGCGTTGTCTGATTTATGTGTTAGCATAATTACTGTGATTGAATATAAAAATTCCATCTTCAAAAACAATCTTGAATAGTTTGGCTCATTTCTGATTTGAAACTTTGTTAGTGTTACTGCTGTACTCCTCGCTCCCCCTCACATGCACTCCTCACAAGAAGGTGAATGATGGAGACAGAAGAAGAAGCTGTCACCGTCTGAGAGGAGAGCTGAATCAGCCAAATTTCTAAACTGCAAAAAACATGTTCATGTGTTTTATATTTATTTTGTGGTGGTCAAATGTTGGCGCTATTGCTCTCCTGTGACAGGAAGTACAAGGTGCACACAGTGTACTACATACAGCTGAAGTGTACTGATGGAAGTATCCAGTTTGAGATGCATCATTGGTCTTGACTTGTCCCAGGCCCTCAAAGTCTTGGCTTTGTCTTGGTCTTGGTACACTCTAGTCTTGGTGATGACTCAGTTAAGGGAGTCTCGACTACAACACTTCATTACACTGTGTAAAGAAGCAGACTTAAAAAAATCATGGGAAACATAGAGAAATTCGTTATGACATTATCCTGTAAGTACATTTTGTCACAGTGTTCGCTGTTCAGCAGAAGCTTCACTGAGAGCTGTAGCTTTTTATTTTCACAGGAAACTCTACAGCTACATCTCCTCACCACATTTTCCTTCATTAAGTCTGCAGAGTAAACATCACAGTGACAATGTGAACAGTGCTGTAGCATCATTCATATGGAACTGACTTCAAAACAAGTTCATTTACTTGTATCACAGTATTTTAGCTTGCCATTGTGATTTCAAGGCTGCTTTATGATCACACTGTCTCACATAGTTAGAGGTGTAAGAGGTGTATACAATCACTGTAGATAAAATGAAATATAAATTATGCTGGCTGACAGCTTACTGTTTCTTCATGTGGATCGCTCATGCATAGGAATCTGCGAGCATCATCTCAAAATGTTTGCACCCTCATGTTCAAAAAAATCTAAATGATAATGAATGCTAGCACTTTAGACAACTGTTAGTCCCTGCAGGCTGCAGTGAGAAGCTATAATGAGTGTACGCGCCCTCATTGTAAGAAGACACAGTGCATATCAACAGCTGCTATATGTATTGCACAGCACAGAACAGAGTGAGGTATGAGGATGAGGTTATGCCATTCAAATTTGCAGAAGCACTTCAGTGTAAATGATACAAAACAAAAACAAACTGAGCACGATCGCTTCAAATCAGATACAGTTACATGCCCACCAATCAGACCAGAAACACACGCACTCTGATCCTGAAGCCCTTGTAAAAACCCTATAATAGCCTCCTCTTTTCTTCCCATTTTACAGCATTTCCTCTGTCCATCTCTGCCAGTGTGTGTGTGTGGGCGTGGGGGGGTGATTAGAGACCCCCCTCTGACTCCACAGATGGACGCTGCCATCCCCCTGCCTAAAAATTCCTCTCAGATCACACATTGATCTTTTTGTCCATGAAGTAGAGCTGTAAAGCAGCAGTGCTGTGTGGGTAGGAGCTGGTTTCCACAGGACACTACCTGTTCATGAATAAGTGCTCATTTCTCTGAGAATGAAATGAGTAGAGCACATGTTTGTGATGAATGATAGAGTGCTCTGTTTGCCTTCTGAGGCACATTCTTCAATCCCATCAGATTCTTTACCAACTTTGCACCTCCTAACCTCTGCACAGACGACACTGAGCGAAGGTTACACTGGAGTCATCAGACTCTTACAGTAAGTGTAAGCATAGAGCTGCCATTGAACAGCACTCAACATATAGTGTTTTTTGTTCTTACTTTAATGACATTCAGTACATGGAGTATCGGAAAACCAGACAAGAAAAAATACATACAGAAATATAAAAATGATATTTAGAATTGAACAAAATAAGAAAATAAACAGAACAAATACAAATCATCAATCAATTATGTCTGCAAACCTTTTTGTTCCCGTTGTTTGTTTCTATTTGGTAGAAGTTGAAAAAATCTGTTTGCTCAAGATACACATTACTTTTATTGAATTATTAGTTGAGTCTTGTTAGACGTTTAAAAAAATAAGAGCATACTTTCACAGGGACCAAAACAGACTCTTCCAGACTAATAAGAGGATCTGAGTCTGAAAGTTAACTGAGTGAATTAATGAGAAATTTGCAGGAGGAGCATACAGGGGAAGTGTTGGCGCAAACAACATGTATGAATTAATTACAGGCATAAATGTGATATTTATTTATTTGTTTTTAAATATATTATTTAAATTAATTAAAGTTAAATTTGATTCTTAAGATGTTTTTAACAGAATCTGAACCATTAATTTTAATATTGTTTTTCAGTCAAAGAGGTTTATGCTCAGGCTCATTTCTGATGAGCTGACTGGTTGTTGCTCGGCAGAATATGAAGTTGGAAATCTGAGGCAGTAAATCATGAATGAGCGGCCGTCACAATATTATCTACTAAGCTCATCATTACATGATTAAATCAATGTTGTGACATATTTGATATCAACCCTTGTGATAGTTCATTTGTTAAACAACTTCAGACTTAGTGACATTTAATTCTTTTCTTTTAATTAGAAATAGAATATTTTCATTTTGTCAACTGATACAGTGTGTGTGTGTGTGTGTGTGTGTGTGTGTGTCATCATGAAGTCCATCATCTGTCACTTCACACACAAACATTGTGTGTAATGAACTGTTTGTGTGGTTTGTATAAACCAAACTGTTGTGTTCATGTTGTTCATTAGAAATTGTTATTTACTTTATTAAGAGACTTTCTGCAACCATGTTAAAGTTTGTTTGCATTCAATGAGAGCAGTAACTAAACAGTGACAACACACACGACACACTGCAGCTGAAATCTACATAATCATTTTGGTAACAGTAAGTCTGGTGTGTGTTGACATTTGAGATCTGTGCACTTTCATAATTTACAGTTCCAGCGACGTGACAGAAATAAAATGTCCATAGTCCACTCATCATCATCAATAAATTATGCTTCATGCTATTTGTATTACAGTTGCTTACATTCTGACCAATAATTGTATTATCGGGTATCTTTGGCATTGGAATGGTTGCCCAATATCTGGGCTTTAGCCATCAATCTCTGGATACTTAGCTATGCCAAAAGAAGAAGCCAAAAAATCCAATTGGCACCGCAAGCCACCCATGGGGCATTTCTCAAACAAAAGAACAAGGAACAAAAAACAAATAATGAAAATCCAGTCATGCTTGTCACCAAACACGGGGCTGTTTGCCACCATTTCCATGACTGCCAAGTGATATTATTCACAAGCTGATGAGGAATTTTAACAGTGAACTGAGGAGAATCCTCCTTCTTTGTCTTTCTCGTCCATCTTTGGAATATCCTCTCAATCAGACGAGCATGACGGGATCGAATTTATGACATGTAATATAAAGTGAATGAACCCCTGAAATTCCAGATAACTGGAGAAAACATGAAAATGTGAATGTGAAGACTGTGGCCGGTGTATGTTGTTAAGAGTTTGTCTAATTAAGGCCCTTTCAGGTGTACAGCCTTAATCCAGTCTGTATGTATGTGTGTGTGTGTTTGTAGGTCTGCAGATAATCCCCTATTCAGACTCCACTTTTAACCCCCTACCTTCTTTTCTCTTTGCCTCCAGCCCTCTTTTCCTTCCTCCTTCCATCAACATAGCTTTCTCCCCCATCTCCCCCCTCTGTGACGCCCTCCAGTCGTCCCTCTCCCCAGTTGCTTTGCCCTCCTACTGACTCCGTCCCTCCTTCCTTTCCATTCTATGGTCAGTGTTTCATGAGGCAGACAGGAAAGAGACAGCAATTTAGTGACAGGAATGTTAACCGTGTCCCTTTTTCTTAACATCTCACCGTGAAACTCAGCAGACAAAAGAAACAATGAAGTTAATAGAACGCTTACAGAGCAGTACAGGCATAATAAATTACCTTCCTCTCACCTTTTATACATGATGAAAACTAAAGTTCCATCATCAAACCATGATATACTTACTTAGAACACCAAACTAGTCTAATTCTTACTGGTCACTATGACAAAGCTACCAAGCGTCCTCCTGTTGGCCATGCTAACATTCTCAACCAAGATTAAGGCCCCACTCATGATGAGCTCATATATTCTGGGGGAGTCCAGTGATTCATCAGCACCTGATTCCAGCCAGTTCAACCACATGTGATTTTCTTTAATCTAGCTTACTAGAGACTTTGGGTTTGAGCCATAGTCTCCATTCCAAACCATTTACTAACTATGAGCCAGTTTTTACACAAAACTATAAATCCATCTTAACAGTACAGCCATGGTGGCAGGTGTCTGAGGCTGTACTTTCAGCTAACATCAGCATGCTAACACGACAGGATTCACACTGAAAACAGCCAGACACAAGGTTAACAGACAGATATTGTTTACCATGTGCTAACATTAGCTATTTAGCACAAAAAAGGCACAGTTTAGCTATTAAGTTATGTTGAATGTAAAACACAAAACAAAAACAAAAAAACACGTAGAACATATGTAGATAATGTAGTTGTGTCCACAACAACGCTTGGTTATGGTTAGGGGATACGATTGTTACATAAAGATACATTGCTACATAAAGAGCCTGCTACATTCATTGACAATGAGCGCTAATTCCTCAGGATGGGCTGTATAAAACATGGACATCTCTGCAGCATCACCCATAGGCAGAAGTCTCTAGTCTCTGCCTCTTAAAAGGAACTTTTCCCTCCACTGTTGCCAAGTGCTTGCTCATGGTGGGACATGTTGGGTGAATAATATTATAAAGAGTACAGAGGCTGCTGCTTGAATGCAGCATATTAAATCTCAAAACAAACATTTGCTTTTCTTAGTGATTTTGTTTAATTAGCTAATGCCTTAGTACAAAATAATAAAGTGCATTGATTTCTCCTCTACTAGCTGCAAAATCACTATACTATCAGAATGCATTACATTTTCTATACTATTCAGACTGTATGCAGTGTGGAATGTACCTTAATCCCAACAAAGGGCTGCGTGACAAACTTTAGTTTCGTTCTTCTTGCACAGATTCTTCACAGCAGTTCACACAATAACACACTGTCAGAAACAGAAAAATTAGTGAGCACATCTAGTTACCACACTGACAGCTCTGCGACTGCAGATGAACACGGCCCTTCAGGTGGCTCAATCCTTTTATTACTTCTATTTATACGCTTTGCAATATAAAAGTAAAGATTAAGACAAACAACAAAATACATCAACACAATAATAAAGAAGCCAGTCAACAATGTATGGCTGCAGTGAGATATATTGGATATTTACCCATTGCTTTTTGAAGAAATCAAGAAATGGCTTTAATATTTTAAAGAAGGCAGCGAGTGTCCTCTGAGGTGACTTGCCCAAAGTCAGACTATGTGTGACTAGTTCTGACTCAGTAATCAGGGTACAGATACTCTCCTACAGCTTTGATTTCATTGTCCATATTTGAGGAGTTTAAGTTTCTGATTCAGTCAAATGAATGAATTTGGTTTTTCCATAATTGCTTCTGTTAATGCTCACTTTAAACCGTGTCCTATTTAAATTAATTCATCTAATTTAGTTTACAGATCTAATTATTTCCTTCAACCTTTTGTTTCCTTTCATCCCAGTTTTTTTTTCAGAAGCAGCTTTAAAGCACTTTGTTAACTTTGCTGTTTTCTTAAATTTTTTCATGATGATTATGAAGATGATGTCATAGACAGAAAAGACACGTAAATGAAGTTGTGTGTGTGTGTGTGTGTGTGTGTGTGCAGGAGAGAGGTGTGGAGAGGGCAGCGCCAGGTGAGAGTCAGTACGTTTACATGCAGCAAGAAATTTGAATTTCTGATGGTATCAGATAATGACATGCATAAGACCGGATCACTCGTCTGAGAATACATGCCGTTCAGAGAATCGGATAAACGGCCGGAGCATGGCTGACTCCGCTTCAGATCCGATTGCTGAGTATACATGGCGTATCCGACTATGAACGAATTATCTAGGCGTTCTTATCCAATTTTGATGTCCGATGTGGTCTGAAGTAGATCGGACTAAGGTGTTTACAAGCACTTTAAAAAGTCCGAACTAAGTCCGATACAATCAGAAATTCAAATTTCTTGCTGCATGTAAACGTAGTGTGATTGATTGATGATGAGTGATTGACACACCTGTATCCTGTTGAGCTAATTCCTCTCCTGAGCCCTCTCCACACCTCTCTCCTGCAGCTGATGCACCACGCCCCCTCCACAGAAGTAAAGATGATTATTTATTGTAACAGATGATGTTGATGATTCAGAATTGTGAGACAGACAGGGGTTGGCCCTGGGCAGCACCAATGTAACCACCCCCCATGGACACCAGACACTGGTGGTGAAATGGATGGAGTGATAAAGCTTATGAATCTGCAAAGACTGGGTGGACGGTGGGTAGGTGAAGGCCTGAGCAGCATGAACTAGCTGAAGGCAGAGAGATGATCACAAAAAGACAGCGGCATGATGATTGGCTAATAATGCAGCTGCATCACTCTGCTTTGTGTGAGCAGCTGATAGGACGATAACAACTCCAGATAATGACAGAAATGAAATTAGTGAGAGCGTGGGTGAGATAGTGAATGTCGTGACTACGGGCATGTAGAAGAATCATCTTCCTCACTGAACTTTCTCTGAGTAGAAATAGACACAGATAGAAATAGTACTTCACTCTCATGTCTGAATGGTTAATTGGAAGTTGTAGCCAGCTAACAAAGTCTGCCTATAAGCACCTCTACAACTCACTAATTAACATGATACCTCTTAAAAACAAAGTGTAAAAATGACACGGCGGTCTTGTCATCGCTACAAGATTGCCAGGCAACCAGCACCAGTGGAGTCCAACTTAGCACATCTAACTTCTGAAACTTCACATCATTATCAGGTGACCTTATGGAAAGCAGCTGTGATGACGCGTCTGTGCTTGTTACCTCTCATTTGGAGTTAAATTAACATTAGATGTGATTGCTGGTTGTGATGGCCACAGTTGTATAGGGTCATAAAGGTTTGTACCATTTGCATTCACTTGTTTATACACATTATATATTTAGTTACTAGATTAACACAGTTTTGAAATAAATCAGGTTTTCTGTTTCATAACACTTTATTGTTTCTTTGACAGTACATTAGTTTTCTATTTGGAGCGCGCCCATTTAGTTAGCTTTTGTATAGTTATTTTTGTTTAGTATGGTTTCCTAATTTCTGTTTTCTTTGAGTTACCGGTGCTGGTGCTGCTGTTGCTGGGAGCTGGGAAGGCCGGATGAGAGAGGATCCACCCCATAGGCTCAGCCATTTTGTGAAAGAGTGCTGATTGGGTCAACCCAAGTGCCCACACATCATGGGGGGATTTATTGCTTTGTTTGTTCTTTAGAATTGTTTGTTCTTTTTCATTTGGTTTGATTAAGTATAGATTATGTTTATTCTAATAAGGTAATTTTCCTGATTTGTTTTGTTAGTAAGTTAGCTGTCTTGTGTTTGGTGTTTGTGTTCACCCCTATTGTGTTTGGTGTGGGCTGATCACCCACTATATAAGTTCCTCCTTTGTGTTCAGTTGGCAGGTCTGTTTGTTTGTCTTCTGTTTGTTCGGTTGATGTTTTGTTAATTTGACCTCTTTTATGGGCCCAATTCTTTATCACCTTTGGTTTTGGATGTTTTTTGTATACTTTGGGTAAATAAAGACCCTCTTTTTGAAGATACCACCTGTTGTCCTCATTGCTGGCTGACTCGGTTCCCTCACACTGGTGTTATTTCATGTGCAACTGCCAGCTAGTCACAACCAGGGAATTCTTTTATCAGTCCGGACCATGTGGATGTGCCTCCGTCTTCTGTTACCTTGAACCATGACCGTTTCCTTTTCCTGCAACCTACATCCTGTCTGCTTGTCTTTATTACTACACCCTGTCACTCATCCTTCCTGTACATGCACACTGTTCTCACAACACAACACACCGCAGATTGTGATAGCAGTAAAGATCAAGCGTTGTATACATGATTAGATTGATTAACTTTTCCTGTATAAAATAATGATAATGATAATTTGAAATAATTCCCTTCTGATGTCCTCTCTGCCTCAGCTCTCTGTCATTTACAGAGTTTCAACTGCTATATGATGAATTGTAGAGAGTGGCGTCAACGTTTTTGCACTGGGAAGCACTCTGCAGCCCCCATGGCAGTGACATGACAGCATGACCCACTGCATTATGGACTATATCAACTTCTGTGTGGAGAACACTGTGCCCTCCAAGGTAACAACAAACCCTGGGTGTCCTCTGAGATTAAGGCCCTGCTGAATGAGAAGAAGAGGGTCTTCAGATCAGGGGACAAGGAGGAGCTGCACAGAGTCCAGAAGGAACTCCGGCAGAGGATCAGGAAGGGGAAGGACAGCTACAGGAGAAAGCTGGAGAAGCGGCTGGAGGACAACAATGTCTGGAGAGGGCTGCAGAACATCACAGGCCACAGACATGAGTGGGAAGAAACCAAGCCAGTGGTGACAAGGACTGGGCAGATGAACACAATCTGTTTTTCAATAGATTTGATTCTGCCTCCTCTCCCTCTTCTGCTCCCGAGACGTACTCTGGACATCCCTGCAAAAGACTTATAAGGAGAGCGAGCTCTGTCCTGGACTGTCCTCTGGACTCCACAGAGGAAGTGGGGCGAGAGAAGGATGTTAGCCAAGCTGATATCCATCATGGACAACACCTCTCAACCCCTACGTGACACTGTGGGGTATCTGAGCAGCTCCTTCAGCTGCAGACTGAAGGAGAGGTCCTGCAGGTCCAGCCACTGTCAGGTTCTACAACACCTACACCACCTGATTATGTTGTAGTCTGTTTCTGTTTTTCTATTACCACCACTACTCACCATGGCTTTATAATATATTTATTTAATTTGTATCTATATCTCCATCCGACTACTTACCATGTGCAATATTACTTATATCTTAACACTTACCTCTGCAATATTATTTTTATCATGCTACTTTCACCTTTAGTACTCATTCTTGCACATCTGTACACTTATCTGTTTGTTATTGCTTTTCTTACTTAGTGTATAGGCTGAAGTATATGTTGGTCTGTTGTTGTATGTATTTTTATCCTCTATTGTACTTCTGCACCCTTACCGCTGAAACAAAATCATTTCATTGTTGTGGGATGAATAAAGTATAATCTAATCTAATCTGAAATGACAGCTGGCGGCAGCTGAGAAGAGAACAAATTTAAGCTTTAACAGCGACAAAATCATTGGCTGATGGAGATCATTCAGGTTGGTTTAACTAAATGAGTAAACTCAGAGTCAGCTGGTAATGGAAGCAGTGACACTTTTTGAAGTTCAGCAAATACAAATAATTTATCCAACCAATTTTTATATAGTTATGATACTACTTCTCCAACCAGTTTTGGAGAAACAAAATTTAATTATCATTAAAGCTGCAAGCGGCGTGGAATGGGCTCTCGTGCACATGTTAGCACGTTAGCATGTGTGCACGTCAGTTTTAAGTCAATCAGATAAAGTCCCTGGGAGGAGTTTGTTAAAACAGAACATAAGAAGCAACCACTTTTTTCTCATAGGGTCAAATTTGACAAAATAGCCACACCATTTCATTTTGATAACTTTTCATAGTCAAGGCCTTCAGAACACATACATGTCAAGTTTCAATTAGATGTGATGAAATCCCTAGGAGGATTTTGTTAAAATAGGCCACACACATTAGCCAGAATTGGCTCAAAGGGTCAAATTTAATGGAGCGCCACGCCCACACTGTTTCCTCAAAATCTATATGAAGTCTATATGAACACATCTACCAAGTTTGAAGTCAATTGGATAAAATACCTATGAGGAGTTTGTTCAAATATGACCCCTTCTCAACAAGCTCGAAACACTAAAAATGGTGTTTTTCCAACTCGCTTCCTGTTCATTTTAGCCCATTGCTCCAAAATACTTTTTTGTAGGTCTTGTCATGTTCTACAATTCAGCTGAGCATAATATTGGTTTTCATAACCACAAGAAGTTTAAGACAGCTCTGAGAAAGTACATGAAAGCCCAACACTTTTGCCTGAAAAGTCAATGCACATTAAAAAAAAAAAAAATCAGCATTTTTGACTTTGATGGGCCATCGTGTCTACATAGTTTCTCAAAAACTCACCATTTTTGGAGGGTTTCTTCCCAAGGTTGTTTCTGATATTTCCACTCAGTTTCAGCATCATATGGTAAATATTGTCCGAGCTGGACATCATCTCGAAAAAGTGTTTTTTTTCTATCGCCACTAGGAGGTGCTGTGAAAATTAGCAAATGTTGTCATGGAAATGTGTTCTAGGCCAGCCTGCCATTATATATCAGAAGTTTGGGGAAGATTGGAGTATTTTTCCCAGTTTAGAGTTATTTATTAGTAAGTTATAGCACGTCAAAATTTCATGAAAACATGCCAAATTTCGTGGCCCTGCCCCTCCCACACGGTAAATCCAAAACTCACAATTTTGATAACTGTTTGATAATTGTAAAGGCCTTAGAACAGTGGTCCCCAAACCACTAAGAACCACTAAGATTTTATAGGTGGCGCTGTGGAGCCATCTTGGTCCGAGCGCCCGTGAGACTTACGGATTCTAAAAATTTCAGCATAGAGTTTTCGAGTGCGTTTAGTCCCTGAAAATGGCCTCGAAGAGGCACTGAGGAAAAAAAAAAAAGAAAGGAAAAAACGAAAAATCCACAATAGGGCTACAATAGGGCTTTCGCTGCCCGAATGTTGTTCGGCGCTCGGGCCCTAAATAGTAGTGTAGGTACCTACAGGAAACAAAGGGCGAGTAAATACTCTCTAAAAATACACTACTTACTACAAAAATACAAGCAGCCCAACTGTCTGATGGTTCTAGTTTAAAGTCTGTGTAAAAGCAATTCTGAGATTTCTTTCAAAAGACATTAAATATGTTGGAAAATAGTTGCTGAAAACATGTGGAAAGAGAGGGAAGTCTGGGTCTCCCTGCTGAAGCTGCTGTGGTTCAAACAGTTTTTCACCAGTTTTCACTCCAGGATTTTGTGGGCGGTCTTTAAAGTGTGGCTCGATGACACACTGAGGCCACCCTGAGCAGAGAGATAGAGATGAATTCATCTCACTCAGAGTGTTTCAAAGTTACTGCTTGACTGCCCCCATGAGAAAAGTTTTCAAATAGTTCCTCACACACTGCTTAGTTTAGGTATTTTTCCATGGAAGCATGCAAACTTTTGTAAAAACTTGTAAAAAAAAAAACGTAAGAGTGAAAACTGTGTGTGTGTTTGCTGAAACTAACATTCGAGCCCTGTAAATTCATACACAACCCCTCCTGATGAAACATGTTTCATCAGTCTAACAACCACTGTTGCTGCTTTGCAGGCTGTAACTACATGATAAACAGCAGGACTTCCTACTTCACACTCTCTGTGTTGGCTCGTTTACGATGCCCTTTTAGCCTGTTTTCTGACAGAATGCATAAACAAAATTCTATTTGGATGATTGCATGCAAATGCGATGGACAGAGGCAAACTGAGAAAGCTCTAACTTCACTGTAGGCAGCACGGAGTGAGGTGAAGAGGAGTCAGACAGTCAGCAGGATGTTATTCAGGCCCTTTTAAATTTGTCCCGCACGGCTTTCACAGCAGCTCAAATGCTCATTGTGTATTTGCGAGCAATAACTCTGACCAGTGATGTCTGAGCAAAACTTCTGAAAGCTCAACTCACAATGGTGCTGCTGCCAAGCCTGATAAATAAAAAAATATGATTTTTTTATCAGATCTATCAATGTGTCAAAGAAGTTTTAATGTTAACTGAAGTTCTCAGCCTCCCAGATGAAGTGTAATGTTAACTGGAAGTATTTGTGGAGAACACAGAACATCAGATGTATTATTCCTGCAGTGGATTCCAGTTGCTTCTAGAATTCAGTTTAAGGCATGAGATATGGAAATATTCAATATCTGTCTTGTTTCCCACAGTCAGTCACTGTTTCTCTACGAAAACATTCACAGTGTTGCACTCATTAGCACATACTAAACATTAGCTCAGATCCTGCATATCCTGGCCCCATCTTAACCAAACGGTAACTTCTGGTTAAAATGAAACTAACACAGAGCTGACAAAAAATGCAGTTGGTTCCAGAAGAGAGTCAGTCTCCATGTTGAAATGTCCAACTTCACAGCAGAAATAAACATGTTTACAGCCTGGTACAAAAAACAGTTTTGGTCTCTATAGCTAATTTCCCCGTTCATGACAACTGTACTGAGGGTGAATTTATATACAAATAAATTATATTATATTAAGGCTTAAAGTTATGCAGAATAAAAGAGTGAGCGTTTAAGAGTAGATGCTATGATTGACAGGTGGGTGCTGTCACAGGTGTTTTTTGAGTAACCACGCTTCATTCAGCCTGCCTCAGCTCCACCAATGCTCCACCTCTTTACCCATTTTTGGATTAGTAGGGAGTCTGCAGAGGCAGGACAGCCAAGATGAAGACAACCAGAGCCACCACACTGAGCTCTTCAGAAACCTGTGGGTTATGTAATGGACACTGCTTCCATGTTTTATACAGTCTGTGCTCCCAGCTCGCCTAATACTAGATGAGGACGTAGAGGAGCACTGATCAATCAGCAGCTAACTGGACATTGCACTTTTATTATTAGTAACTTGACAAGTAAATTCATGAAGCGTTTTAATATTTTTCTTTCTTTCTGGACTGCAGTAGCTCAGTCTGTAGGGACTTGGCTTGGGCAACGGAAGGGTGTCTGGTTCAAGTCCAGCACGGACCACAGTATGGAGTAGTTGGAGAGGTGCCAGTTCACCTCCTGGGCACTGCAACGTGGCAGCCCATCACTGCACTATCTCTCCACATTTGCATGTCTGTTCAGAAAATTCCATAGACATAGCATATTACTTTGTGACATGGGTCTCCAGGTAAATTAGAATATGCTGAACTCAGATGTGGTAATCACTATACTTGTTAAACCCGTCAACATGGCGTTAGTATTTAGCTTGAAGCACCACTGTGAATGAACTACCATTCACCATCCACATTACTGTCTTGATTTTCTTACAGGACTATACATCAACAGCGGTAGTTTGATCCCCGGCGCCTCCAGTCTGCATGTCGAAGTGTCCTTGGGCAAGATACTGACTCCCAAATTGCTCCTGAAGGCTGTGCCATCAGTGTATGAATGTGTATGAATGGTTAGCTCCTCACACTGATGAGCAGTTGAGTGAATGGGTGAATGAGATATGTACTGTAAAGAGCTTTGAGTGGTCGGAAGACTAGAAAAGTTTATATATGTACAGTCCATTTATCATTTACCATCAACTAATTTCTGAACCAGTTTGGGATTATTTCCAATCATATTTTCTTTTCACTCATTGTTTGATGCACGAGTTTTTATTGGTCTGTTTATCTGAACATTGTGTAACTTTGTTCAGAAAAAATATTGTTTTATTATGATTCATTATGAAGATAATCTGAGCCATCCTGCCATATTTATCTTAGCCAGTCAATGTTCATTTGAAAGAAAAATAATGCAGCTTCTCTCTGTTTTAACCACTTATTGATTAGAAAAGTTTTACCTTGGTAATGACGCAGATCTGAACAATCCACCTTTATCCAAACACACTTGTTGTGGGTGGGGGGTGAATGAGGTCACAGAAAATAAAGAAAGTAATAGAGAAGAAAATGAGAAAGATGTGTTGCTAGACTGTGGTGGGTGGGTAGAAAGAGAGAAAAATGGAGAGAAAGATGGAGAGAGAAACCTGAAGAAAAAAAAAACAGAAAAACTCAGCAGACTTCCAGTTTACACCTGTACTTCCTGTGCCAACCACATCAACATATCAGGAGCCAATCCTGATAGGGTGTGTGTCAGTGGTGGCCAAAATGATTAGAGCACCTGGCAGATGTGAAAATAGTGACCTTTATTTAGCCTCCAAAACATGATTTCATTTCATAATGTTCATGAAACATGCAGATGTTACAGCACAACAATTATCAGATGAAGCCAGGCCTACTGATTTGATCCACTTTGACATTGCATATTTAGCATGTCCACCTTTTGCAGTAGTTAAAGCAGCACATCTCTCTGCCATTGTGTCAATATATTTCCTGAGAACTTCAACATTAATGTTATCCCATGCCTTCTGCAACTCCTTTGAATGTACAATACATCTGTCCAGTTTGATTTCCAACTCACCCCAAATTTGCTGTTGAGGAAGCCAGTCCATCATTTTCAGTGTTTCAGCAGATTCCCTCTGTCACAGGAAGTTCAGACAATAGTTAGAAGAATGATTATGTTCATTGTCCTCTTGTGAAAATAAAGCCAGGCCTAATAAGATAACTCCCAGATGCCATTCTGTCTCAGCAGAATGTTGTGGTACTTTCTTATCCATGATGCATCAATTTTCACTAAGTGACCAGTTCCTGAGGCTGAAGTGGCCCCACACCATAATACTACCCCCTCTGTGTTCAACTGTTGTAATTCATTTTTATATCTCTCCCCCTCCCTCCATCCAACATGAAACTGAAACTGGCAACTAACCCTTGGCATGAATGATTTTCAAAAAATTGATAATGTGATTTATTCTTGATAGGTAGATCTTCTCAAAACTTAATAGATCAATCTGTTAGGATTTGCTCTTTCCCTGGTGTTTTTCTGTTCTTCATCTTCTGTGTCTGTTTAGTCTGTCTCCTCTGTGTGCTGCTGGGCGTGGCTGACCTCATTCTCTGACCGCTCCCCCGTTGAGCCTCACCTGCACAGCTCTCACACCTGCATCTCATCATCTCATCAGCTCCAGCAGTATTTAACTCCGCTTCACCCTCCCAGACGCTGCCAGTTTGTCATTGTACCTTTTGTGGTAACTTCATACTTACCAGCTCAGAGGAACTTACTTGTTGAAGATCTTTTGTTGTTGTTGTATTTTTGGGTGCCTGTTTTGGACGCCTGTTTGTCTGCTTCATCCTCCAGCCCTGCCATGCTCAGCATCCCTTTGTCCATCTGTCTTCATCATCCTCCCTTGGACCTCACCTGTAGTGTGTTTTTCATTTTGCATCTTGTAGATAAAACCTTTTGAGAATTTCCTGTCTGTGGTCTGCTTAGCACAATCTCTTCCAAACATATCACAGTGAAAATTAAACCACAAGTAACCTGATATGTATGAATAAGAATAAAAAGAGGAATGTGTCTCAAAACAAAATTATTCCAGCTTTATGGTCAGCAGTGTATATTAATTTAGAAGCATTTTATATAATCAGTTCTACAATAATTTAAATGAGAACACAGAGGTAGTGCATAGTGCTCATACACCCAGAGATCAGTTATGAACTGAAATTTGAGGTGGAGATGGTAAGTGGAGGTAAAATGACTAATTCAAAAACAATCTGTTCAGGATTCAACATTAGGATCCTCCTGAGTAAACTGTCTGTGGCTGAATATGGTTGACCTATTGTATTTTAATGTCTGTCATACTGGTAGTACTTGAGAAGTAGTGGAATCTATTCTGTGGTACTACATGGTGTAAAATGTTTGAGAAACACTGATTTCGAGGCATCATGTGGTCTGACTGCAAGCCCCTCACTTCACCCTCTGTGTCCTGCTTGAAGGAAAAACTGTTGGCTGCAAACTGACAGGAAAGGCCAGTGGCATTGTTTAGTTGTTGGTGGTTCAAGGCCCTGCGGCGTCAGGTGATTGTACACTAATGACAACATAGTTATGCAAATTATATTCCATTTCTGTCATATTCTGTAAATAGAGCTGCTTAAATCTGACACACTGGTCTCTGAAGACAGAGTGAGCTTTGGCAGACTCACTTTAAATACATATATTCTGTATATGTAGCCAGAAATGGCAAGATGATTTATGCATAAGAGAGAATGGTGTGTAAAGAGTTTACAATTGTATTTTAATATTTCTCGTGTAAAACCTGACTTTACAACAACAACAAAAACAAAAAAACATTGAGGATGTTGTAAGAAAAGTTGCTAAGATTTCAGTTCTGGATGATTTTTTTTTTTTGACATTTTGTTTTAATACGCAAGTCCCAGAATTCTGGGGGCATCAAAACAAACTGTCATTTTAATAAAGTAGTCAGGCAATAATTGGCCTTTTTCCATCATTGCGTGAGCAGCCGTGATCTGGTTGTATACTGCACATGAGTTTTTTGTATTGAAGGTGTGCAGCCTGTCGCCTGCAGCTCTTCATCTAACAGCTCACTGTGTCTGCTCCTGTTATAGCAATATTTAAAACTGATCTGCTGTCAAAAAATGTTTTTCTTAGACAATTTTTTAATGAATGATAGCGCATAGTGTCACACTCACTAACACTGTATTTAACAGCGTTGTTTCCTGTGACTGCTTCATAATAACAGTCAACTCATGTTTGGCCAGTTAAATGCTTAAAGTGAAGCTACAAGTAGGGAGAGACTAACACGGGACTCACACCGGGCGCGAATGGCAGCGTTACGGCTGCGTAGCGAACTAGCCGTATTCACACGAGATCACGCGAGAATCCCGAACATACGCGAGTCCCCGCGATAAACTGTGTATAAAAGAAACAACAACAACAAACAGCTAACTTTGCTTCTCCGACGTGGGAGAGATTATAAAAAGGATCTGTTGTGTCATAAATTATTGTGTGTTGTTCCACTTCAACAACTAGTCTCTCGTTGTTCATGTTGAGACTCTTTGATTGACTGACAGATGACCTGGTGCCACCGGTCATAACGTAATGTGGAGGTGAAGCTGTGACAGGCGACATGAACTGCATTTTGTGTTTTATTTTGAAAGGGGGCGGAAGTGTATTATGCTGATTCTGTCTCAGATTTCCTGTTTGGTGCTATCTGCTCTGTTGAAATTGACGCGGTTTAGCAACGGCTTGCGTCAAAAATAGAAGTGCTACGTAAAGATAGCGCTGCGGAGTGGAGAGACGCTTCTGGGACGCTGCTGAGACGTTCTGCAGTCAAAGTAACAGGTAACTAAAGTCGTAAAGAGTCAAGATTTTCTCTCGGAGGAGGAGGAGATGTCAAGCAGTACAAAATGTAAGTTTTCAAGTTCAAGTACCTCCAAACTGTACTGTACTGTACTGTGAGCACAGTGATCAGGTATACGATTCAAAGAAAAGTGCTTTTTTAAAATTTTATTTTACTTTTAAGTTCAGAAAAATCCATCAGGGTCAAGTATTTAACGTTACACACCTCACATACCTTTGTATGTTCTGGATTTCACCTTTATGAGATGTGACCTTTTAGCTCTATCAGGATCTGCACACAGTGTCATGGTGCAAGACGTGCTCATAAAACAAGCACTGCAGAATGTTTTGTTTCTTAATTATTATCTTATCTTATTGTTACATACATTTTGTTTTCTCAGCCCGTGCAGAGCAGAGGGCTGTGTCTGTCTGACATCACTGTTTCAGAGCCTCACTTCAAGCTTTACAGGAGGTCATGATGTTAGTTGCCAGTTTAGCTTAAGCTTAGTTTTTCATCACTGTATCTAAAATTACTATTAGCTGAAGTAATGGGATTTCTGGATTTCTGAAAAATTGTGGAGAATTTAGAGGCCTGAAAGCTATTTTGTAAAAGCTAGTCTCCATTTTGAAAGTTTCTGCTGTCTTAAGGACACTTAAGACAGCAGTGGTGACAAACTTCTTTCCTGCACAAAGCTGCTAAACTAAATCTGAACTGACTGGACCCTTCATTCTGTTCTTTTTGCAACATGTTTGCTTATTGTTACTTTCCTGGGTTTGATTTTTAAAAAATCATTATTAAAATGTATTATTGAATGTAGTGTCTTTTTGTTTCAAATGTTGGATGTCAGAGCTGGTGGTGCTTTTTCTTTTAGTTACTGATCAGAGCTTAAGTAAGATGTCTGGTTCCCACTGAGAGCATGCCTAATGAACCTGAGTCTTTCATGGCAGCTTCAGAGGTTGTTCAATAAAATGATTTCTTCCTACAAGACTCATAGTGAAAGCTGAGCAGCATTCACACCCAAAGTAAGCCAGTGTATTTCATAGTCAGTGTTTTACTGAGAGTTATGAGAGGCTTCACTTTACTGGGTTCAACTTTTACTGGCAAGTATAAAAGCAACTCAAGAAAGTTCCCAGAGAACACATCACTGTCACATGAGAAACTGTGTAAAGATGTGGGTTTTGAATGAACCACTTGCAACACGGAATGTTGTGTTGACATTGAATTGATTCTTTCACAAACATCCAAAACAAATAGTTATTTTCAAAGCTTTGGAGTCATTTGGTCAAAAAAGTAAATTAATAATAAATAAATCAACCGACCTTCATTAATGTTTCCTGCTGTTATTAATATATATATATGTATGTATATATATATGCAAGCATTTTCCTCAACAACAGGAGGAGGAAGCACTCCTAGGGTCTGCCCCGGGGTATTCCAATCACATGCCCGAACCATCTCATCTTGTTCCTTCCAACATGAAGGAGCAGAGTTCCTCTTCTCTAAGGCTGAGCACAGCCACCTGCCAGAGGATGCTCATTTGGGCCACAATCTCATTCTTTCGGTCAACACCCAACGCATATGACCACAGGTGATGGTTGGAACATAGATGGACTGGAAAATCGAGAGCTTTGCCTACCAGCTTAGCTACCTCCTCCCCTTGATGGTCTGGTACAACATCAGCAGTACTGCAGATTCTGCACCAACCCACCGGTTCATCTAACGCTCCATTTTCCCATCACTCGTGAACAAGATCCAGAAATTATATTTATGTCATATTGTGCCAATCAGTCCCCTAAATCTAAAGATCTCGATAATGATAACAATGATAACCCAACCTGTGGAAATACAAATTAATTAAGAAGAAGAAAAGAAATTGTCCTTCAAGCAAACATGCTGGACATAATGAATGAAGCAAAAATGATACCACATGTACCTCACACTCTGCTGGTGTTCAAAAGATATGCTGAATGCAATTTGCACCAATACAAGCAACACACCCTTAATATTGTTGGCAGCATGTCGTATTCTATGGAGGTTCAATATGTCCACATCCATATAACTGTGTGTGTGTGTGTGTTCAATCTGCACTGTACGTGTAAATGTATCCTGTCTGTCCAGTTGCCCATGTCCTATTTCTGTACTTTTTGCCATCATTGCTGAGTATACTCAAGTTAGCTCCTGAGAGCTCTCGAGCTCTGCTTTGCAAAGAGAAGTTAGGCGAGGCAAGAAACTGAAGCAACTGGCTGTCAGACAAGTTTTCAACAAATCCCCAGGTTAGCTAAAGTTATTTGGAAAAGAAATGAAGGAAAATGGTAAAATTATTACCCAAACTGTCTGAAAACATCCATCACAGTTTACATACCCACTTCCTGCTTTAAACTAGACCTGCTGTATCTATTGTGATTGTGTGTGTGCACAGTTTTTGTTTTTGTGCTCGCACTAACTTTCACTTTCAAAAAAGTAGATAATTAGCTAAACTGTTGTCTTGTTTGCAAGTTCATCTCCTACAAAGTTCCAGCAAGACATCTGGCTGGGGACCTTGTTGCATTCCCATCTGTCTCTATGTCTCAGTTTATACAGTAAGTTTAAAAGATAGATTGGCTATATGGCTAAAAGCAAAGTATAAAGAGTTAAATAATAAACTAATTCTAATGGATAAATGATTAAAATAGATAAAGCTGAAAGTCATTGATAACTGAAATATTAATTGGTATTAATAAATGAATGCAAATAATGCTTTAAAACAAAGCAGAACACGTTTTAAACAAACCACAGTGACAATGAACTCAAAACTATGAATCTACACAAAGAGAGTCAAATAAAACATGTCACAGAACACAATTAGAATTTTACTTAATTTTTTTATTGCACATGAAATGACATACATACATGTAACATGTACAAGAGGAACACACACTGCAAGATGCTTCTGCATTCATTTATTTCCAACATATCGTGTCCTCACATCTTAAATATTTCTTTGTCCTTCTTAAAAGTCAGGAACATGAGAAACCTGTAGCATTGAATACATACATTTTAAATTATACAGTTTTTTAAAAGTTTTTTTAAAAAAGTGTCAGTTCATCGTCTCTGCCACCTTTGTGTTAACGTCTGAGCCGTGGAGCAATCAAGACCGACATATCTGAGAGTGAGAAGGGAGATAGGGCCTCTCAGGACTTAAGCAATCAATAATCATTAATAATAATATGAGTTATCATTATCTTAAAATCAACTCTATAAGCAACAGGTAGGAAGCCAGCATCAAAGTTATGTGATCATGTCTCCTGAATGACCTGGAGAAAATAGATGAAGGTAAAAGAGATGGTTCAATTAGTAGAAATGTCACTGGTAGGAGTATGAATGTAAACCTGATCAAACCAACCTTATCATTGACAGATTATATTTTAAAAAATGACTGCACTGACTTTTACGTGTTGAATAGTGTTAAATAACATTCCATTTGGGGTGATGAAGGGGTGTTTCAGTTCGACTGATAGGACTGTGGGGCTCTGTCTGTCTGTCTGTCCGGTGTGCTATTATATAGCACACCGGTCTGATATTTCGGTCTGTGTTTAGTCATTTTGGTGTTTTGTATCTGCAGGCTGCGAGCCTCGACTCCACCCTGCGTCATCTGACCAGTTATTCCCCACAGATTCATTAGCAGCTCTTCCCTCCTGACTCTTAAATGTCACACAGAGAGCAGACAGACAGGAGGGAGGAAATGAGAGCAGTGAGAGACAAAGGAGAAAAAAAATACTCGAAACAGAGCAGGAGAACTCTTCCCCATCTTTAATGAACTATTTCAATCATGACAAACAGATAATATGGAAGACTAATTACATTCTTTCCATCGCTCTGTTTAATTAATTCAGTGACACATACTGCACAGCTTGACTCTGGCCCCAACCCAAATCTTCTGGACACCAAATCCAACATGAAGGACCACATGGTGCTGTTTGTTCACTTTTATAGGCGACATCTTAACTACAAATTCTTTTTGCTTTGCATCAGTCTGATTACAAAGTCACAAACACAGTTCTACAAACACAGTTCTACTGTGTTGTAGCTTTCCACAGCTTCAGAATCAAATGAATGGAACGGTGCCTGAGAGTTTTAAATCATGAAGCATTAAAGAATCAGTTTGTAATACAGTAATGTACAAGTAATCTAAATTCCCATTAAATCTCTTTCTTTCGAAATATTATAATTTATCCTTCTATTGGAAAAGAAAACAATGCTTAAGCATTGTTAAGCAGCATTAATAAATAAGAAGCATTATTTTAACATTCTGTCCAACACTTCTTACCTCATAAGGAATTATGAATAAAAAGTTATGATGCACATTGTTGATGATTGTTGATTAATTAAATATCATATAGACTATTTGTTTCTGGGAGGTCAGTAAAATTACCAAAACAGCAACGAGCTTGTGATGGCCACAGCTGTGACCACACAACCATAAAGGTCTGTATCCATCTGCACTCACACATTTGTTTATAGTTAAGTTTGTTTATACACGTTATACATTCAGTTATTAGTTTACAGTAGTTTAACACTTAGTATTGAAATGAATCAGGTTTTCTGTTTCATAACACTTTATTGTTTCTTTTTGACAGTACATTAGTTTTCTATTTGGAGCGCGCACATTTAGTTAGCTTTTGTACAGTCTTTTGTTTAGTATGGTTTCTAATTTGGTTTATAGTTTCTTTGAGTTACCGGTGCTGGTGCTGCTGTTGCTGGGAGCTGGGAAGGCTGGATAAAAAGGATCCGCCCCACAAGCTCAGCCATTTTGTGGAAGAGTGCTGATTGGGTCAACCTAAAGTGCCCACACATCATGGGGGGATTTATTGCTTTGTTTACTCTTTTTAGACAATTAGTGATTTCATCTGGTTTGATTAAGTATAGATTATGTTTATTCTAATAAGGTAATTTTCCTGATTTGTTTTGTTAGTAAGTTAGCTGTCTTGTGTTTGGTGTTTGTGTTAACCCCTTTTGTGTTTGGTGTGGGCTGATCACCCACTATATAAGTTCCTCCTTTGTGTTCAGTTGGCAGGTCTGTTTGTTTGATAATGATTTGCTGCTGCTGTGCATCTGTGTCTCTCTATCTCTATCACAGGTTCCACTGCTACTGTAATCATTTTACCATTTATTGTAATTGATTGTCATTTTATCATTCATTGTAATTGTACAATATGTTTGTGTTGATTGTTCTGTACATGTGACATCCATTGCACGTCTGTCCGTCCTGGGAGAGGGATCCCTCCTCTGTGGCTCTTTTCCTCACTGGAACCAAGAGTCTAAGGACAGAGGGTGTCACTCCCTGTACAGATTGTAAAGCCCTCTGAGGCTAAATGTGTTTTGTGAATTTGGGCTATACAAATAAATTTTGATTTGATTTGATTTACAAATGAGCAATGCCAGCCTTTAAATCTCATTATAAAGTGTTACCCATGAATCTTATTACTTCACATTAAGTTTATGCATAAGTCTTGCATTTTAGACAAATTTCTTTTGATTGTACAAACCTGCACATTTTCGAGGCACATTTACTGCCTCAAAACTTTGTCAAACATTCCAGCACAAAAACTACTTGGTTGTGTTATAGGAAAAGATAATCAGTTATCAAAACTTGCCTGTAAGCCAATTAGCTTACAGTGTACAGTTGGGCCGAAGTTCTTTTGGCTGGTTCAGGTTCAGTCCACTCAGACTGTTGATCAAGGTTTCTTTTCGTTCTTATGTTCTCAAAGAGGCTATTTTCTCTCAAGTAGACAAGTAAAAAATTGTCTTTGGGCCAGCAGGTCTGAAACTTCCTGGTAACGCTGTATGTTGTATGCAGATGATGATGCACTATTAATATGAGTTTTGAGTGACATACGAAGCCAAAACAAACCAATGAATAATACAGCTTTAAGCATGTATTTTTGTACTTTTCTTCATTGTAGATGGTGTTGCACAGCTAGCCACGGCAAAACATGCAAGTTAGAAATGAAAAGATGTGCAGTAGCAAGACTCACCAATATGAGTGATCACAATTACCGCCTGAACACGGTCACGGTGTTGCATGGAACCTCTTTACTAGCTTACCGTGTACACATGAATTACATCATCTCCAACATGGCTCAGCTCTTTCCATCTTTAACATGTTGGCCCAAAACCTTTTGCCTCTGTACAGTGTTAGCTTTCAGCTCTGCCCCATTGATCAGCTTCTGATTGAGCTCAACTTACTCTGGGAAT
Source organism: Nibea albiflora (assembly GCA_014281875.1). NCBI lineage: Eukaryota > Metazoa > Chordata > Actinopteri > Sciaenidae > Nibea > Nibea albiflora. Next base: position 23,512,381 of record CM024798.1, on the reverse strand, counting down.
ACCTTGCATGTTCATCAAAGCAGTATCAGCAGTTTATGAGTGTACTGGATTGTTGTTGGAGATTGAGGAGAATGAGAATGGGAATGACCAATGAGAATGAAACTGTGTTCCAGTGTTTCAGAGAACACTATCTGGTACAACCAGGTCAAGACCTGAAACCTTGACTGCAGGAAGAATCCTACAGCCATCCCTATGGGCAGAACACAGTTAAAGTCATGGCTGCACCTTGTGTGAAAGGATAATGTTCATTTCACCAGCATATGAAGGAAGGAGAAGCAACAAGTTCATCAACTCTGACTCAGAGTACCTGATGAGGTGAATGCTTGATCAGATATGTACTTATTGAGAGAAGTACAGACAAGATTGACCATCCCTCCTTCACCAAAAGAGACTTTCCAGTCTCAGATCCAAACACTGCAAAATATTACCTGAGTCTGTGTGGGTCAAACTCTACCCCCAAATAGATAAAATACTGAAAATCTGTGCTGGTCTGATTGATTTATCATTCATGAGGAAGCACAGGGAAGTGATGCAGAAAGACAAATTGAAGGGAACACATAAAGTGGATGTTTGTCCGTCACAAGAACAAACGAATAAATGTTTTATGGATGTACAAAATACCAAGATATGACTGAAGCTTTGCATCTCTATTAAAAAGAAAAAAAACATAAGTTTGTTATAACATTACAAAGACACGGAGACACAACAAAACTGTGAGTTTTTCAACAACCGCAGGAGCCCCACACAGTGATAGTTTCATTTTGTGCTCTAAGAATAGAGAGACAAGTTTGTTGTGAGAGACGCATTGAGCTCCACAAGTTCTCATTAAGTTCAAGGCCGAGGCAGAAATCCACGTGATGTGGAATGATTGTGTCAGACAGCGGTGCTGGTGCGGTATGCCTGGCTTCTCCAGCTGCTGACGGCTGCAGCCTCCTGACAGGATGGAAAACGTCAGCGGAGATGACAACAGCAAATGATCCTTCACACAGAGGAACAACAGAGCAGAGGTGAATCCGTGATCTATCTATTTCTCTCTGTGTCTGTCTCCTCTCTGTCTCTCTCTCTGGTTTACTCTCTATCTCACCACCCCAACAATCTAGGTCAGCCTGTCAGCGTGACTGTCTGCCCTCCATCTTCCCTCCATCTATCCATCCTTCCCTCCATCCCTCTATCCATCCATCCTGCAGATGAATACAACACCCACTGCCCCTGTCAATCACAAACTGATTAGTTCGGCGTTGTCATAGCACCCGTCAATCATTTCGCCTGCATCTACCTACTTACCTGTCTGTCTGTCATTCAATCAGTGTATGCATGAATGAGGTAGGCTGGGAAATGTACTGCAGCTATCTTCACTAAAATCAGATGGAGTGGGCACATCCTGGTCACTATTTTGGAGAATTTCAAATCAACACTGATGTTATCTGCTCAAGAACCTAATTAATTCCCTAAATAAATACAGTGATTGTAGACGGCAACTAAAATGTTGCATGTCAAATGTCTGCAATGTCAAATTATGGCTGTAAAAACACAGCTGATCCACCTTCAGAATAGATTTCACATATTAGTCTCTGCAGTAATTTGAGGAGCTGGCATCTTTCAATCACAGCTCAATTAAGGCATCAAAACACACTGATGGGTGGAGCTCATACAGCATGTGTAAAGACGGGTAACGTCAGTCACAGGCATCAGAAAGCTGATATAGTTGGTCTGTAAATTATGATGATGAAAATGGAGCTGGTAGCACTTTCAGTGTTTCCATCATAGCCTTGAACAGCTTTCCTGACACTGTTTTTTTATTAGTTTAACCATCTAGACTCAAGTAGAATTCTTGAATGTTGCTGCAGTTTTTTTTTCTCCCCAATCAACAAACCAGCTCCACTGAATGACAGAAAGAAATTGACAATCACATGTTGTGTTCATTCTAAAAGCACCAAATATGTGGCACTTGTCGCTTTTTAAATTGAGTTTGATTCAAATACAAAAACATCAGAAAGAAAAAAAACAAACTCAAATAGTAGTGAATAGATATTTCCTTCATAAGAACAAACAGCAGTACTGCTGAGGTGGGTTGCTGTGGGCATGTCTGTATGTGCTGAATGTAACCGCTGTGAAACAATCAGGAAATCACTTTTTATTTCTCTGATTAATGACAGCTTTATGGAGCCCAGTGCTCACTCTCTGTTGTTGTTACTCTCTCTCACTCTCTCTCGCTCTCTCTCTAATCATTGGACACAAATCTAATTAAACTTCTTTGTGTCATTATTTGCAGCATAAATTGTGAGTCAGACTCAGATTTAGAAGCTGGTACATGAAGTAAACAAAGTGAGATCTCACACACAGGGAGATGATCAGAGTTCAGTCCATGAATCCACCTGGATAGTCTCTGCTTCAGAGACATTTCAGGCTGTCTGTGGAGGTTTGACCGATCTGAGTGTCTGATTGGGAGCTGCAGCGTGGCGTGGGGGTCCCAAAAGTTGAATCTGGCTCAACTTCTCTGCCTGTGTTGCACACGACTCCCACTGAAATGAATGCTTCCCTGTTCCTGTCTGAACGTGGCCTATTTTTGCCACGTTTAGTTCTGTTGTGTTTCAACATTTTTATTTTTATATTATTTTTACTTGTGCAGATGCGTATGTGTGTGTGTTTATGTGTAAGTGTGCAAGGATGTGTGTGTGCCATAAAGCCCTGCCTTGTGTGTGTGGATGCCCTTGACTTATTTTGGCTAGTGTTGGAAAATCTGTGTTGCCTGTTGCTCATCAGGAACCATCTGTGGTGATAACAGATTTACTGTGTGTCTGTGTGTGTGTGTGTGTGTGTGTGTGTGTTTGTGTGTGTGTGCGCACACACACACACACACATACACACAGACATACACATGGACAAACACAAATATGCTTCAAAGCAAAAGAAATCTAAAAGATAAACTCTCGAACTGCTACAGGCAGAGCCACTATGGAGCGGCCCCTCTATGGCTCTGGCCCTCAAAGGGCTCTGCCATTATTATTATTTATTCATTATCTAAGTTTTTATGAACAAGTTTTCACACTCTAAGATTTAAAACTGTTTTGTGGTGGCAGGTCTTTTACTGTAGTGGTTTAGGGGTCTACCACCACATTTTCAATTTCCTTTCTGGGTCTGGCTCATGGTGGCAGGAGAATAAGCAATGTAGAAGATGTTCCACTCCATAGCCACATTCAGCAGCTCCTCTCAGGGCATCATGGTGCCCCCAGGCCATGTGGGATATACAGTATATAATTCCTCCTGTGTCTGCCACAGAGTCTCCTCCCAGTTCGATGTGCCCCGTAACTCACAAAGGGAGGTTCCCTGGAGGCATCCCTATGAGACTACCTCCACTGGTTCCTTTCATCATGAGGTTCTAGTCTGTGCTCTTCACCCTATCTCTCTAAGTGTGAAAGCCCACTGAATGTAATACATGACACCATGTTTTCCCTTTTACATTTTCAATGAGTGAGGGTAAGTCACTTTGAAAGACTTTGAAAGAGTGTGTGATGTGGGGCTGGGAAGTGATTTGAAAAAGGAAGTGACAGCCAAAAGGTGAGGCAGTGGTTGGCCAAGAAGGTCAGTCCTTACCTGGATAGATATTAATGCCTGTGGTGATAAAGAGCTGTAGTGTAGCTTTTGGGATCCCTCTTCTGCACACCCAAACAATACAGATACAAACAAGTGCTCCTTTCTGACTGACAACCCAGCTGACATTTCACTGTTACAAAAAGGCAAGGGATCATCAAAGTCATTCAGATTTATCTGCTTGGAAATAATTGACTATTTTAGAAGTTCTCCAAATTAAAAACAAAATCATTGCCCATGGCCTGTAGAAGGAAACAGAAATGATCTGACACCTGTATCATCAGGAAGTAATTTGTTTGTGGTTAAGGTTATGAAATGACTGTGTTCATGCTGCAGTGTTGACTTTCGGTATTTCCCATAAATGGGAAATGAACAGCAGCACCCCAGTTTCCCATAAAGCAGGATAATGCTAAAAAAAACACTAACACTAACTGATGATAGGACATTGGAAAGCGAATAGAAGTCTCCAGTGAGTCTCCAGTCCAAGTCCATTGTTTTGTTGACCCATCTATCCACCCTGACCTTCTCCCCATGCAGACTTTGTTGTTTCATAGCAATGTTGCCTCACTTCCTCCTTTTCTTCTGTCATAACTACAATCATCGCCTGACTGATTTACTATTAGAATGTAATTGGTGGAAATAGATGATGCTATAACGCATCATTCGGAACAACAGACCAGTCAACCGTCCCTCGAGCCACACCACCAGAATGACGAGATTAGTTATAGTTTTAAGAGTGATTCAACATTCACGAAATACAAATGCTCGCTTTAGTAGTGGAACACTTGCACTGTTTTGTTTAATTTAATCCATTTCCTCCAAATTTTGCTGTTATACCCTCAACATTTTGACACCCAGCACTGTGCAGATCCACTGTTGATGCCAGCTTTCAGCATTTTTTGTAGACCCTGATATTTGCCTAAAGGCAGAGATCATGTTCGCTGATGTTCATGTTCATCTGCCCAAGGCAGTAGAATAATATATTAGTTACAGAGGTTCAAATCTCCCTTTACAGCTTCTTCAGTGACTAGTGGATACGCTTATTCAACATGTTCAGCACAGGAAGCTCTGCTAAATCACCATCCCCCTCTAGTTTGCAAGAAAGCTTCCAAGCAGCTTCAATCTGCTGCTACTGTACCAACTAAAAAGAGAGGCCATGGCTGGTGATGAACAGTTTGAAGGATATTCCAACACATCTACAAACAGCTGAATGACCCTTCATTAAGAGACAACAGGAACGGTCAAATGGCCTCAAATTAGAAAGAAATTATAGAAAGAGAAAGTTACCACATTGAAAGAACACGTCTTCTGTGGGAACATGTGGAGGACCATGAGAGCAGTCAAAGGAAAGACAAATGAGCCCCAGTAATCCTGGTGGAGTTGGGATGTCTGGCAGACTTTTAATATTTAACAAATTGGGACAATTTAACTTGTTTGAGTTGTTGTTAGTCCTGCAGGGCAAAGGACCTTGTGCTGTAAGGAAGCACATCTTTGTTTTAGACTTCAGTTGCAATTAGTAATTATAGACTTTTTATCCATCAGCAAGGTTGACACCTACAAGCAGAAAGATAAGAAAATAAAGATAATAAATAAAATAGACCAATATATGAGTTTACAAGTTAAGTATTTGTTTGTATTATGTAGAGCAATGGTTCACACCTTTTATCTAAGAAAAGCTGTCCCAGTGATGAAGAGGTCACAGAGGTGTGGCCTATGACATCCTTTCCACCATCATTTTCGTAGCCAATGGTGAAGCAATACCTGGCCATCAGACTACACAATATCAGACAAACAGGAATGCAAAACAATTTGTCATCATTGTCAAAACCATCATCGACCAACCAGTTCTTGCGAGGCTTGCCAGTAGACAGCAATGCTTTAGAAGCCATAATTCTGAGCATTCATGAATCTTTATGCCTGACTGTCCACAAGCTATGTTTGGTCAGGGTTCAATGTAAGGACTGATGCAATGGAACCCTTGACATAGTCACTGCATGATCAACATCTAAGTCTCTCAAAGCCAATAGCCACTACATCAAAAAGAAGTCTGCAAAACCACAAAAAGTGCCAGAAACCAACATGCTGATGTAACTGACTTTATAATACATGGCTGTTTTAGGAAATGGAAACAGTTGTTGTGAACATCCACAAAACCCTGAGTGCGCATAGTGCTGCATACAATGATTAATGTCTGGACCAAGACCACTGGTTCAAACCTCATCTATTTTATAAAGAGATTTCTGATACTCTGTTAATAAATTTACATAAACTTATGTATGAAATCTATGTAAATTTAAACATACATAAATCATACAGTACATTTGAAAGGAACAGGAGGCTCTTCCTGCCTCTTGAGTAAGTAGTCCTTTCACTCTCCATTAGAACCCGTTATTATCTATTATGTATTAGCAAAGGTTTACATCATGCATTCAGATGATCACAAAAATGCTCTATTACCACAAACATATCAGGACAATACAGCCAAGGGAGTCCAGATGTGATTCAGGCTATTGTGTAGAAGAGACAGAGAGGGGTGGTGATGGGAGGGGTAGAAATGAGCATTCATGCCTCACAAATCATATTTTCCAGGCTTCACACAGTCAAACAGTTGCAGGTAATAATCTAAATACGCTTTTCTCCAGCTTCTCCAGAGTCCTCTTCACCACATTAATATTTTCTTTTGCAAACAACTGTCATCATCTGTGAAAAGCAGCACCTATCCATATGTGCATGCATGTGAGTTAGTTCAGACTTGAATGGAATGGGAAAACTGCTGATGCAGTCAAGGGCTTCCACTGAGGAGAGACCAAAATTACATTTTTTAAAGGACGTTTATGTTAAGAAACAGCTGGTGTCTGAGTGAAAACTCTTTTGTAAAAATCCACTATTTGTTATCTTAAACCATAAAAATACAATAACAGGTGATCCTGCAAAATCAGCTAATTAGTGCCGAGTGCCTACGACACGAGGCACCTACTCCCATAGCTAGCATTTCCCATAGGAATGCATGGAAAACCCCGAAAAACATAAAAATTAAACAGCCATTTTCAAAAATGAACTGCTCTGGCATATTTTCACAGAGAGACTTCATTTAAACTTTAAAATGGAGGTACTCTTGCCTTCTCTTCATTGATTCACTTCATTTATCGACACCTTTTACCGTTTTTAAACTATCAAGGCTCAAAGGTGAGAAGGTTTTTGGTCAAATTTCGAGGTTTATAATGGGTGTGTATTGCACGAAATATTTTGTTTAATTTTTTATGTTGTTTGTGTTTAAATCTGCTGTTGCTGTGCCTATGATGCGACATATTAGTCAACTGATTTGACAGTGAATCCAGCAGGACTGTGTTAAATCATAACATAATTTCTAGCTACTAAAAATTAAAGACATGCTAATTGCTAACACTAGGCGGCCATTTTAGCAGTAATCGTCACTGAATTTGAACATGTCTGTATAAAGAGACAGCAGAGCAGCTAGCGCGTTAGCGCTAGCCACTAACTGACAGACAGTAACACAGACTAACACAGACACATAGACCAACACAGACAGGCACACACACAGAGACAGACAAGACAAACACACCACACACACACCTAACAACTTTCACAAATTTTGCACTACAGAAATAAAAATGATATCACTAGATTCAGCTCATTTAGAACATTACTACTATATTGACCTTATACAAACCTTCTGCACATGAGCAGCTAGGGTGTTAGCGCTAGCTGCTCATTGTATTAAAGACATGATATTTTCTAACATTAGCAGCTAGCACATTAGTGCTAGCTGTTCATGGTAGTAAAGATATTCTTATTGCTAACATTTGCAGCTGATGCTAGAATTAGTGGCTAGTGCGTTAGCGCTAGCTGGTCATGTGTGTAAATAAACATGTTAAATATTACTATTTGAGATGTGCTTTTTCACTACAGAAGCCCGGCAACAGCCCACTCGGCACTTTCAAAATTTCCGCGGGAATTTTCTAGTTTCATCCTAATTACCAAAAAGAATGTGTGCTACTAACAATGTTGATAGTTCTGACCTTTGAGGAACAAAGTGTTTTGAGCTTAAAGGAGGACGCTATTGCAACTAATTAGCTGGATCCCAGCTTGCGAACCCCTTATGAGTGACCACCAAGTATTGGCAGTATTGCCTCTATACCCTCTGTTCTTTTAAATGTGGCACATTTAACAATCAAGTCTAATCCCACTGTAATCTGTTAGATAAATAATAGTAGATATAGTAAATGGGCTAAAACATTCAAACAGCTCAGGAAGCACTCGACAGGGAGAAGCCTTTTCACTTTTGTCTGATTTTACAACTGTACCTTTGACATTCGCTGCGGAGCCGTGCAGAGGCCCTCTTCTGGGACACTTAAGAACCAGACCGCGGCAGAGCCAGTGGGGTTTGAAACATTGGCTATTGCTGTGGTGACCGCAGCGCACACACAACGTGTTGCTCGTGCCTGGCGGATTTTAGGGGTTGCTCTACCTATGTGAGTAGTGTTTGAGATTTGCTATTGTGAGTCCAGAAACAAGGTTTTGTGTTTCAGCTCTGTTTGACGACACCTGAGGTTGCTCACCATCTTCTTCATGCACATTTGCAATTTATTGCATGTTGAGCATCGGTCTCTTTTCACACACGTCACGCAAACCTATCATTAAAACATTTGCAATTTATTGATTGATTAATTGAAAAAAAGCTGTCATATGTATACTGCACAGACTGTAACTGGGGATACACACCAGGGACATAAGCGCCACGGATGACAGCAGCATAATGGCAGTGTAGCGTATTCACGTCCTCGCGATAAACTGTCCCCGCGATAAACTGTCTATAAAGGACAACAACAGCTCACTTTGCTTTTCCGACGTGGAAGAGATTATAAAAATGATCTGTTGTGTCATAAATTATTGTGTGTTGTTCCACTTCAACAACAATTAGTCTCTCATCCTTTGATCGATTGACTGCTGACCTGGTGTCACCAGTCTTGACGTAATGTTGACGTGAAGATGTGATAGGCTACATGAACTGCGTATTGTGTTTTATTTTGAAAGGGGGTGGAAGTGTATCACGTTGTGGAATGAGAGTTGCTGCTGGGACGTTCCGTGGTGCTTGAATTTGAAGTTTTTTTTTTGTTTTTTTTTGTAGAACACAAAATCACAAGATCAGAGAATGAGAATCCATGTTGCCAGGCTTCAAGCTTTGTGCCTGTGTTTGAACTCAGTTGCCAATCAGCGCCCTATGAGGAACTACTAGCAGTCATAGCAGGAGCTACAGATGTGTTTTAATGATAGGTTTGCGTGACGTGTGTGAAAAGAGACCGATGCTCAACACAAGAACGACTGTTAATGAGGACAGTGTGGATGCTCCTAACATCAGTTACATCAGAGCTGGAGTAAAGAACGACACAGCAAACTTTTCCGGAGGGTAAGACATGTTTTTAGTCTTCTTCTGATGTGTTATACGGTTCATTGATCCTGTTCGTCCACGATAGACAGTGACAGACAGACTGTTCATCCAGTCACCTGGCCTATGTTTTTTGAAGGTGCCTGCCTTTTTCTAAACTGGATGGTTCAGTTTAACAAACCATCTTGTGCAGTCTTGACTTTGAAGCCTCTTGGCTTCAAAGTCAAGTCTTTCAGTGTCACAAACTCAATGAGCATTTGATCCATTGAAAGGTCTAAAAGTCTCACAATTCAATCATTTTTATTCCCATTTAACTCAGCAGATGGCTGTACCAGAAGTTAGCAGCTTGGCCAGTCTCTAGTACGTCTGTTCTATGGGTCACACAATGCTGAAGCATACGCTGGAGTTTTTTTCTTTTTGGCTTCATACACCATTAAACAGATTCCATTGTACCCAGTTCTCTTTATACAACAGGGTTTCCGTGGGTCATTAAAAAAGCATTAAATGTAATAAATTAAATAAATACATTTCAAATAAATCATATAGATTTAGCTAAAAGTAAGGCCTTAAATGGTTTAAAAAGCATTAAATATAATTCCCAGAGGAATAAGTCGCCATGGGAGTAATGAATCGTCATTCATTCATTCATTCATTTTCATGCATTACCTTCCCTCGGCTGTCTTGGTTGACACGCCTCTGCAACATTGCGCGGACATTGGAGGCAGTGCCTCTGGACTGGTTTCTATAGCCTCAGCCCTGACAAGATACAGGATGCACCTTGATGAAGAAAGAGGGTGCCATGCCTGGACTTCAGAGGAAAGCATTGGAAGATGAGCTGGGAGAACTGAAAAAGAAAAAGACAGTGTTGACGGAAGTGTGCGCCAGCCTTCAGAAGGATGCTGATCTACTAGCTGAGGAGGCTGAAAACAAACCTAGCACACTCATGGCGGGTTGATGACAAAATCTAAGGAGTCTAAGGAGGAGATAGAAGGATGCTCCACAACCCCCGTTCTGGCATATATGACCCTGGAACAAAAACATTCAAGAAGCCAGTCTTAGAAGAAGAATGCAATCACAGGAGAAGAACCACCAAAGCAGCAACATGGCAGAAACTATATGATTATCCACCTTGCTGTTCGAAAATGCTGGTCTGCCGCCTGACTCCAGGTGTTTATTATTATGTGACATAATAGGTCAACTGAAAAGGGGGCCATATTCACCCGCTGTAACGACGCATATCGCCACCTAGTGTTGAGGAGGAGGACACATTCTTGTCAGTTATTCGATTTTTTCAGTTGCATGTAAACTGGGACAAGGACAGAAGTCCGGTTAGATGCCAAAAATTTAATTTTTCGTATACATGGAGTGCTTCATCCTTTCTAAGTGCTATTGCCTTAAGTAGAGCTCTGATAGTTAGGTTTAATGTTGAAGTGCCCCTAAGACAGTTGTTATGGCTGTATATAAGAGGCATTATTCATTAGGTTTGCTCAGCTGAAAAGCATCTGCCATCGACTCGCATCTGCAATCACAACTATGATATAACAGCTGCATTTTTTTTGCATGCAAATATATGCAATGTTTTCCCATATCTGAGTGATCCGAACACAGCATATTTAAAAATGGGCTCTTCTGTTTCACCGTGCCCTTCAGCGCTTAATTGTTTAGTGAAACTCTATGCTACATCAATGCATAAATAAGCCCACAGAGAGTAAGAGAGGGAAAGAGAGTGAAGGAGATGGTTAGAGAAAAGTGGTGAAAGTAAACAAAACTCTGTTATGAAACTTCACTAAAAGTTATGCGCAAACAACTACAGACTGACTTTCTGAGGATACACAAACCGGTGTTTTAATGACGGTGGAGAGTACACGTCGCTCCCAAATCCCCCATAGATGTTCTCTTAAGATGGTAACTCTGAAGGCCACAGCATCTGATTCACAGTTCTTACAAGTAAAGCCTGTAGCTTCTTCTAAACAATGTAGCCAAGTGACAGTTATGGAAAAGTTGTAAGTGGAAACACAGTTGGTTGTAGCATTTGTAGACTCAGTTATCTGGACTTTTGGAGGATGAGCTGGACTTTAATACTGTAAATAATACGTTTTTGACTGGATGGCGAGGAGCAGGTGATGAGGTGATCGGGCAGCTGAGAGGACACACCCAGTGGCAGACAGAAACAGAAACACAAGGAATGAGAAGGCAGACAGCCTCAACAGAACGACATACTTATCAGAATAAATTCATTGTTGGTTTTTGGTCTTTTCAACAAGACAAATATAGAATATCACCAGAGTTGTTCATTAATTTGTCACTGATCTATATGCAGTGAAAAGTTACAGGAAAATGTAGAAAAACAAGTGAAGAGTGGGTAGGTAATTACAGGAGACGCAAACGAGTCACAGTCACAACATATTCATGTTAATTAGGACAGTGAGAAACAGCCTGGCTCGTATATTTGTAGTGTAAATAAACAACATCTTTAATGATATTTAATTGTTTGTAACAGCTTTCAAAATATGTATTAATAACCCAGCAACACAGATTAAGTAGAAGGAGACAAATGACAAAAAGGAGAGAGGAACAGACACAGTTCACTGAGGTCAGGCTGGTGTAATGAGAGAGGGGGCTTCAGGGCTGTCAGGTTAGACAGGGACAGAGAGTCACGCTGTAATTACTGAGTCCCTTCACACCAACTTATCTGGTCTCATTAACTCGACCACACGACATGCTGGCTGTTGCTGGCTGTGTTTCCATGTTGTCTCCTTCTCATTTCTTTCTTCTCTTGATATTTCCTCTTTTATTTTCTCCATTCAACCTGAGGTGTCACATTTTAACGTGCTACACTGGCGCCCACAAATGGCCCCCAAGCAGTCCTTGTCAGAGAACAGTGCTGCCCAGCATGTGCCCAGTGCTAAGGTCGTAACAGAATAGTTCATAAGTCTTGTTACCCACAAGCACTGTGTTCATTTTCTTCTCTTCACCCTGGCCCTTGACCCGTCCTCTTGTAATTGGGTGTTCAATGTCCCAGCACAAAACTTGGCCCAGTGAAGTGCTCAGTTTATGCCTCCAGCACTCGACACCAGGGGCTGACCAATAACAACTTCAGAATGGTTCAGTAAAAAACAGAAGGAAGGAAACTGTGCTGCAGTTTAAGACACTCCTGGCCTTCAGCTTGCTTGGCCTTATGTTGTCCATGCACGTCTCACCAAAGGAGAGTCATTCAGTGAGAAACACCCAGTGTTCTCAGCTGGCTGACAGTGACGGATGATAAAGGTGTGGGCAGGCGGGTCAGCACACACAGTTCTAGATTTTAGTGTGACATCGCAGTGAGACTCTAATTTAAGCATTCAAGACAATCTTTAAAGAAAGTTTAGGGTTGTAATGTGCTTTTGTTTTTTCCTGATGAAACCTTAGCAAAGAGTGCTGTTAGCTATTCAGTAGCCTCTCACGACTTGTTTGAATCTCACTTCTTCTTTGGTTTTCCATTGTAAAAAGTTATGGATAGTACCTGGTACTTTTTTCAGGTGAGGTTTCATGCAATCTGAGCTGATACAAAAAGGTAGAGTTAAAGCAGAAGAGGACGTTTTCTTCAGCAGATGTTTGTCTTTCTGCCTTCACCTTTTCTAAAAAACACTTTGTCTCCATGCTGTGACAAATAACCACATACTGAGGGTTCGGAATAACAGCCCTTCAATAGCCTATCCTCCATTGTTCTTGTGTTTGTGTCATGTTAGAGAAGATGACATAGCACTTTCACACAGCCTTGCTATCACAATCAGCTGAGAATTCTGCTTACATTGACAGTTTACTATATGCAGTGGAGAGCAACATCGAGGAAAGTACCTGGCACCAAAGTCAAGTCAATCCAAGCTGTACCATGCAGTTAATTGTTGATTCTTTAAGTGACAGCAGTAAATTCAAGAATACATTTACTTTATGCAAATACTTTTGATGACGCATCCTGTTTTCACAGGTTTATTCAGAAATGTATCCATCCATCAAATCTGATAGATTAGCTCGGAGGTTCAGAGCAGCATGATAGGTCAGAGGTGTGCATTTGGATATAGAGAATGTTTGAGGCAGATCAACTGAGCTGTCAATGTGAATTCATTTTTTCTGCTGACTGCACTGTTCACATCCACAAATAAAATCCATTCCGGCGGCCTTGAGTGAGAGTGAGAGTCTTTCATTGTTAGGCCACATTTTGAAGGATCAAATAAAATCCTTGAGCAACTTAATCAAACTCCTCTCATAATTAAACCCTGAAAACATATACATCTTCCCTGGAAATGGAACTGAACAGCAAACCATGACACAGGACACCACTAACTGTTTCCTGTTGCTACTTTTACCCAAATCATGACCTTTACCTTCTTTCATATATCCATTTTACTTTTCTTTTACCTTGAGACCCATGTTGTGTTTTTTGTAGGTAAATCCTGAATCTTAAAATTTCCAGTTCATCATAAACAGTGTTGTTTGATTCACGATATTGTTTAGTCTCAATCCTTTCTCTGTGCTCGGCCTCACTATACTAGCTGTAACAAAGATGGCAAAGACCTATTGAGCTTTTTTTAAATTATTTCATTTTACTTTTTCTCTCGCCTGACTCTCACTTTGCTTTTCAAACCCTGGAAATGTGCTGACTTGAAATACACTCTTGTTATTAAGTATTCAGCTTAATTAGCTTCAGCTAAAGTCGGTCAGCATTGTTGGCTCTCTTGGCTTTGTACACTGCTTGTTAGTAGCAGCACTGAAAGCCAGTAAACACAGATCCTGTCTCATCCCCGTCTCCCTCCGTGCCCCTCTTTTGCCTTTCTTCCTCTGTCGTCCTCCCACACCTAAGTTTAATCCCCCTCCCCTCGCCCGACTCCCACTGCTCATTCAGCTCACAGCCTGTGTTAGTGTGTCAGGGAGGGTGAAAATTGGAATGAGGTAAATGGGGGGAGTTGAGAGAGGTCAGTGGTGCTGGATGAGCAGCTGAGGAGAAACTAAGACTCCCACTGCTTCTCTCTATTCTGCAAACAGCCAGAGTCCAATGCAAATGGTTGTTACCGACTGGCTGCTACAAATCCCTCTCCTTTCTGGACAGACACACAAATGAACTCTGGGCTTTAGGTAGAACAGATTGAAAGAGCGGCAAAGAATAGAGGGTATATGTGTGTCCCTCAGCATGAGGACATTTTAGAGAGCCCTAATTTTTGATCAAGGGAATAGTTTAGGATTAAGACTTCCATGGTTAGAGTGAAATTTTACAACAGCTTTATGTCAGGTCAAGCATAAAGTTTGGTATTACCACAACTAAGAAGCGATTATAGCGTTCTCAATTCACACAACTTCTGAAATGCCCATTCACATGTTAGAAATCAGGGTGATTCCAGTAAAACAAACAAATGTTTGCTTTTCTTGGACCAGCATGGAACCACATCATTTCTAGTATTTGCGAAACATGGTGCTGCAATTTTTACTGTGTAGCAGCTGCAAGGTCGTAAGTGGGGTAAAGTGCCTAATCACTTGGAGGAAGACGATCAAACTCTAGATTTCGACAGCCGGCAGTCCCAGTGATGGCCCCTCTGCAGTCTGCAGTTAATATTCTATATGACTGCATACACGCCGACTGGGTGGTTTCCAAGCAATGCTAACTACAATATGAGACACCTGCCAAATGGTTTGACAGATCTGAATCCAATCCAAAGCAATCCACTTGGTGTCACTTCCTGTAACACAGCCTAGAGGATGTTCAAAGTCACACTGACTATAGCCAATATGCTACTCAGTTCTGTCATTGTTAGCTTTCATAATAATTGACAACCATGATGCCTCACATTTAGTAAACAGGACATCTTCAGTGACTGAGCCAGAGGCAGATCTTCAGTTCAGTGCAGAAGGAGGACCAATCATACGATCGAGTGTCTGACCAAGAGAGGCAGAGAGAGAGGGAGAGAGTGAGAAAGAGACTTTAATGTTTTAACAAGGACTTAGCTGAGACCTTCTCACTCCTGCAGTACTGTGGGCGTACTGACGCTCAGTGCTGACAGTGATACTCCAATGCATACACTTGGCAGTTTGCAGGCTCGGGTCAATTAACAGATATTTTACAGTGTTTCAAGTGTCTTACATGTTATTTGTAATGCCTCTTTGACCATCAATAGTGTCTATCTTCATTTTATTTGAATTATTTTTGGTTTCTCTATGAAGAGAGATGTGGGAGTCCCCGGAATTTTGAGAGTTTAAACTTTAAGGTCAAATCAAATCTTTTGGTGTCCCACGGTGGGGCTCTCAAAAAATGTATCAATTACAACACCAGTTACACCACAATGGAGAAGAAGGTTGTAGCTTTTAAAAACATAATCATCCTTTCATCTCAGTTTTCTTCTGAATGAAGATTAGGTTATGGGTAATGGCTATGGTGGTCATGATTAATATAAGAGCGTAGTTTAGAAAATGAATTAATCTTTTTGCCTGTGGAAATTTGAGAGTCCAGTAGTGTAGTTTCAAGGCTTCATGATCAAATCTAGAGCATCTTAAAGACATGAGCATATCACTGTCACTTTCAGAGGTGACACAGTCTAAATACCCAGAGTGCTTCTGAAGACCGTGCTTTTCTGAGGCTATGAAAGTGTTTTTTGTGAGAGGAAGCAGGACTTTATATAACCTGCTACTGCTGTCTGCTATGGAGGGGAGAGTCGCTCTAGTTTTTACTGATTGGAAAAGGACACAAATGCGTGCACACACACACACACACACACATGCATACAGGCGCACAAACAGTCTTATATAACTATTTACTAAGCCATTCTGGTTAAGTCATTCTATTGACGGGTTAGGTCTATTGATGGGGACTATTGATGTCTTAGAGCTCCTGCAGATCCACAATAGCAGACACACAAAAAAATAATCTTACAGACACACATGCAGGACACCCATAGTGGATTACGAGTTAATGAACTTTTTTTTTGGTAACACCAGACGGCACAGACACACACACGCACACACACACACACACACACACACACACACACACACACACACACACACACACACACACACACACTCAGAGAATTAAAGTGACTCGTCTTTCTCCACCTCCTCTCTTTTCACAGAGACACTGGGAGTCTGTCAGTTTCAGGCCTCATTAATCAGTCATCTTCAGTTCAGTGTATCACTGGCAGAAGACTTTGTCTGACAGCACGGAGAAAAAAAACCAACAAATTATTGTTGCACAGCAACAAACACAGGTCACTGCAAAATCCTCCGCAAGCCTGTAGGCCCTGTTCCATTGTGTCATTAAGCCAGCCATAAATCAATACTATTATCCTGCCTGTGTTTATTAGCTGATATAAATCCATACTCATTTCTCTGTGCTGCTAGCAGCTCCATCATTATTCAGACAGCGATACAGAGGATTGTGACTCCAAGCTCGTACAGTAACTTTGGGACAATGTTAATGAGGTTAAAGCAACATTTAGAAGAAATTTTAAATAGGCAGGTTAGGGACTGCAGCCTCTTCATCGATCCTTCGTCTCAAGTTGTCAAAAATGTTTTGATTTATAAATATGAGAAAGATGTGTGTTTACAACAACAAACTTTATCTTTACAGGCAGTTATTTCTATATTATATACATTTTCTTCTTGATAGACTGTATTAATACATCTGGACATTATGTGGCTGTCTATATTAACACCCAACGTCTTGTGCAGTTCAGGGACAATGCATATGAAGACTGGCAGACTGGAGTTCTGGTCTCCATTTTCAGTCAAGCCTACATGAATCTACAGCTTTGTGAGACTGTACTTTGACATAACAGTGATTTGAGCTAAATTCTGCACGTGCACAATAATGTTTAGAAGGTAATGTTTACCTAGTAGAGCTGAGGGTGAGTATTTAGTTTACCAAATAAAAAGACAAAAATGATGATGAAGAGTTAGTTGTGTTATGTTACATTCAAAGACATATCTCTAGATAGAATATATATTACATATAGAAATGTCTTTCACCTCTCATTCATAAGAAAAAACCTCATCTCATACTAGCATTTGCACGTTCACAAATTCTATAGAATTCAGGATGCTTCTTTTTAAAGCAACTTTTCTACATTCTCTGGCTGCTCAACTCTGTGAGGACTGTCCCTGATGGACAGTAAAAGTGAACTGTTGCCAAATGTCTCGAACCGAGGGTCTAAGGACAGAGGGTGTCACTCCCTGTACAGATTGTAAAGCCCTCTGAGGCAAAATGTGTTTTGTGACTTTGGGCTATACAAATAAAATTTGATTTGATTTAATTTGATTTGAAATGTAGCTGCTGTTAACTTAGTCTTTTAGCCAGGCTCCCTAGACTGTGAATTCAGAGCAGAGTGGTGCAGAGGATGAGATCCCACAGAAAAAAATGAAAACTTGTGGTGCTGTAGGAAAGTTCTTTTTGCCAAACTTACACAACTTTATCTTCTGGAAACCACCCAATGTCTGTTTTTGTTTCAATAGCCACTTTGTTAGCATGGATAGATGGGTACTCAAATGATCTGGATATCATACCATTCAGCCTCCCGGGGAAGCTATGGTAGTGAACTGCATGATGACTTTTCAGTCCAGGAAGAGAAACTATGGCGGCGCTTCAGTGTCAATTCAGTATCATATAAAACATGTTTTTCACCTCCCACTGGAGGGTCAAGGTAAGTAAACATGAGGTTCAATCAGGAATAATGGTGTTATATCCTAGCTATTCATGCACTGAACACACACACACATGAACATTAGAGTCAGGTGCTCTGATGTATAGAGGGGGTAAATGGTGGAAGCCATACAGCACATCCATAAACGTTAATACTGCACAAAGTCCTAAATCCTGGGAAAGAAGTCAGCGTTTTCTAAAATATAAACATTACTTGCATAGAAATGAAATGAAGTGAATTAAATTGAATTATACTATATACTATAACTATAAATTGTAAGGTCTTTGAAAACTGATATTTTTCCTTCTCTTAACTCTCTTGTATTGGATCAAACATCACACTAGGGCTGAACTTGAACAAATAAACCAGTAAACCTAATGGGTCAAATATGAGGATTTTTTTTTCTGTTAATTGCCTCTCCAGAAGTGCTGCAGTGATGGTGTTGGTGGTTGTGTACTGGATGGACTTGAAAAACTGCTCTTGTGCCAATGTAACGTAGCACAAGCAAGGTACAATGTGTGCTAGCTTCATGAGAAGCCTCCCTTTTTTGCTACCCTGCTGTCTGATTGTGAGGTCGGGTTGATCTGGGCCCGGCTCTTTCACCTGTAGTTTCTCCTTTTGCCAAGTTATGGTTAGGCCTTGAATAGGTAACAAAGACACTTCTTCTTTTCATCATCACTGTCCCTAATGGGGGATTTCCCCATTGCTCAGCATGATGGATAAGCATGTATTTTAATAATGATTTTCTATGATACATTACACATATTACTGCATTCCATATTCCAAATACAAAAAATAACAATTTAATCCATCCAGTATACATGTGCTTTGTAGAGCTGGAATTGTTGGGGGTTGCTTTATGAGCTGTGCTTGTATTCTCAGCAAGAAGTCTGTCATCTTTTCTGTAGGCGTTGAGGTCAGTCAGGATTGTGCCTTGCCACTTAGCTCTGCTGGTATTACCGTGGACACTTGGGAAGAAGCATGACGTATGATTATAGTAACTTCGCTTTGGTCAGTTAAGGTGATTTGGCCACATGATATACAAATAAAATTTGATTTGATTTGATGATAAGGATGCTTATTCAATACATGGGTCTTTCTGGAAGCCCTTTGAGCATGCCCAATTGGGAGAGCACAGGGTAGACCAGATTAGAGGGATTATGCCATTTGTCCTGGGGTACTTTGGGACCCCACAGGGAGGAGCTGCAAGTTCCTGGCGAGGGGTATGTTTGGGCTGCCTTACTTGGCCTGCTGCCCCTCGAAGCGGCAAACCTCCATGGATGTGGAAAGAAGCCAGTGTGGAAGTGAACGTCTTGAGGCTGGCTATAGAATGAGTCCACATATTATCATTTTTATCATATATCATTCAGCCTACCTTAGTTCCACCTCTTTGACCTTTTTTGGACAAGCCAGGATCCGGAAAAGGCAAAGATGGCAATGTCCGAAACCAGCACACTGAGCTTCACAAAGGCTGTTCATGAACCAGTGGGATACTACATCCATGTATTTTACATTCTATAATGATCTATAGTCTATATGATTTCAAATCATACAATAATAAAATAAGAATGCACATGTCATACAACTCATTACTGTATTTAAAGGGGACATATTATGAAAAAAATCACTTTTCCAGCTCTTCACTAATATTTTTGAATTTGGGGTGCATACAACCCCCCCCCAGTCTGACTTTGATTACCCCCCCCGTGTTAAAAACAACAACTGCATCCATTTTGCATGAGCTGCTGCAGCCACACCCTCTCTTGTGGCTTGTCTCTGAGCAGGCCAGTCAGATTCAGCTCCCCTTTCTACGTACAAAATTTTTCATTAACATAATCCAGACCCACACCCTGAGCACTCCAGCAGTGGCCATCACCCAGACTCCACCCGCCACACCCTACAGGTGATGAAAACACAAAGCTCAGGTGAAGTTTCGACATTTTGTGCATCACAGAGAAGAATGGCTGGCTGGGTGGCAAGGCTCAGACCTAGGCATGCTTGTCACTCTGTTGCTGGCTGTAGTGACTGACACAAGTCGCTGTATTGGCCCAGCTTGAGTGGACCGAAGAACGGAGGATTACGTTTGCTTTTACCGGAGACATTTCCACACTGTTGACGAGACATAAACAAGTGTGTGAGCAATGTGATGTGTGCTTCAAAACGGAAAAATACAATGCACCACAGAACAACACAGGACAGCAACGAGACCTCACACAGAAGAGTAGTAATACCAACTGTCTGTGGAAAACTACAGACGATGGAAATGTAAGTGTGTCTTGTGTTTCTTTAGATTACCACAAGCTAACACTAACAGCTAGATAGCGTTATGTTCAGTGTACACAGCTGAACACAGATTTGGCAAATAAAGGTGATTCTGGTACTTGAATGTGAATGAGTACAATGTATATTTATGCTTGTGCTCTCAATCATATTTCTCATATTTCTGTGTTTTTGCTTTTCTTCCCTAGACTCTACTTGGCAGCCCTCCACTTCAATGGAAGTGCTGGGCATCCCAGAGCTACAACATCAGCTGGTCAGCCACTATTCAGATTGAACTTTACAACAGCAACAGCTAAGACAGTGAAAGTAGAACCAAAGATTTACAACCATTTATTAAAAATGGAAATAAGTCAAAGAATGTGCCAACATCTATTATACAAGTGAAAAATAATAACATAATTGGATCATTTCACACAGTATATAAATTTTCTCCCTGGGCTTGTTCTGTTGCCTCTTCATGCTCAGAGTCTGACTCTAGTTTAAATATATCCTTTTGCAAAACGTGATGACGTCAGTCTGTACACGCTGTCATAAAGGGTGGAAGAGGGGGGGTGGAGTGAGCAGCAGCTCATTTGCATTTAAAGGGACAGACCGACTGAACAGAGAGCGCTACAGACAGGGCACAGAGAGGGCTGCTGTGCTTGATCCATGAGGAATTCACAGATATTAAGGTGTCTGGGACCTGTGTGAACTGGTGGAAA
Organism: Nibea albiflora; assembly: GCA_014281875.1. Taxonomy (NCBI): domain Eukaryota; kingdom Metazoa; phylum Chordata; class Actinopteri; family Sciaenidae; genus Nibea; species Nibea albiflora. The sequence continues at coordinate 23,491,739 of CM024798.1, read as the reverse complement.
AGGGGTAGAATTGTTCTCCTTTAAGAAGTGTTGACACTTTACCTCTGTTGATGGTTCTGGACACTATGCTCATTAAATACTGTATTTTTATGGTAGATTATCTTGATTAAATTCAGATATGAATATAAATGCTTTGACAACATGTGAGAAGAGTATACAAATGTACTTCACAAGAACAAAAAACTGTCCTTTTCTCAGTGTTTGGCTCACAACGAGTGCATGTTTTCACGACTACTTTGTCTGCTATTTTTCATTTAGTTGGATACTGTGATAGTACCAAGCAGCACCGAAAAGAAACACTGTTTCCACAGAGTGCAAATATGAATAGCCCCAATGTACACTCCAGTTATTGAAAAATGAAAGTACAGAACACCCACTCAGAGATGAAATTGGTAAATAGCACTCACCCCTAAATCTCTGAATGGACTTCTGGTTCACCGCCTCAAGGACTCAATTATGTTTTCAAGGTTGATGAAAAAAGAAATAATTTTCTAAAAAGGCAATCCATTATCTTGAATGCGATTGGCTCGTGTGAAGGAAACTCTGCCATCACAAACTCGATCAGATATTATCATTTATATGCATATCTCCCAGTGTTCTGATTGCTGTTCTGCATACTGCATCTTATTTCATGACTAATTTAATTTGCTTCATTTCAATGTATTAATTCAATCATCCATCCATTTTCAATACTCCTTATCCTGTTCTGGGTCCCAGGGGTCTGGAGCACATCCCAGCATACATTGGGCAAAAGGCAGTTCATTTAATCAGTGTTATCTAATTATTCAGCGTGCCTGATGATCCTGAGAGTTTCTCTCTGGCCTCTGGCCTGTCTTTAGTGCTGCAGTCATTCACTGTTTTATTTCCTCCACGGGGAAACATAAGGAGAAGAATTTTATATGATCTTGTGTCAAACAATCGAAGGTGGAAGGTACTGAAGGAGAACATCTTGAGATTAATATGGTTAATTTTGAAGATGCTGTTCACAAACCTTCAGATCATTTTCTTAAAGATTTCTCCTTTAGTGGCAATCAAGTTTTTTTGAAACCGTAGAGCTGAAATCATGATTTAGTCCTTTTCATGTAAATGAAAATGAGTCACAATGTGTCCAACCTCGTATTGATTATTAAAATTATTATTTTACAGTATTTTTAAAAACTCTGTCTGTCTGTCCGTCTTCTTCCGCTTATCTGAGGGCGGGTCGCGGGGGCAGCAGCTTCAGCAGGGAGACCCAGACTTCCCTCTCCCCAGCCACTTCGTCCAGCTCTCCCAGTGGGACCCCAAGGCATTCCCAGGCCAGCCGAGAGACATAGTCCCTCCAGCGTGTCCTGGGTCTCCCCCAGGGCCGCCTCCCGCAGGGACGTGCCCGGAACACCTCACCACGGAGGCATCCAGGAGGCATCCTCACTAGATGCCCGAGCCACCTCAACTGGCTCCTCTCGATGCGGAGGAGCAGCGGTTCTACTCCGAGCTCCCCGCGGATGGCCGAGCTTCTCACCCTATCTCTAAGGGAGAGCCCAGCCACTCCGCGAAGGAAACTCATTTCGACCGCTTGTATCCGCGATCTCATTCTTTCGGTCACTACCCAAAGCTCATGACCATAGGTGAGGGTAGGAACGTAGATTCACCACGACGGACCGGCACAGAGTCCGCATCACTGCAGAAGCTGCACCGATCCGCCTGTCAATCTCCCGTTCCGTCCGCCAACCGGACAGCCCGTATTAACGGGTCCGGGACCCCATACTCCCGGAGCACCCCCCACAGGGTTTCCCAGGGGACACGGTCGAATTCCTTCTCCAAGTCCACAAAGCACATGTAGACTGGTTGGGCAAACTCCCATGCACCCTCCAGGACTGTGCTAAGGGTATAGATCTGGTCCACAGTTCCACGATCAGGACGAAAACCACACTGCTCCTCCTGAATCCGAGGTTCGACAATCTTGCGGACCCTCCTCTCCAGGACCCCCGAAAAGACCTTCCCAGGGAGGCTGAGAAGTGTTTTAAAAACTATCATAGTTATTTGTAAGAAAACGTTTATATTTTTATTTCTTAAACAACTGCTTGGGCCTGAAAACAGGTTTTGATCTTTGGTTTCATTCTATAGTACAGTGTTGTACTGTATAATAATTGTAAAAAATAAAGCTGACTACTTCACGGATTTCGCTTATCGCAGGTTCTTTTTGGAACATATCGAATCACTACAAAGTTGGTTACAGACAGAAGAAAGTAAAGAAAACTTCACTTCTATGTAACCCTGTGTGTGCCAGAGAAAAGTTTCACACTTTCTCTGTATCTACAAAAAAATGTGAACCTTGTGTTTTCATCACAGGAGTAGCAAAACACTAGCTTTCCGAAGAAGAACTTAGAAACACAGCTGAATTGATACATAATTTATTACAATTAATAAATTAGTATGAAACCATAAGAATATTTTAGTTAGTGTACAGCCAGTCAGCTGGACATGTAATGTTCACCTGACATTTTTTTGCAAGTTATAAAAAGAATAAAGTTTTAAATGATTGATAAATATATGGTTTGAACTTCTTTTAAAGACAGTCCTGTTTTTGCCCTAATTAGTACCAGAATACATTGACAGCAAACATCTTATTATGAACATGAACATATATATGAGATCATCACGTACTGCAGTTACCACTAAAGGTCTGTGGTCCGGCATCATATGGTAAATGGACTGCAGCACCTTTCTAGTCTTCCGACCACTCAAAGCCAAAAACACTTTTTACACTACAACTGCAATAGCTGCCATGCAAGGTGCTAAATGATTAGTTTTAGTAGCTAACCATTCACACACCAATGGTTCAGCCTTCGCAAACCTCAAAGTGCAGATTGGAGGAGCCAGGGATTGAACTGCTGTTTTGATCTGCTCTATGCTACTGGACATGGCCAAACATAGACTAGCCACAGATCCTCCATGGAACAGAGCAGAGAGACACTTCTGAAACACACCACAGCGCTTCTGGAGGAATCACGAGCATTATCTAGAACGCTGCCTGCATGGCACAGCTGGAAATGAATCTATGAGTAGCTGACGTGCTAAAGTATATTTTCATACTATAGTTGCATCTAGTGGTGTATCTGTGTACTGTATTGCAATCTCCTCACATCACCCTCATCTTCCTTGTGTAAAGGAGAAACAACACTTGAACAGCCTTGTCTAGAGTCAGTATTTAGTTTGTCTGTTCTGGGCTACTGTAGTAACACAGTGTTTCAACATGGCGGCCTCCATGAAAAAGGACCCACTCCCACGTTTTTAAGTTACAAAAATAAAAGGGCATTAAACATGCATGAAACCATACTTCTGAATATTATATTCCAAAAACCGAATGCTATAAAGATGTGATGAATCAGTTCAAAGCTCTACGTGAAAGTAAAGATAAATGGGGGAGAGGTGAAACTAAACTAACTACAACTGGACATCATACAGAGTTCCACTGCGTTTCACGCATTATGTACTCCACTGGTATGTCGAGAGGGCCAGCACACCAATTGGCAGGTTCATTATTTTGGGAGGAGGCCAAAGCATGCCTGCTAGCTGACACTGTGCAGCCCGGGTGGATGAGCTTTAACCGCTGGCTTGAGGTGTAGAGGTCCTTGCTTCCCTCTTACTGTGCCAGCTGTTGCACCTGTCAGGTTAATTTGCTGAGGACGAGTTAAAGCTTATTCACTGACACACAGGGCTTTTATGTGTGTGGTCATGCACACTGAGGACAGACACATGCATTATGCATACTGCAAAAAAAGGGGCCATAAGGACAAAAACACTATTTTAAAGTAAAATGCCGTGAAGTTTGTGGAATTAAACACAGCAGATATAATGAATAAAGAAAGAATTCATGTACTACAAGGTAATATGAAAAAAAAAAGTTCTGACAGGGAGGGTGGTTAAAATGTGAGGAGAAAGTTTAATTTAAAGAAATATTATGTCTGTACAACCAAGACTATGCAATGACCTTGCCATAGTTTATTTTTTTTGATGCAGTGGGATATGTGTAATGTTGTACAGATAACTGGATAATTGTTTAAAATCAACAGATATGTATAGCTACAGTATGTGTGTGCATGTGGGTATGTATGTATATATGTATGTGTGAATGGACATAACCATAAAAGTTATTGATTACTTTCATAAAGGCGTGTACCTGATTTACACAGTTTCTTGAGGGACAGATAGTCCTCCAAAGACTGGTTTGTCAGTCAATTCCCTCTCATGCGTTTTTATGGAGCTCATTTTTGAGAAAACAGCTTCACAGGTGTGTGTTGGTGCAAACATGGTTAGCACACACATATCCATTATCTTCAGTGTGTCAAACTTTTGGGGATGAGCCCCCAACAGGCGCTCAAGCTTTCAGCACTACAGAGAGCAGCCTTCATGTCACCAGTGGCCTGGATGTCAATCAGTTCACTGTGATTGGCTGCCTCGTCCAGCGGCATCACCTTCCCCACGTTAGCAGTTGATAGCCTCCAGAAATCATGAAATAATAATATACTACTTAGGATACAATATTAATTTTATTATACAAGAGCATCTGGCCCTGATAGTGTCTGCTGAGAAATTCCGGCCCTTATACAAATGTAGTTGAAAACTAGAGAACCACAAATTAACTGTTGCAGTCCGGTATGGCTGAATTCGAGCACAGACTCTGAGACCAACAGGTAATAATGCTGCACTACAGAGGAGATTTACACACTTCTTTGTTGGGAAGACTGCTAAGAGGCAAACTGCTAACTATCATTAGCTTGGTCAGACTTGTAGCTAACTGAGCTCACCAGAGCCAAACCCAGCAAGAAACACTGACACTAGCTTATGACGGTAGCTGTATAGCGGTGGGGTGTAACGCGCTCGCCATTGGCTACTGTAAACACAAATAGATCATTACCTGCGATGATCCCTCCCTATCTGACCATTTTTACAGGAAATGTGTAAAAAAGAGGAAACAAACAGCACTCTGCTTCCTGTTCAATGGGGACTTTATGTTATTTTGTATCCTCACTTTTCTACAAACAAACAATAACTTTTTGTGTGTTGAAAAATGTCTAACTAAATAAAGTTCATCAGAACTGAATTATTATTATTTTTTAAAAGCTAGCTACAGCTAGCTTGGAAGTAACTTCCAGATGATGTCTGCTTCTTAGTAAACAGCTTCCTGACTGGCAACCAACACTGTACCCAGAGTTGCTGCACAAAAGTACTGTTTAGTACTTGTTTTCCTTTTGTTCTTCAAGAAATAAGAATCACCGGTAGAGCTAACAAACTGGTTAGCTTTAGAAGTGATAATAGGTGTAATCTTCCCCTTCCTCCAGTCTTTATGCTAAGTTATGCTATCCTGACTCCAGTTCTGTACTGCATGGACAGACATGAGATTATTTTATATATTTGGGGAATATTCAAACACTTTTTCTGTCAAGTTGAACCAAGCTGTTCAGACTTTCTTGATATGCTGTATGAGTGGCTCCTGGGGGATGTGTACATCCTCTGTAGCATCCTCTGTCTGTCCGTCATGGCTGCCCTTGAGATGGAGAACAGGCTCCAGCCTGCATGCTCTCCACTCCTACTTGAGATCCTAGAGAGCTGTGATGCAATTCTGGAAGAACTGTGTGACGTATGAACGCACATGCACAATCAACTAATGACCTTCTCAGGCCCTGCAGGACGTGCATGATTATATTTGCCCCTCCAGAGTCTTAAAATGTCTTTAAATGTTTTTGTTTCTGCATGCCTACTGGAAAAGAAGAAATGGTCAGTTGAATGTATTGTATGATTGTATGTAAGGACAAAGGACACGTGTAGCCGGTTTGGTGGCCCTGAACTTTTTCAGATAATCCAGTCACTATTAATCAAATGCACTCAAACTCACTAAAAACATGGAGCCCTTCACCCTGTTTGAACACCAAACTTGGTGGTGCATGGTTTTTAGTGGACAGTAGTGAAATACATTTCAGCCCAGACCTTTGCGTGCTTTGAATAAATCAGACATGCTGTATTGTCTGGGTGTAAACCTGGCTCCTGTTGATTCATTGGGACCAAGTGATTCATCTCTGACACCCTCTCCTCTTGGTGGAGAAAGGCATTAACCTCAACTGACTCATCAGATCCTGAACCACGACACAGCCATTCTCTGCCAGACACAAGCGATGTCTTCTACAAATGACCTTCACATTCAGGTAATATGCATCAGCTGATATGAAAAACCTTTACAGTGACTATTTTACATCGTTACATTTCCTTCAGTACATGATTTTACTACAAGACCGTCTCTTGGTGGCATGAACATGATTCAGGATTGTATGGTTGATATATAGTATCTTGGGTTCGAAACGAAAAGAATAGCAAAACTGAAAGAGATCTTGGTTATTTCTATTATGGACTTTATTTTTGAATGATCTAATTTCATAAGTTTGAGTCATCTCTGTTATGACGGTTTTCCTCTTCCTCCACCCTGTGTTTTCCTGTTGTTTTCCCTCCCTTATGTGTCATCTTCGTCTCTAGTCTGCTGGGCGTGGCCCCCTGATCACTCTCTCTGCAATCGTTGGACACCTCACCTCACCTCATCAACTCCAACCTGTGCCATATAAAACCCCCTCTCGATCATTCAGAGTCTGCCAGATCATTCAGTCTTTGTGGCACGGATTCTGCTACAGCCAAACCTGTGACATTGACTTTTGTTGTTGTGATAGCCTGTTATGCTAACTTCTGCTCTCTTCTTGTCTCAGGATTATCGTGCCTGTCTGGTTGTCACCTGCCACATCCAGCCCAGTCTTGCCCTTCTGTGCAGTTGTTGGACTCACATTACCACAAACCCTCTGAGAGATCTTCAGCAATGCCACTGCAACCAGTTTTTGTGACAAACTGCTTTAACTGATTCCTGACCCCTGGTCTCTGTTTGCACTTTGGATCTGTTTTGCTTACTTTATTTTAGACAACAAACCAAGTGGCTAATGCTAACACCATTACAAAAAGTTGTTGCACCAGAACAGTATCCATTTTGTTTACATCTGAGATCACTTGAGGTGGTACATCGCTCCCTCTATAGTGTGTGACGCATGATTATTCCAAATCTTATAGTATGTGTATGATTGAGACAAGAAAATCTGTGAACTTAATGCAACCTGATTTCAAATGGATTAAAATTTTTATATAAATATATACACAAATATGTATTCCTTCCTTTAGCAGCAGGTTTGAGAGTGGTGGCAGGAAAATGCAGCCGTCCTGAAGGCCAGGCACTCAACCAGAAAAGGCAGCGACACAGATTGTTTTGTTGTCAACTCAAGTCTCAGTGCCATGCAATCAGGCTGTCATCCACTTCATACCTCCTTTTTAAACCCACCAACACACGAGCTCAGTCCGCCTGAAGAAAGATCTCATAGACAGTCCAACATACAGACACAGCCTCCACCTACAGAATGCACCTAAACTCACTAGATCACATTTGTCCAGCCTGCCAGGTCACTATATACACATAACATATCTTCAGATAAGAATTCAGAACACCACTGTGGCATTAAGTGAATCATTGTGTTCCCTCCTCAGAGGTAAGGAGCTGGCGTAAAGGGTACTTTTTTCCAGTTAGACAAAGACAGCATGGAGGAAAGTAGGAGGAAGTAAGAGAAAGAGGAGAAAAACCAAACATATCATTCTCTAGAGGAGATAGAAGCTGAGAAGGACTAAAAGCAACCCTGGAGTGTGTGTAAAGTCATCGGATGTCTTTTTTTACGCGGTACTCAGAGCTACAACCAGTCTGGACTCAACCAAACGTACAGATAAGTGGTCTCGGCCTGTCGCTCTCCAGGCTTCTTTGCCCCTCTGTCTTGTCTTCCACCGGATACAGCAAAACCTCTCCCTGTTCCCTGTCCCCATCTACCTCCCCACAAACTCCTGCATACATACAGACATTACATAGGACTGAACTGAAGTTTTGGATATTTTTATTTTCACAAACTGAAACTTGAATTCACCCCACCCCTCCCCCGCACACACACCTTCGCACACTCACACTCACAAACTCCAAGCAGCATGGGGTGGCGTTTAGCTGAGTTGGTAGAGCAACCGTCCCATGTACAAAAGCTCTGTCCTTGCTGTGGATGACACAGTCAGTCTCTGCTACTCTGCCTACTCCAGTCTCCCAGTTTCCTGCCTTGTGTCTGTCACGCACCTAATTACCTGTGTATTTAAACCCTTTGTTTCTCCTTCTCTCCAGTGTTTCTCTATGGGGTGCCGTTTGTAAAGCGTCTCGCATTCAAAAAAACAGCAACATTTTGTCACATTTAGCTTCAAACAATGTTTAAAAAACTGTTTAAAAAAAAAACATTTTGAGTCACTTTTTTTGCACATTTACAACAATATTTGCCAACTTAGAGTTATTTAAATCCAAATGTAAAAAATCCAAATCTAAATCTAAATGTTAAATCTAAATGTTAAACCTAAATGTTAAATCTAAATCTTAATCTAAATGTTAAATCTAAACCTAAATCTAAATGTTGAACCTAAATGTTAAATCTACATCTAAATGTTAAATCTAAATCTAAATGTTAAACCTAAATGTTTCGGGTGGAACTAAATATTTAGCTAATATGCAAATTCAAATGTTGGTAACCGGAAGTGCCAAAATAAAAGCTCGACGAGGTCAGAGTGTGTTTATAGTGACGCAGTGGGACGAACCAAAAAAACTGAGCAGCAAATTTACATTTGACCTCCACTAGCTGTAACGCTAAATTATATAATTTATGCTTTGCTGCTCAGAACATCTTCACGTAATCTTGAACTGACATTTACACACCTTGTTTTTTTCGGTTCGCCCCACTGCGTCACTTACCAGTGTGTGTTTTACTGATTACAGAAACATATGTGCTACACATAAAGTGCATTGGTGCTAGTAGCAAATCTCTACTGGCTACCGTTAGCTAGTTTAGCTAAGTTAGCCTTGACAACAATGCTACGTGATTTGGAAAACATACTTACCGAGGTGGCCTGCGGTAGAAAGATTTTGTATAGCCGCTAGAACTGCTCTGCCAATATTCTCCGCTAATGCTGTTTCATGAACTGACATGTTCGTAAATGGACCGTGGTGGGCGGGTGTAGAAGATCTTGCACTTGCGAACATGACAGATCAGTCAAAGTGAGCCCCCTCGTTGCTGGCTATAGTGACTACAACACACTCTGACCTCGTTGAGCTTTTATTTTGGCACTTCCGGTTACCGACATATAAATTAGCATAATATTTAGTTTCACCCGAAACATTTAGGTGTAACATTTAGATTTAGATTTAACATTTAGACTTAACATTTAGATTTAGATTTAACATTTAGGTTTAACATTTAGACATAACATTTAGATTTAGATTTAACATTTAGGTTTACCATTTAGATTTAGATTTAACATTTAGATCTAAGATTTAGATTTAGATTTATCATATCATCAAAGGATTTAAATAATTCTAAGTTGGCAAATATTGCTGTAAATGTGCAAAATTTTTAAAAATGTTTTAAAAGTTTTTTAAACATTGTTTGAAGCTAAATGTGACAAAATGTTGCTGTGTTTTTCAGAGCGAGCCGCTTTACGAACGGCACCCTATATTTCTCAGTGCTTCTCGGTTTCGACCCTTGCCTGTTTTTGGACCCTGCTCTTGCCTTACTCCTTTGGATTGTTTGCCTGCCTTACCTGACTGAACTCCCGTGTACAGCACCATTGCCTGCCATTAAAGACAGAAGACCTCCTGTATCTGCCTCCCGAGTCTTGCAGTTGAGTCGAGTGTCTGTGCTGTGTATTAGCGGAAGCCCAGATTTCAAAGCCGACCTGTGGCTCTTTCCCACATGTCATTCCTCATCTCTCACTCTCTCTCCTCACATTCCTGTCACTCTTCAGCTGTCTCTGTCAAATAAAAGCTTGAAAAGGCCAAAAATCTTAAAAAATGTTATTTAGACTTTTGGACTTGCATTTAATTCATTAGTCATTGCTTTTTGAAATATTTTAATTTATTGTTCGATTAACTCTTTTCCTACAGTGATTTGTTTGATTGATTTTTGTTTTGCCTATGATTGATGAATAATTAAAATTTCATTTTCAGATATTTTGTTGACGAGTGTTTTGTTTGGGGTAATTATCTTTTGTAGCAAGGGCCTTGAGCTATCCAGACTTTTGAATTTTGTTTGTTTTACAGATGTTTCAGGTTTACATATTTGTTTGTTTTCCTATTTCCTATTTGAGCCTTGTGCTCCTGTGGGGCACCCAACTTTAACCTTGCAAGCATCTTTTTCCTAAACTACACCACATACAGTCAATATAAGTCCAATCTGTCACATGAGCTCCTGAGTTTGTGATTTGCTTTCACCACACAGTGTAGGAATGAACAGGAGTGAATCCATAACCTTGACATGAGTTCTGTATTCAGACAGAGGCTCTTCTGCCTCCAGCTGCTGCAGTCTGTGCTACAATTATAGGCTCCTGACACTGACTGCACTTTGTCTAAAACATACTGAACTAAAGCTTCATTATGAACATCCATGATGATTACTATAATCTGTCAGATCTGGAGACTGTAAAACGTCTTCATCAGGGAGGTCACTCATGCAAATTCACTGAAATAATTGAGTGTGTAAAAAAGTTAGTTTAATTTTATCCATTTTGAAAACACACACTCACACACATACTTTAATACATTTTTTAATGCATAAAAAACTTTAATGCATTATGAATACTTGTCACTATACAATGACACACACACACACACACACACACACACACACACACACACACACACACACTGAGGGCAAAGCCAGTTGCAGTTTAACCTCTGGGCTGGAGCTCCCTGCAGAGCTTTAGATGACAGCATGATATTTAACAATATGGCCTCCTGTGGGCCCTTTACTGGAAACCTTGTGACCGCCTTGTTCTGTTTTATCTCACTTCATTTCTCTTATTTCTTTCATTATTTTCAAATGAATGAACTTCCTGCTCAAGCACAGCCTTACACACAAGACCACTGCCCGGTCCAACCACACACTGAGCAGCTCCACTGCAGCAGCTTTGGGATGGTTAGGCGTATTGCTTAAGAGCACTAGTTGATGAGTTGAAAGTCATTTACTTTCTCCAGTATGCAGTTACAAAGGCTGAATTCTGAATGGTCGGTGTAGTAGAAGCGTGGTAGTCATAGAACCTCTTAAAAAAATCCCTCGTTGGCTGCCCTGGGAGATGTCTAGATGTTCTGTGGAATTTATTCTCCTAGCACAAGAGGCCATGCTGAAGAGAGAGGAACAGCAATAAAAGAGGGAAGCAAAGAAAGCACGGATTCACAACGCATCAAAACAGGTTAATGGGCTTTCAGGAGGTAGAGAGATAACCCTGTGTGTCTGAAGGCAATATGTCCGGGTTGGTTAAGACTAGTACTGACTGGCATTCCAAAGGCTTTTCAGTGTTGTAAAAGAACACACAAACAAAAAAACACACACACACACACATGCGCGCACACACACACACACACACACACCTGAAATTGAGATGATGTATTTATTAGAAAACTATTATACTGCAGAACAGACTCAGAACAATGATTTTTATGACAAGAGTAAGAGAACTATTTACAGAAGTTCTTAAAAGTTGCCATATCACATCAATCACCTCATAAAAGTACATCAGTTGATCCGTACTGGCTATTTTATTACAAAGTGAGCACATGGGCCTTATTTTTGTAGGTTTGGTCAGCACTCCAGGATATTTTTTAGCAATGCTAATGGCATGGCTTTAGGCATGGCAGCATCTGTTGTTCAGTCCACCACTGTGGTCCAGAGTGAAATACCTGAACACCTATTCGAGGAATTATCACATCACATAAAAAGTCTCCTTCCATGGATTGGCACCAAATTAGTACACTAATGACTTTGTGATCCTCTGCAGGTTTGGTTCTGAGTGAATGTCTGGGGAACTGATTGGTCATGGTACTTGGTTTAGACCACCTCTACCCTTATACTCTATCATGGAATTTATCATACACAGGGCTGCTCACAATCTCCTTGGGTGCCTTGAAAAGTCCTAGTCGATTGCATTAGTTTTAGATTGACATCAGAAACTGGAATATGAGTCTCTGTTAATTTGCCTGTAGCTATATTTTACACGTTCCTATATTTAACTTCCCTGCTGTGTACTAAGTAAAAGACTAATTACAGCAGCAATTTATTTAATTATCCAGAATTGTACCAAGCGAACAGCATCTCTATTTCCCCTATATGTAATTAGAAGCAAATGATAAATGATATAATTTGTTCCAGGAAGCAGCTTGAAGATTATCAACCTATCAAATAAATTGTCATCATTCTTTCCATCTACTGCAGCATTTGATGTATTGAAGCACTAAATGTCTAAATGCCAGTCGATTTATCTCTAATTACTGCTGCGGAAGAAATTTTCCACACTTGATTTCCACCAAAATTGAAAGACCACACTGTCCTTATTGGGCCCTGAACTGAAAAATCTGTAGTTTACTCTGTAGAGTTTACTCTGTAGCATTTTGTAGAGCTCTTAGCCTTACTTCACAGCCCCATCAAACTCATCAGAACTTCCTGTGATACATTTCTTTCTATGTTGCTCACATCATTGGCCGCCTATAGTTTCTACCCTGATTTAATCTGTTGGCTTACTTCCACCACATGAATATGTCAAGATGTCAGATCTCGACATCAAGACATAAAAATCAAACAGGTTTGAAAGAACTATGATGATCCTCATGGATCAGGAAACATGAGATGAAAGTTCTGTTCCCTGACTCATCCCAAGACCATGTAGATGCCTGACACTCTCCAATCTAATGAGTCATGATGCCAAATAGTGGCTTTAATGAGCTATGAGCCTAGCTATGCATAGGCATAGGCCCCAAGAACAAAATACAGCAAGGGTTGCATACTTTCTGAATCACTGTCTCTAATTTCTCATTCTAGTCAAACAAAATTGTTGGAGGGATGACTCAGCTTTGGTATTCTTAGTGTGCTCTTCACACCTGTATGTTTTAATGAATGGTTGAAGACCCAAAAGGCAAACATGAGCCATGAAACCAGCTTCAGTCAAAACAGTTTATTTGAATGGTTCTTTGAGATCAGACTGGTTTGGACGTCAGCAATGAGTGGCTATCTAGAGGTACGGGGCTAGTGGTGGCGAAATCCAACAAGTGGAGAGGATAACAAGACTGGGATGGATGTGTCAGATGTGGCAGGCAAAAATCCAGAGTAAGAAACAGGACAATCATAAAAATGCAAAACTGTAAGGAACAGAGCTTGGCTGTAGCGTAGCGTAGAGGTACGTTAGAAGGGAGATGCAATAATCTGGCTTGAGTCCAGAAGGTTAAGCTGATTGGACAACCTGCATCATCTGCACATATCAGGACCCACATAAAGACTGAAAATATATCATGCTGCATATTATTGCTATTATATATACGCATTATTAGTATTATTAGACCGCATATTTACTGGAATATTGACAAGCAAGATATGAGACTTTGTGTACACAGAGTGCACAAGAGCTTTTCACTAACTGAGCACTCACATCTTGCTATAAAGTAGTTGTGGTTGTGCCTAGATTTGAGACTGTGATTAAACCCAACCAGTCTTGGAAGATAGCTGCCCACCATGAGCCAGATCCTATGTAAAGTTTCCTTGTCACTGTCACCAAGTGCTTACCCATGGTGAGATTTGTTTGGTGGCTCTAAATAATACTATAAAAAATACAGTCTTGGCCTGCTCTATATAAAACGTGTCCTGAGATAACAACTTCTATTATGATTTGCTGCTATATACATGAAACTGAACAGAATAAAAAAGCAGTATTAATGTCAGAGTAAACCAGAGTATTGCACAGCTGAATTATGGCACAAATAATTGCACTTGGAGGTTGATGTTGCACGGCTGAAAATAGAAATTCTAGATAGATGATGGGGTCGTAGCTGCTGACAGGGCCAGTATATTGACTATATTCCCTGTGTTCTCTGTGGTGCATCTCAGTGCAATGACTCTTGCACTACGTGTACTCCTGTACCAGCCCGTCATGGAGCAGGTGAGAGACATTGTCCAAAGTATTAAAATATCCTCAGCAGATGTTTTAGTGAAAGTAATGCAAAACCAATGTAATCAATAATGCATTACTCTATAGACAGCTGTTATATTGTAAAATAGTAACTCATTACCTTCATAGCCGTTACTAACTGGATCTACATGGATGTAAAACACAGGTGTAGATGTAGGTTTAGTTAGAGCAGACACTGCTTTTCTGGTTAAATGTACTTCAGTGTTTATCAAAAGGTGTGGGTAAGGGTGAAGGTGGAGGTGAAGGTGAATTTACAATTGATTTTCTGTGAAACTGTTAATAAGAAAATGTTCTGTTCACATAGAAGTGTTTATACATTGTGTTCTCTTAGTCCAGTCCAGTTCATTGTCCCAGAATGGAAAACAGGGTCACTGGGTCTTGGCCCTTTTCAGTTTCACAATCTCTTTGACTTTGTTGTGTTGATTCTTTTCACATCAAGTGGCAAGTTAACCACAGCCATATGCTCAGTCTCCTCACTGATGCTAATATAATAGACGCATCAGAAACCTTCAGAATGCAGGACTCTGTGTGGTACTTGAAGTCTGTGGTGTAGCAACATCACTGTCAGCTTCTCACTAGTAGAGATGGCTGGATGGTGTTGACCTGCAGAGTGCTCATCAGCTTGTCGAGGTGTGTGTAGATGGAATTTGGCAAGTAAATGATGGTATCTTCAACTCCCAGTCAGGGCTGGAAGACGAACTGGAGTAAGTGGCCTGATCATGGGCCAGAGCTGTTCAAGGACAAATATCTCCTGTGATGTGGGAGTGTGTCAGTGCTACTGGTATGTACCCCATGAGCCACCGTGACATGCACCTTTAGCACAAGAACGAAGCAGGATGACAGTTTAAGACATAGACTGACACTGACTGACATTCCTCAAGCCACCATGCTTATGTAGTCAGTGCTTTTCTGATTTTATTCCTCAGCATTTATCATAAGGTGTGGGTGAAGGTGAAGGCTACATTCACAATTGATTGTTGTGAGAATATCAGTGGTAAAATGTACTGTACAGTACATGTCTGCTCAATGTTGAGAGAAAACATGGTTTGCACAAATCCAGAAATAACCTGAACTATTCAGTAATTCACAATAATAATTCACAATCTTAACATGGCAGGGTTTTTTTTTGTAAAACAAGCCAGGTGTGCAATCAGCAACCATGTTCACATATTCTGCTACTGCCAGGTAAAACATCTGGTTGAACAGATGGTAGTCACGGTGATGCAGAGAGACGAGCTGTACCTCTAATCACACACAAACTCACAGACACTCTTTACACATACGTACATTCATTTCTCTGCATGCTGATTGGAACATGGAAACACTCTGCATTCACACACACTCACCCACAGACCTACTGATGAATGCTGCCTCTCCATTCATTCTTATTCTCACCTTGTGTCGTTACAGGTTTCATGCTTCGTCAAGCCAGTTGAGCACAGAGACAGAAGAGTAGCAATAAGCATAAGGCTGTAGTGTACAAACAGACACAAAACATCATGCAACCCCACCTCCACCCACCCACCCACTCTGTCTCTCTCTCTCTCTCTCTGCATCTGTCACTTCCATCTCTTTAATTTAGCCTTCTTGGCCTCTAGTTTTCTGGAGTCTGTCTGTTCAGCTCACTTTCTCCTCTCTCCGTCTGTCTCAGTCTATTTAGCCTTATATCCGTTCATTTAGCTCCCTCACAGATATATGCAATCACCATGATGTTGACAACACATTGCTAACCTGCTACTTCAAATGAGTTTTCTACATTACTTTTGAAAGGGTATTGGTGTGTGTGAATGCTGGTGCACTTAAGATTCAGTAGAATGCAAATTACTGAGTACATTATAGGCAGTGAAAGGGACCTTTAGTATCATGGCTGTGTATTATTATTATTATCATTATTATTATACAGAGTGTTCATTCAATTTTTGTTACATTCTTCTCTTTGTGTAGTTCTTGTCAGAAGTATGCTTTAGTTCCACTTTAGTGCTGAAGAACCAGGCCTGAACTACTTTGAGAAGGTCTTTTCAACATTATTTTATTTTGTGCTGTATTGTGTTGGCAAGTGAAAATTAAAGAAACGTCATGAGTCTGTCTAGCTCTATCTGCACCACCCTTTGTCTCCAATGGGGATGTCTGCCTATAGGTTGGAGACTGACCTGTCACCTTCTTGGTTAGTTCAGATGGTTGCTGAACGAAGCCAGGCCCACCTGCCTCCATCACCCTGTGTGACTCCCCAGTTGACTTTATGGAGTCTTCCTGCCTCCTGGGAATGATCATCACCCAGCCCCGTCACTAATAAAAGAACAGAAGATTATGTACATCCTGTGACAGCTGAAGAATTTCAACTCGCTTTAGTTGAAGAAGCTTGAATTTTCCAGCATTATTTTATTTCATCATAAATGTATAGTTTGTAAGGCTTTTAGCTGCTGATAAAGTAACTGCAGGAAGTATTTGACTGATTTTGGTGAAACCGGATCATATTTTATGGAGAAAATATATTCTGGTTTTCCCTCTCATGTCCTCCAGCTGCTCCGCCTCAACTCTCTGTGATTTACAGACTTTCCTGATGGACAGTGAAGTAAACTGCTGCTGACTGTAGCTGCTGTTATCTCTGCTGCTGTTTGTTAACTGGTCTGCCAAGACTATGAGCTCAGAGCAACAGTGGAGTATTAGCATTTGTACCACATGTGCCACAAGAAGAGGAGGTTTTCAGGTGTGAGGGAGTAGAGCTTGTGTCATGTCAGAACCAGAGCTAAGCAAGAGGGCTACGTAACTGGACTCAGCAGCCTCTATAGACATAATAGCAGAGGTTAACCCCGAAACCCTACCGGGCATGTCTCTGACACATTGCAGCCCAGACATTGTTTTGGTCCATTCTTTACATGACTTCAAATCCACCCGGGAGAGTTTCAGAAGCAGAGTGGTTTGCCCCCTAGACTTTGTTTACTTGCTCAGATTTGGACGTTTTCCTGTATGTGCTTCTTAATATGATTTTACATGTGTAAATATGAGTAAAGAGTAAATGTGGGACTGACTTTTAGTGGCTGGTGAGAGCTTGGTGAAATAAAAGGCTGAAAGACAGACGCCGAGCTGGGCTGACTGCTGTTGGACTAGTCAGTAATATTAGCTGCTGCTGTGTCTGCTGTTGGTGACCTTGCTTGAGAGCAAAGCTGTCAACTTGCTACTTTTTGGTCCATACTGCATATAGCTGGGAGATGGTAGAAGAAGGACTGCCAGATAATGACAGCCAGAGCCACCACACTGAGCTTCACAACAGCAGATGTGGCAGCTGATCAGCTCGAGATTTCTGCTTCTTAATGGAAATTTGAATGGACACCGGCTCAGGAGGTAGAGCAGGGCATCCACTAATCAGATGGTTGGTAGTTCAATCCCTAGCTCCTAGAATTATTATGACAAAGCGCTCGTGCCTTTTCAGCAGATGTACATTGTGCAGGGATTCCCATCACTGAACACCACATTTAGTTGAGTTACAGAGACAGTTGTTAGAAAACAGTCTGAAGAAGATGTAATTTGAATATAATCTGACATCTGTATTCTGATATCTGCACATAAACACTTGAACAGCAGATTTAAAGTCAGTCATGTCATGAGCTCAGCTTTAATATTTAATTTGAAAACCGAATCTCAGAAAATTTGCAAGAACTGATGATGTAATTTCACACCAAGAAAGGCCTCCAATTCTCTCCTTAATTATTTCTTTAAAAATCTGCTATTATTATTATCTTATATATAAATTGATTGATTGATTGATAAATTGATTGAATATTTCTCTGTATTATAACATCCATGTAGCATTCAAATGAAAAACAACAAAGTGTTTTCAAACTGAAACGTGTTTATTTGCATACAGAAAGTGGTCACTCGAGACGCATTCCAATGTGTTAACTGACATACTTAGCAGTCCACTCATAATCAAACACTCCAGGACACATGTCAATGCCAGGTCTACCAGTTCTATGTTATTATGACACTATATGTAAAATTCCCTGATACAAATAACATTTACTTATAATACAATAATAACAGGTGCAAGCAATAAAGATCACTAACTAAATCAGTGTGACCTAACTAACTCACTCAAAATTCAACAAGGTCTACAACACAACACAAACCTCCTCTTCTTCCTGGTTCTCCAAACCGCCTGTGGTACAAACACTAACACTCCCCCGGTGCTCTGAGCTCACAGTTCAGGCAGCCTGGTTAACAAACTGAGCTAACATTAGCTAACAGCAGCTACAGTTGGCAGCAGTTTACTTCGAGTTGAGGCGGAGCAGTCGGAGGACATCAGAGGGAAAACCGAAAAACATTTTCTCCATAAAATATGATCAGTTTCACCAAAATCAGTCAAATAGTTGGTGCTGTGTGACTTATGCTCTAAGCATATTTCTGAATTGGTGGAAATGTAATGAATAGCTTTAATGGTTCAGTATGTTTAAGGAAGTAAAAACAAATATTTGCTCTTAACTATCCTTCCAGGCCAAAATGCCTTTTATAGTAGTCTGATAAGTATGGGCTCGGGTCATTAAAATTCAAAGAGCATGTTGGCTATTTGCCAAATCAGTAAATTTAGTCAAGTCGAGTGAATTGACTGTAGAAGAAGAGATCAAACAGTTTGTTTGCTGTCCTCTGTGGAATCTCGTCTATGATCAGAGACGTGGTGTCTTCAAAACAGAGTTCAGACTTCACAACCATAAATAAAAATCACGTCAGGCATGTGGCCATGATAACGTGTAGGGTTGAACAAGGCTATGAGTCTCTGATGTTTAAACATTCGGCAACATCTCTCCTTTTTTCCTTCAGCAGCTCTAGCTTAAACATCCTTGGGTCGAGCTGCATCTGCTTTACCTGTGGACAGTCAGTCCCTGAAGTGTCCATCTGTCTCCCCTTCTCTTGTTACACTGCTGCCATAGAGCAGAGAATCATTTCTCACTGCAGCCATATGTCTGCTATTGATTCCTTGAGTCACTCTGTCAGTTGAGGCTCTTCGGTCGTGCAGAAGGAGCCATCAATGCCAGCTGCTAATCAGTGCTAAATTACCCTGATTTGACCTCAAGTGGCATCAATTACTCTTTATTACATGTAGTTAGCTTTCACCACTGTCAGCAAACTCACTAATGATTGACGAGAAGGTATCGAATACCAAGACATGTGGCAGCAACATGCCTGGTCAAACTTTGGCAAGAAAACAATACAAAACGTAACAGAAGAACGTGAAACATGTTACCACATGTTATGGTCTGATTTATGACTATGAGCATGCACAAAGTAAATAAACATATATTTTATTTGTAATTCATGTAGTGTCCAATTGAGTTCCATTAATTTGTCATTTACAAACAAGCAGTGTCACAAGTAGGCCTCTTCACTCTTGAGTGGAGTCTTTTCAGAGCAGCAGGTGTGAGTACAGAACCATGAGAGGAGGAAATGAGAGAGAACAAGCTCCATCCAGCCTCCAGGGCTGAATTTGTGTTCACAAGCTAACAGGAAACGACCATAAATTTGCATTTAGGGATTTGAACAGTTTTATTAAATGTGAAGTGAAATGTCAAACATTATACATCTTTTAGAATTCAAAGATTCATAGAGATGTGGAGTGTTGTATTGCAGGTTTGAATGTCACAGGGGCTGATTCATTGCAAGGACTGAGTTGAGCAGCAGCAATTCAATGTATTGTTAGATGCTTTTAAAAATTATTAATATAAAGTCTATTTGGAATGACACTGATATCATAAAACTGGGGAAGTTGCAAATCAGGCTATGCTAGTAGTTGATCGTGGCATTTTTGAGGTTGATTGTCTGCATGACATAGTTGTGCATAGTTAGCATAGCATTCATGCGTTGTGTGCGCACCGTGGTCACCACAGCGATACGCAACAGTTCTAGTCAATGTTTTAAACCCCACCGCTTCTGCGTTGAATATGCGGCTGTTCTATTTTTGACCAACCTGCGTCAATCCACACAGAGCAGCACGAGCTGGTGGAACCCAGACACAGAAACAGCATAGAAAATCCTGTAGATTTTCAAAATAAAATACCCTGCTGGTCATAAAAACAGAAAAAAGAGAAATTGCATATTTACACATAGAAGCATATTTAGAAGCACATAAACCAGGAAAATGAAATGCTCCCGGTGGGGCTGATAAAAGTCCAGTTATAAAATCCATTCATTAGAAGTATAATAACATGATGAAGCAATATCATGAGAGGGAATGCTTTTACACTCAATATTAGCATGATTGTGTCGTGGTCAGTGGCTTTGTACATATAAGTAATATTTCTTTTATACAACAATTCTTCTTCTTCATTACGTACTTAAACTACGTCTTTACAAAATAATTAACAACAGATTAATTAACCTTATTTATTTAATCATTGTTTTTTTGGT
Source organism: Nibea albiflora (assembly GCA_014281875.1). NCBI lineage: Eukaryota > Metazoa > Chordata > Actinopteri > Sciaenidae > Nibea > Nibea albiflora. The sequence goes on along the minus strand of CM024798.1, from coordinate 23,471,252 downwards.
TTTTTTTACCATAAATGTAACCTAACATTTACTCATTTATTTAGCTCTAACAAATAGCTCCACGTCTGATCCAAGTGAATCAGAACGCAGGGCTCTGTTTGGCACCAAGCAGGAAACTGAGTAGTTACTTTGGTAATGAAAAAAAAAATGGCACGCACCTGTCAATCAAAGCAGCCACGCTCCTGTTCATATATTTTTGCTGTGAAGTTGGACATTTTAATACGGTTGGAGACTCAAGTGAAGTAAAGTATTTTTCACTTCCACATTGACTTCACTTCACAGCCATGGAGGTCGGTGCTTTGTTTATCCTCATCATGCAGCTAAATAGAGCAGACTGTGTCTTTAAATGCAGGCAATCTTTCAAAAAGACAATATTAAAATAGCGACTTCTGCTATTGAGTCTGATAAAGAATAATCAGTGTTTGAAGCTGATGTTGCTCCAGTATCTGTTTCTCTTTAGACTTGTCCGTTCTCTCTTGGTGAGGTCTTATGCTGATTGGTTCTAGACAGGCTTACATGAGAGACCTGTGCACCCCAGAGTGGTAAAAAATAATTATACAAGCTGACTTTATCCATGATGATTTATTCAGATATTACTTGCATTTGGACACACCTGAGAGACTAAAGTGTCGAATGATGACTTGTTGAGGACTATAGATCTTTCTTATCCTATGTTTGGATATGTGTAAAATGCTACCCAATAAACATGAGTGGGTTTGCTCTAACAGGAGCCAATCTGAAGCTGAAGTCAAGAGTAGGCAATTATGTAAAGTAATGCAACTGTTTTTACTTCATGTGAAATGTGAGTTCATGTACAACAGAGAGAAACAGAGAGCGCTCATGAAAGTTTAGAACAACAGCTTACAAGCTGTAGGTTGAAGCACTTCTAATCTGTCTGCAGTGTTTTAAATGTGTGCAGTAATCAAGTCAGACCTTCACCCCAGAGAGCACGGAAAATGGAAGTCGTAAGAGTCATTATTTCACTTTCCACTCAGCGTCCATCCACCCTCACCCACGCAAGCTCACAGCCCACCGCTCCTGGCTGTCAGTCAAAAGGCCAGTGAGCATGCTCCGTAGCTGTTATTGTCCATGCTTTGACACCCGTGGCGAAAGCTTCATTGCAACGCGCTCGAGACTGGTGACCTGAGACAAACACACACACACACACACACACACACAGAGCTTCACATTTGCTGCATACATGTGCATTCTCTTATACACCCACTCTGGTACAAAGCAACGCACGCACACATACACACACACACACACACAAAGGCAGGCTGAGTGTGACACAATGAGGGGGAAATTGAATCATTCAGTAGAAACTGGCGGGGATTCGGGGATTAGCAGGGATTTCTTTTCACTCTTTTGGGAGCACTGCTTGTGAAAAACTCAGCCAATCAGAATGTTTAGACCCCCGCACCCACCACAGACCAGTCCGTCCACACCACGGAGATCCAGTATGATTGGTGGGAGCTGCCCAGTCCAGCCTTACACACAGAATTCTTGAGGGAAGTGTGTGTATAAGAGAGAGTGATTGTGATATTAACTGACATTGTGTGATGTGTTGTCATTATGAAACTCCGCTGTGACCTTAATCCAACGTCGCTAAAGGCACTTTGAAGCTTTCAGACCAACCTCTGACTCTCTCTCATCTCTCTCTTAAGGTCTCTCTCTCTTCCTCTCCCTCACTGTCCATCTGTTGCCCACTTTTCAATGGGCAGTTTCAAGGCCTGCTCAGCACAGAGGCTTTAAACAGCTCTATTGTAATTTAGAAAGCAGGATTTAGACACTGAGAATGAGCGAGGAAGCTTGAACGTGTGTGGATATGAGAAAGAGAGAGAGAGAGAGAGAGAGGGAGAGAGAGGGAGAAGTCAACCACATAATGCCTCAATGTTATTATGAAAAACACTGAACAACACTACAGCTCTCCTGGGTATTAAAATGACACAAAAAGACAAAGAAATGAAACAAGTGGATAAACAGATTAAGATGAAGGGAAAAAGCTTTAAACCCTTAAATGACACACCCGAGTGGAGAAAACAAGTGGAGCAGCAGGAAGATCAGCCATTCTGCAGATTAAAGTCTCTCCAGGTGGGATTACATTTTGAAGCGCCTTGTTCTCTGAATGTTTTCCTGCCTGTACCACCATGTCAGAGGACTTTACCAATTCCGCATGCCTACTTTGTCTTTCTCATTATAATCTGCAGAGCTCTGCAGCTTAATGCCAATCCTGTAGTTCTTCATTTGTCTTCCTCGAGGTACACAAAAGTATCCAACACACTTTTGTGTGCTTTACGTCTGGTGCAGGTTTTCTTGGTTTGGGATAGGCCCCTTGGTACCAGCTGAAATAAATGCTACTGCTACAGCACGGTTATATTTTCAGTAACAGTATACAGTGGGGATGCAATGGCATGGCAAAACCGACCAGAGCTGTATAGGAACCACTTGGGGCTGGTGACAGAACAGTGTCTTTCAGTGAACATGGCTGGACCTGTAACCTCTGAAACCAGTGGTGACCAACATGTCAGAGAATGTAGCAGCCTATAGAGTTTTTTTTTTTGCTGGGTTTGGTCTGGTCTGAACTCTGAGGTAGAAGTCTGCATTGGGATTGGGTCCCACTGGGACGCGGGACCCAACGCAAATCTCGCGGGAACAGTCAGTTTGAGTGAAGCTCCGGGCACCGGAAATACAACACAGCAGGGTTGTGCGGGATCGAAATGCAGGCTAGCCTAGCTATTCAACAAAGTTATATTTTAATGCATGTTGCGTTATCATCTTCTCATTAAAATGATAGTTTAGCACAGGGGTCGGCAACCAATGGCTCGCGAGCCAGATGTGGCTCTTGTGATGACTGCATGTGGCTCGCAGAGGGCTGAAAGTAAGCCGGTACGATCCGGTACTGCGTACCACTAAAACAGGGGTGCCCAATACGTCGATCGCGAGCTACCGGTCAATCGCCAGACGTGATCAAGTCGATCGCAGAGGCGCCCACCGCCATCCACCCCGCTCCCGTGCGCCAGTATGTTGGGCTGTCCACCGCGCCCGCCGCCGCACCAACGCCAAATGCCGTAACTGCCGTAAAAATATTATATGGCTCTCATGGAAAATATGTGGCTTTCGCGGCTCTCTCAGCCAAAAAGGTTGCCGACCCCTGGTTTAGCAGGTCATTCAAGCAGCTCTGTTGCTAGCTTTAACTACATTGGAGAAGAATAGAATATAAATAATAATATTTGATGAGTTTAAAGTAGGAAAACTACATCATCATATAAACAGATTTATGGACAGTCCAGCTTAGGTCTTCTATGTTCCACACCTTTAAGCACAAATAAACAGAACTTTGTGCATATATGATATAATAAAGCATCACAAACAGCACCTTAAATTGGACCAAAAAGCTACACTTTGAGACCTCAAAAACATATGGTACCCAGTGGTGGAGCATGAATGCAGGAGGCTGCACTAAACCAATGACTGCATAAACACAAGCTCTCTGCTGCTTGCTATAAACTTTGTTTCAAACCTGATTTGACCTACTCTGGAGCAGGTTCAACATATTCTACCACAGTGATCCACATCAGTCTGAGGTGACTGAGTGATTTGAATTTGAAAATATTAAAACTAGCTACTATCATTAGAAATTATTGATTGACATATGTATTGTAGAACTGACAGAAACTGTTTTTACCTTGAGAAGAGAAGCTGAGTTGTTTTATTTTATTATTTGTCATCTTTGTTGGGACCACATGGCCTCCACGTATGAGGTTTGTTCATTGGGTGAATGGATCTGGACTTTTATTATGAAATATCATGTCATGCCCCGACCTGGTCAAAAAAACCCAGGTCACCCATTGCTCTCTCTCATTATGCTCTTTCCTCTGCTCTAAACGGAGCAGAAGGGTCCATGAGCCATAGGCCTGTCCTCAGGCCTCTCTGGTAGCACATCTTTTGTTGGTAGATTATCCTTTCATTTTGTAAAATCTTACATGCTGGTCTGTTAAATGTTGTTGAGTGACATCATCTATGCGGAACTTCAAATGCTTCAACCTACTAGCTGTTGATTTGGTAATGATGTTGATGTAGTTTGGTTGTAATTATTCATTGAATTATTCATCAGAATTTCATATTAACAGTTTAGTGTGTTTTGATTATTTGATCATTGATAATCCTTTAAACCATCTGCTATTCATTTCATCATCATGATGCATTAACACAGCAGAAAACCAACACAATAACTTGTGTAATTCTAATGTAAAATATACTGTTCTGTAATAAACTGCAGTTCAACTAAAAGTTCTATTGCATGTATCTTTACTGTTGAGTAAAGTATTCACATCCATTTAAGATGAGCACTGTAGGAATTGTTGCACAGTTTCTACACAGTTCTTCAGTGTTAGGGGACCAAGTGTGATTAAACTGCCTGAACATTACACTATTTGACCGTGAAAGTCGACACGTACTGACACAATCAATATAAATGTCCAAGAGCTTGTTGTTAACTTTCTTATACATATAGAGAAATAATCACACTTTGTTGAATACAATGAAGGAAATCAGTATCAGTGGTAACATTCCTCATCAAGTCACTCATCCAGAGGGTTCAAAGAATGTAAGAATAACATTACTCTGATGAGAGTATTTCCTAGCTGTGCTACTGAGACTATGAATGGCTCTATTGTGAACCCCAATGATGATGACATAAATACAGCTTCTGTTGATCTAGACAATGCAAATGTCTTGTTTATCTGGCTAGAAGGAAGCAGAAAGCATCCGCCACATCCATCTGGGTGAAGTTCAACTGTTGTCTCTTTGTCTCCTGGAGGGAGTTTAATGTTTTCAAGGTTCATTTAAGGGCAGAAATACCAAGGCTGAAAGCAAAAAGAAGAAATGGAGCCACCCAAACACAAAAGTGATAAAGTACACTGCTTAACAGAGGACAGAGGAAGGACAGAATGAAAGGACATTTAGGAACTAACTAGAGTCCACAATTTCACTTGGTAACTGTGGAAGTAGCAAAACCTTTTATTTGTAGTTTGAAAAAAAATATATATATAGTATATACCGTATATTATTGTGTAGTATAACTTTTACAAATACATACATTTTAAAAAAGTGCAATAGACCTGTATTACTTTATATGAGAGTAGAGTGGGTATATTATGCATTTCCTTGAACCTTCAATCTTGTGAACGTTAGTGGATTTCTTGCCTTCTTAATGTGTTTGCTTTCTGATGAGTCAAATTTTAGACTTTTGTTTCCAACCACTGTGTCTTTGTGAGAAGCAGAGGAGGTGAATGGAAGGTATCTGCATGTGCGGTTTGATTTATTGAAATCAAAAACATCAACCAGAAGGTTGGTTGTTCGAATCACTGGCTCCTCCTGTCTGTATGCCAAAGTGTCTTTGGGCAAGATACTGAATGTGTTGACACTTTGTTTGTGTGTGTGTGAGAGTGTGAATGGGTGAATGTGACATGTAGTAGAGTGTTTAGAAGGCTAGAAAGGTGCTGAATAATTGCAGCCTGTTTACATCAGGAGGCATTTGGCAAAAGGAAGAGATTAACAGTGAAGAAATATATAAAGATGTAGATGCATAAACGAGTAAATCACATTATTATTAATGATAATTAATGATATGTGGGTATATTGTTCAGAAATGTAGGCAACAATAACTGTATCATTTGAGTGATCATCGTCGTGTATCTTTGCTCCTTCCACTCTGCATATAAACTCTGGATTATTTGTGGAAAACACTCTGCCCTAAATACTGCTAAGCAGTTCTGCAGGAAGGGTGCATGAACTGCATCTGCTTTTCCTAAGTGGAACAGTTACCCACACTTAGACTGTGAGTGTGGGGATTGGGACAAAGCCCAAGTCTTCACACACTCACACACACTTGTCCTCTTCCAATTTAAAACATTTTTTACACCTGCTGCCTTTTCCGTGAAATATTTGAGGTGGTATGCAGACAGAAGAGCCTTTCTGCTTAGGTCAAGCACAATCACTACACCTCTGCATTCTAATTCTGCACAATTCAGTTCAAGTGATTTTCACCCTAAAAACAAAAGCATGCATGTCATGGACATTGAAGGAAAATGTTCATTGAGTTTGATTCTGCATAGCTCCAGGAAGGTGAAATATTAATGTCCAAGTCAAAATGTATCCATACATCCTTTTTTTGTTGTCCTTTTTGCTTTATTTGATAGAGACAGCTGAAGAGTGACAGGGAATATGGGGGGAGAGATGGGGAATAACATGGAGGAAAGGGCCACACAGGTCAGGTTTCAAACCTGTGCCCCCACAGCGAGACTTTGCATATGAGGCAGCTGCGCTACTAACAGAGCTAAACGGCGCCCCAACAACCAACATATTCTGAAACCATGTGTAAACCACCTTGTATCCAGATGTTGTTGTATGTTTGAAAGCTCTAGTTCAGTACACCAGTACAGACAGACCGTTAAAAACATCTTTAGAATGTCATTCTTATTCTCTTCATATTTGAATTATACCTTAAAATCATCTTTTGCCCCCAGGCAGCAGACCTCTCTTCAAAAGAAGTCTTTCATAGAAAAAGCAGGTGGAACCTCTAATCAGATCAAACATGGACAGTGGATTGAGCTCACCCTCTATACTGCATGGACCTTTACTCTTGTAATACATGTATACATTCATTAATAATAAAAGTGGATGGAGATTGTAGGATTATCACAGGGTGGAGAGTGTGCTTAGCTATTGCCCATGATATGATGATGTAAATGTAATACACTGTGGAGACAAAATATCTATTATTATTATTATTATTAGTACTAGTAGTATTAGTATTATTATTATTATTTTGTCTTATGACAAAGGTGACATCAAAGCCTGCCTTAAAGTGTTCCTATATGCAACATCCTGTTCCTGTATCCCTTCAACAGCCAACTTACTTCACTGAAACATTTCTTAAATGACTCCCTGGGTGATTGGATAAAGAACAAAGACAGATAACGCAGCTTAAAAAAGGAACTCAAGGACACAAAAGTGTGGACACTGCTCAAAGAAGAAGCCCAGATTGTATTCCCCCAGCACGCAGACACTGTACCCGCTGCCCAGGTAAACACTGTGCCCACTGTAGCATTCTGTTTCATTTTAATTACTTAAGTCATGCTCATGAAAAAAGAAAAGGGTCATTTTTTAAAGAATATTTGTGTGCTTGCTCGAGCTGGCAACATCAGACCTTTGTTTTTCCCCCCATATGGATTTACTTTGTTACTTAGGAACTAATTTGTCTGTGGGGTAAATCAAAATTTGGACCTTTTTCAACACTTTGTGACTTTTTAAAGTTGGAGACAATATAAGAGAATATGAAAGTTTATACTGATAAATGCGGGAGAGTATTTTTGTGATGTGGCTGTTTTTGAATTCTATTTTTTGTGACTGTGTTAGGAGGGATGGAAAATTGCCACAAAAAATTGAGTTTCAGTTCTTTGAGTTCTAGGTACTTGAATATTATGACAGAGTAGTGCAGAAAAACATATATATGCCTCTTTTTTTCATGCAAGCTATGTTACAGTTTGTTTTTCCCCTCACAGCTCCTCTCTGTAGCTCTTCTTTTCACCATACATTTCATAGCCAGCCTGTGATTGCAGTGTACAATAAGCTTCTCCTCTGCTCTCAGCTTCAGCCTCTCGCTATCATCTTCACTCAAACTTAAAGCTGCAAATTCTGTAGATAAATGTCCATATTTCCTGATCAATCGAGGAAGAGCCTCCACTGCCGTAGCTGCCGGCACAGAAATGGTTCATTCCAAACTTTTCTTGTGGCTGAAGATTTGCAGCTTTACAACATTTTCAAAGCAAAGTCAGAGCAAAAAAAGTAATCCGACTGGATGGAGCCTTTCAGAGTAAAAATGTGTCCCTTATTTCCTTTTAAAAAAAAGAAAAAGGAAAAGCTTTCTCTCTTTATTTTGGCTTTCTGCAGGCGATCTGCCCTGAATTTACAAACAAAGTTGTCAGGTGGTCAGAAATCTCTTTTCTGCAGCTTTAAAAACATGCAATCTTTAGTCTGTTGGCCTTGCATCTACAATTCACCTCCTCTGCTTCTCGCTGCTTGCTCTGTCCTCCATCTGCTGCAGTGTGACTCTGATGTATCAGAAATACAGGGAACAAAAACCAACAAATCTTGGCCATTAAGACGTGAATGACTGCAAAGAAAGGGCTGTTTCTGTTTGTTTCCAAGCAGCTAAGTACGATCACTAATAACAGGCAAATCAGTTCTTGCAGTATGTCTGCTTGGCCACACATTTAATATTATTTTGGATACTTCAAACACTGTGAGGACTTTTCCAAAGAGAGCTGCAGATGCGTCATCACCATTCCATTGCAAATATTACATTGCTTTAGTATTTGTTGATTGGTGCAGTTTAAAATGTGATTTATGTAATGCTAGGTTTTATTTTCATCTGCCAAAATGAGATGTTTTCTTCTCTCTCTCGTAAAATTAGAGATGCCAAATCATAAATCCAGAGGTGGAGTCAGTAGGGGGGTGGGTTGACATGGTTAAAGGTGTCTCTGTTATTCATACGTCTGTTCCGAGCAGCAACCTCTGTGGCTGTGAAGTGAACCCCGGTGTTGTAGTCAAGAACTAAACCAAGTCAAACCGAGACCAAGGTATTGTAAGACTGACTCAAGATCATGGTTGCTGCAACGCTGAATGAGTTAGGAGTTACCTCATTAAGCACTATTGCAGTATTTACAAACTGCTATGTGTTCCTTTGGACGCTGTTTTGCAGTTTAGAAAAACACATTTTATTCCAGAAGATTTGACTGATGTGTCCTCCCAGACAAATAAATTGGGCAATGCAATGTTGTGGTCTTCAACTAAAATCAAGAGCCCTCTTTGTCCGAGACAGAGGCCTTTAAAAATGGTCTTGAGCCCAGTGGACCAAGGCTGATCTTGAGTACTGCAACACTGGTAAACACAATACTGAAAATCTCAAAGCAGGCAATGTAACCAGTCTCAGCAACACTTTATGAACATTGAAGAGGACATCGACAGAGGAAACTAAGAAGAGAAAAGAAGAAAGTGAGTGAGCATGAAGCCACTGGACAAGAGTAAATCTGGGACTTTATCATACTGTAAGTAATGCAATCAGAACAAATACACGTTTACAATTGTCGACACCGGGCAGAGAGGAGGAACAGAGCTGCTGCTAGCTGACTCCAGGCTGCTGAGGTCGGTGGAGGACAGTCTTGGAGACAGAGTATCTTGAGGAATAAACACCTAGAGTCACGCTGGATTCTGCTCTGATCTGGAGCTGCAGGAGGAAAGATCAGAGTTTGTTTGAGTTTTTAACTTCTGGGATTAAAAAGTGGATTTATCTTCACTTTCATCTCTCAAGCTTTCTGCAGTAGCATGTTATAGCTGACGTGATTCTACTTCATATTTACGCAAAAACAAAAAAGATGACTGCTTGGAAAAACAGAGTGCAGCTCTGGAAAAATATGTTTGTTACTTGATTGCATGTATCAGTTGTATGTTGCTAGTTAGCATATCCCTGATTGATCTGCATTCTATTCAGAAAACAGGCATTTTAAAAGTTGTGTCTTGTCATCCTGTGGACAGAACTGAGAAAGTATGACGTCTTAAAAATTCTTATCATAGTTACTTTAAAGTATTCTTTTGATTCCATTACTGCAATGAAACCGCAACAACATCCTTTTATTTTGGGTTCACAGTGGATTGAAGTGAGGTCAATGGTGAAATGCAGCCCGATATTTCTTACACATTACTCCTGTAAAAAGGTCCAGAGGAGTACTTTTGAATAGTTGGACAATTTAGTACAATTTACCCACATTTCACACTGCTGTGAAATCTTTTATAACCATGCATGATTTGCAAAACGGTTTGTTGCAATCAAAATCCCTATTTCAAATTTGAATTGTTGGTTTCAACACCCACCTCATAATGTTCTGCCTCTACTGCTAACAACGTTGTTTCCATTCATAAACCACATAAATGATCATTTGCTGGGTAAACATTTCCCTGGAGACTATTTTGAATGCAGTTGGAAGTCTGCAATGAATTTTCATGTCACAGTGGCATGAACAGAAGCCAACGTTTGAATAAAAGGTAGGTTAAATAGTGTAAATTCTAAAATACCACTGCTTTAGGAATGTAAAATTCTATACATGTTGTACCAAGGCCAAACATACAAAAAAAATCAAAGCTGTGGACCTTGAAACTGCTGTAGTATCTTTCATAAATCAAGGAACTGCTGTAGCTTGTAGTTTACTACATAGACCTTAAGGTTACTACATAGACCTGAAATCAAAACGCATTCATTCTTTTTCAAAATGACAATATAAATGATTGAATTATCTGTTTTAGTAGATGAATGAGGACTGACTGCACCAAAATCTGATCTCTGATGACTGCATCACACATAATTCACTCAGCAGACGTACAGACACGGAAACATCTTCCATTTATGTATTATTTCTATTAATATTTGGGCTTATTTGAGGTAACCTGGCTGGTGCTATCTTTACTTGTGTAATGGTCTAAATGACCTGAGCTTATCTACATTTGAATACTCTAGTGGTGGCAGCTCCATGCCACTAAATCCTACACACTGGTCTCTTAACTATTATATCTGCCTAAAAAAGGTCCCCAATATACTTAACATACTTGGAACTCTTTCTATGTTGACATGGCATGTCCAGTTCCATTCTTATGTAAGCATTGTTTGCTGGGCTTTCGTCTTTGCATAAAGGCAGCTATGGTGTTGAAGACATTAATTCATTGCAAGGCTCAAACAAACCCTTTTTTGTTGAACAGCAACTCCATGATAAAGTGTTGCCCAACAGTACTGCAACTAGAGTTAAGAATACATAGATTAGCCAGCTGGTTCATCAGATACACAGTCTACTTGTCTACATACATCTGCACTTCAGGAAATCTTTAATTTTCATATCTCTTCCCCTCCCTTTGTGTTGCCCAAGACACTTCTTGAAGACACTGTTGCAGAGTGTAGTACGTCATTGTGGCGTTGATCTCGTCACACAGTTCTCATGAGGTCTTTCTTTTGTCCTTGAGACTGAGAATTTTTGAGATGCTTCACTTGTCTGTCTGAAACTTTCTTTTTTCTACCTCCTTTTTTTGTTTGTTTTTTTAAATAAAATGATTGAAATGGCTCTATTCTATGGCTTATAGAGCATAATGATGACATCATAGATATTTCATTGGTTTTATGGTATTTTAATTACCAATTCAACAAAAACAACTGAAAACCTCTTAAGTAAGTGTTCTAATCATTTTGGCTACCATCGTATATGTTCAAAATCCGCCTCTGTTATATGTGAAAATTCTTTACATTTCTGTTGTAACTGAAAACATTTCTGATGTTTTGTAAAAAAAAAAAAAAAAAAAGTCTCACATATTGGTTCTGGTGTGAATTGGTGTCATCATGGCCATCTAAAGTGACTTTACAGTGCTTGGACTGCATCTCAAGACACAGGCCTAGCTTGTGTGTGTTTTTTTTTTTTACCTAAATCTCCTTATGATGACTCTGTTCGATGGTTTATAGAGCATAATGATGACATTATAGATTTTTCATTGGTATTTTAATGACCAATTTAAACAGCAGTAACTGTAACAGATAGAGCATACATGGAACACCATAACCTCAAGTAGCTGGCATAGTGTACAGGAACATCTGCAGTGAGTATGGACTGGAAATCCCATAGTCAAAATGGACACCTCCCAGGGTGGTTGAGAATGACTTGTGGGACTTCCAGATCCAGACTAACAAGCTGGTGATGACTAACCAACCAGACATCGTGTTCATGACATTGTGATATAAAGTATAATTACGAATAATAATACACAAATTAATATCAATTGTAATATCAAGAAGAAGGAACACAAGAAGATCGAGACATCCAATTACATAATCCAGATTACGGTACATGTAATCCATTACCACCTGAGCCTGTTTATGGGTGTATAAACATTTTTTTAAAAACTGTCTATCAGTATTCTTTGTCAGTATCATGCCTTTATCAAATATTTACAGCACAGTGGTGACACAGTATGTCACAGGACGTCAGTGATCTCAGCTCTCTGTCTGATGCATGGAGAGAAGCAGACGTGCCAGAGGAAGAGGTGGCAGTAGACTGGGTGAGTGCAGGCCGAGGAAGAGGTCAGGGTAGTCCAGCAAGTGGTGGATGTTGTCAACATGGATGCCTCACCTGTGAAAACACCCTGACAACCTTTCCATTTGAAAAGCAGCATTGGTGGTGTATTCTCAGAAATATTGAGAGGTCCCCACTCACCTAGATACACCACAAAGGGTGTATTTTATATATAGTATATAGAACTGTAGTACTGTTGATCTTTTTTAATTCAAAAATAATCCATGATCGAAATTTGAGACTTTTTTTTTTTTTTTTTTTACTAAACATCAGAAACGTTTTCAGTTACAACAGAAGTGTGTGTTAGAAACTGGGTGAAGAAGGACTTGTTGGCAGGATAGCAGCTAAGAAAGCATTACTGAGAGAGAAACAGTGAAACAACTGAAGTCTGCAAAGAATACAAGAAATGGACAAAGGTTTGGCAGAAGATTGGATAAAAGATTGGTATAAAGTGTTGTGGACTGTTGAGTCCAAGTTTAAACAGCTCGGCAACAAGCGAAGAGTGTATGTTGGATGGAGGGAGGGGGAGAGATACAAAAATGAGTTACAACAGTTGAACACAGAGGGGGTAGTATTATGGTGTGGGACCACTTCAGCGTCAGGAACTGGTGACTTATGGGTGCCCTATGAACTTTCTAAGATCTCTGCAATTACAGAGCGTACAGCATGTCATGCCCAACAGAACAAATTTCTGTAATAATTTATAGTTTTCCATAGATTATTTAAGGGGTTCGATCCTTGACTAAACTTCAGCTATGTTCAGGATTCAACAGATGTTTAAAGCGGGAAAAGTCAGTTCAGTGATTTTATACCCTTTACTTATATCAAAGGGATGTTTGTTCCTTGTAATTGCAGTCCTTTCCGTGACATCCCCATCGTCTGTCAGTGTCAGTGGCGCAGTTTAAAGTGTTCTGTGTTGCTGGACTATAATCATAGGTTGGTCTTAAATCTCTCACTCACATTTTTGCTTAAATGTCTCAATGTTTTTCATGCTGCTGTGCCTGCCTCACAAACCATTGCGCCACAGAAATTCATGAGTCGCACTCTGTAACACTTGAGTGACAAGTGGAAAAGGTCATTAATGTTTTAACACAGTGATGGCCGCACTTTCGGTTATCAAATGCCATTCGCAGGAAAAGAAAAATGACGCCTTTGTCGTCAGGAAAAGGCTGAATTATGCCACCCGGTTTGTGTCTTTGATGAAGCGGCAAAGATCAACCTTCAGTTTCTGAAGCTCAAGGCGAGAGGGGAAGAACAAAGAGCATGCTAGATGGAGGGGAACTCAAGTCATCTGTGGCCCAGACTTCAACCACATGTCTGAAATGAATCAGATTTCTTTGAAAAGACAAGAATAAAAAAAAAAAAAAAATCTAATTCTTGCTATCTATATTTATTCTGTGATCAAACTATAGTTATGCAGGGTGTGGATCACATTTTCCGTTTATTGACCATGTTTCTAGTAAAGACCTGATCTGAAGCATCAGATCACAGGGAGTGTCCCAGAGTCCCTGGGTACATCTGATCTGGCAGTGTTTCTATCGACAGAGATACAAGTCTCAGCAGAGCTGCCTTTTAATGAAATAAAGAGAAAAATGAAATATATGGCTACACTGGAGAATAGAGATGACAAAATTGTTAGTTGAGTGCCAGCGCTGCAGGTCTGACTCAGGTAATATAATACAGCAGAGCAGCTCTTTTGATCTACAGCCAATTGAATCATCACCTGGAAAAATAACCCTCAGTGTGTTGCACTTTCTCTGTAATAATGTGTTGACACAGCCCGAACACAACACCTCACTTAACAGAGAGCTGCTCTGCTGACTGACCTACAAGGGCTTCAACGGAGAACCTGAATTAACGCCCAGGTACATCAGGTGAAAACTGACTATATCCTGCTCCAGCCAGCCACAGCTTCCAAAGCAGCACCTAGTGGCTACCTGCAAGTTGTTCATTTAATGAAACAGGAAGCAGAGTGGTGTTTACTTCCTCATTTTTGCATCAGATAGGGAGGCACTTGTCACAGATATTGAGTGACGTTTTCAATAGTCAGTAGCATGTGTGTGTTATACCCTCACTGCTAGGCAATGTAGCTCTCTAGTGTCAATGTCTACCTTCCGGTGAACACGGCCGGACTCTGGACTGAACGCAACCTCTGAAACCAGCAGTGGCCAGTCTGACAGGGAATACAGTAGCCTATACTGAGGTGGTTTCTTGTCGGGCTTGGCTGCTGGCATCCTCGGGCTGAGTCAATTCAGTTAGCTACACACCTTAAAAGCAAGAACGTTTGGCTGTAAGCACTGGTTATCACTCAGGGGAGTAGAGCATATCAGTGTGGGTGGCTGAATCAGATCTTACATACTGGTCAGGTTGAGGAGATGACTGGTAGCAAGTGTTGTGGTGAATTTGCAGGTGAGAGGCACACACAGACACACATGACAAAAAGAGGAGGGAAAAGAACAAGAGAAACCCTGGAGGAGGAAAAAGCAAAGCTTCAATTATAACAGCATCCATGATACAATGTCCCAACTTTCTTAACACACTCATTTGGTTTACTTATTAACAAATAATGGAAACAACTAGCTTCAAGCAGTCTCCAAGGTGTGCTCACATGAGTGACGTGACAGAGTGAAGCTTTTCCACTGATCTCTGGACAGTGACAGCCTAATTAGCCTACACTGAATACCAATGTGGGGATACTGAATGGAAGATCTGCTAGTGAACTCAGATCAGTGTGTAAAGCTGATGGCATTAGTGGCTACCAAGCAGCAACCTCGAGGCTGTGAAGTGAAGCCAATGTGTCAAAGACTGCGGTTCCTCAAACGTTCACTTGAGGCTGGCTCTAGAAGTGAGTCAGTCTCCATAAGTCCCCATGTTCAAATGTCCAACTTCACAGCAGAAATAAACATGTTTACAGCCTGGTACAAAAAACAGTTTTGCTCTCTATAGCTCTGTACTGAGGGTGAATTTAGAAACCTTTTATTCTACGACGTGAAAACGTGAATAGAACTTTCAGTTTCTAATCAGAAGATAAAAAATGTGTTATGTGAACGTTCTTTCCTGCAAGGTTGCAACCACGTTGGTAATTAAACCCATTTATCTGTTGTTAATTTAGACTGATAAACTAGCTGCACACATGCACTCACAAAATCCAAATCACAGCTTTTTAAAAGAATCACAATGAGTCAGACATCGTCAGAAATTCAGAACAGGGATTTACACTTGAGCAGTAATGCAACAAATTTATATTTCAGGCAGCATTATCCATTTGGCCTTTTGTTTTTCATGTTTTCTTTAATATCCATGTTTTCTTATTCCACACAAATCCTCCTGGGGGAAAATAAAACCCTTTAATTCTCTCTGCTGCTTTCCCTTTCTTCACCTTTTGACTTTTTTTTTTTTGCTCTCGCATGAAGCGATTCAGAGATTAAAAAGGAGCTCTTTGCTTTATTCAACAGAGCAGGCGGAGAGTAACAAGGCAGTGTCAGATCTGAACTTTGGAAACGACACCTTTCCATGAGGAAACTTCAAACCTGCTGCAGAACAAAGGTGCCAGAGAATCTTACAAAATCCGTCTGACTTCAGAGAGGAAACACAAAGTGAACACGAGGAGTTGAGAGCTGTTAGCGGAAATACTGAGCTGCTGATAGAACACGCTGCAGCCATGAGACTGTTACATCCCGTCATTGATGGGTCTGTTATAAACCTGTGAGGGGAATTTAACAACCAAACACCACAGGCACTTTGCTAACTGTGTCACACACACACACCTTTCAGCACATGAACACATGCTTTCTCTCAGTATGTGTAGGCACTGAGGACTGCATCAGATTTGGTGTTCAGCAGAGACTGATGGGTGATTAACAGGAACTGTCATCCACAGCAACTTTAATACACACCAGTCTTCACTCTTAGCTGATTATTAATCCCCTTTACAGCCATCTGGAGGTGTTAGGTTTTTGTATTTGGAGTGTTTAATTGGAGTGATTTTAAACTGTAATTACACGTGTCAGAAGCACTGGTTATCATAATTAAATCTAATGTGACCACTGCCAGGTTTTAAAAAAGTAGCAAACTGGTTGTTTATCCATCATTATTTTGTTGTGCAAATCATCAGGAGGCAGCTGTGATGTGCTCATTAATCTGTGTTAATTCAGTTTGGGATAAAAAGGAAAATTTCATTAAGAAATTAAGATATATATATATATTTTAATTACTGAGGTCTTTAGCGGAAGTAATTTACATTGTGCCCTCAAGATTTCCCACAGTCGGTGGTGTAGTGCAGGGCATATGCAGGCATTCTGATGCATATCATTCAGTGCTGCAAAACAATTTTAGCAAAGGCCTGACCCGCATGCTAAATGCCCCTATTGACTAGTATTTGTTACCTTGATTGGTTAAGTTTTTTTCAGGTCGGATTCGAACCCTGGGCATCTGCAGCAAGGACTGAGATGCTCTACCAACTGAGCTAAACACCACCCCTGCATTGGTTAGGTTTAAGCATGAGTGTAGGTCAGGTCATGCTTTATGCTTTGTTTCACTTTGCATCAGCAGTGGTAAATCAGCTCTTTACCACAGAAACTATTGACCTTCAGGCCACTTGCATCGTGCTTTAAAAAGGACAGAAAAAAACAGTCACAGAGTCCTGCCCCGTGAGATTTAGGGATAACAATCTGGCCCTACCCTTCAACTCTCACCGCTGACCCGCCTTCTGAAACCAAACCTACGCCCTTGGCTCCACCCCTCCCTGCACACACCATTGGTGCACTTTGCTGTGCATTGAGCCCTGTCCCTTGATTTACACGTGAGCACACTGTTACAATAATGAATACAAACGATGGCCAACAACCCACAAGTTGTAATAACCTGGAATTATGATTGATTTTGTTTGCCCTTCGTCTTTATGTCCCCCTCGTCTTTCACACATCTATTCTCCAGAGACAACACAGTGACTTCACTGTTATTCCTCTCACTTGTTTCTGCTCCTCTCTTCACTGATGTCCTCTACTTCAACTCTATTTAGTTTAGAGTTTTTCTTTTAATTGTTTTCTCCACATGCACAATGTGTTTTGACACATTGTGACCAATGACCCAGGGACCTTGAACAGTGTTTACTGCAAAAATAGTAGAAATGCAAACATGAGGTGTCATTACAGCATGTGGAAATAACAAAAAAAAATCATTATTGATGGAGACCTCAGCATAGGCACAGATGTTGGAGCTTAATTTGTTTGGCTGAAGCAGCTTAGTTGTAATTACTATTCCGTACCATCTTTAAAAAGAATCAGTGTAATGTAAAGTCTAAATGATGGTGCAGTTTTGCATGTAGGTGAATTCAGCAACAACACTAAACAACATTTCAGTTTGATGCAGCGCATGTCACAGCCCGGGCATGTGAGGCAATATGCGAGGTGAGTGGCATATCATTCTTGTGATCACTTTAACCCTCCGGGGTATGCTAGGTAATTTTTTATTCTGGATTAAAGATCAGATATCAAACACCACGTAGGATGTAGGTCAACCCCCAGCCCGTCAAAGCAGCTGGACTGACTCCAAAATTAGATATAATCCTTGACTCTGAACCAGGCGAGTTATGAGCTGGCCTGTTTATTAAAGAAAATAAATAAATAAATACACTCATATTTCTTGGCCCGGATTTTTAAACATCTGCCAGCAGTTATTATCATTTCCCTCTGCTCATTCCACACCTACATGTCAATAAAAATGTGTTTGCATGTTGGAGTAGATGTGCACATACAAATTGAGGTTCTCTTAATTATTTTTATTAAGATTAATAAACTCAATTAAAACCCGTTGTTTTAAAATCATTTTAAATGCTTTGCTGTGACACAAGCCATTCTGTTGCTGCTGTTAGCTAATGTTAGCTCAGTTTGTTAACCAGGCTGCCTAGACTGCGAGCTCAGCGCGCCAGCGGTTTCTACCCAGTTTTAATGATAGAAGCTGGGAGATTGTCTCAATCTCTATTGAGCGAGAGACATTTAGAGAATAATGTGTGAGACTCCAAAAGAAACAACTTACTTACTGTGACTTTACCTTATAGAGATCAGCACCATAAGGCAGAACACACAGTGGCTGTCACAGGAAATGTATTTATTTCTTATAGATTTTAGCAGTGAAATTATGAAAATGAACCAACAAACCAGCCATGATTTTCAGCAGTCGTGGTCATTGTGGGTGTTGGAGGAGTGAGGAGCAGCCTCCGTAAGCAGATGAAGAGTTACAGACAACATGCTGCAATTCCAGATTATCAGCAAGGCAAACGATTGTGTCCTGTGCACAGTATGGAAGGAGATGATGGCTGTAAATGATATTGACTGATTTCTTTATAGGAACACAAGTTTGTTTGGCTGCACTGTAAACAGACTGGTGTGTCTGTTTACAGACTCTTCTGCTCTTCTGTTGGGCTTCACACAGTGTGTGCAGACGTGTTTGCTGTAATACTAAACTGTACTTTCTGTTACCAGCAGTAGTCATGTGTGCTGCCAAACTGAAACAGTAATCACAACTTCGGACCTACTGACATGATCATACAATAAAACAGTTTTATGTCGCTGTAACTGTCTCGACTCTTCATCCATCCTTAAAGCAATTGGAATATAAGTGATGGGAAACAAAACCCAAAGTCCTCGTTCTGTGTTTCTGTGTGAGGTTCAGCTCAGGCTCATACTGTGTAAAAAATAACAGCCATCGTAGGACAAAATCTTGTCAGGGTCTGTCATGTGTCAGTTTCCTGTTTAGGCTCTGTGTTCACTTCCTCTTCCCTGTGCGATTACCTGTCCCCGTCATTATGTGTTTCACCTCTGTCTCGGTCCCCCTTCCCTCCTGTGTGTATGTAACCGGTGCTCCTGTGTGTCAGTGCCAGATCGTTTTGTCTCCCAGAGCAGCATTCCAGCATTTCATGTAAGAGAGTTTCCCTGTGTCTGACCGTTTTGTTCATGGTTTCTGAGTCTCAGTCTCCTGATTTTGTACCTCCACCTTTCTGGATTTTGACCCTTGGACCAAATTAAAGACCTTGAGAACTGATTATTGTCTGCCTGCCTGCATTTGGGTCCACTAGTCTCTGTGTTCTTGATAGTACGCTTCACACAGCACAGAAACCGATAACTAAAAGATAACTTATTAACCCTCTTGACTTGAAGTGTCTACCTTCAGCTGGCCTTTAGAACATATTTTCTGCACAGAAGGACTATGGATTTTGTCAGGGACCTTTTTATCTTTTGTTGGAAAGGGATCTTGTTCTGCTTTATCTTTTTTAAGCACCACAGATGGTGGAAAGCCAGGTATGACATACTGCCTCTGGTGATCACACAGATGTACTTTTGTTTGGGGTTGTCATTCAAGATGGAGCCCGACCATCAGTAGTTTGGTTACAGTTGTGCGGGGGTGAAATAAAAGTATTGGACCCAGAATGTAGACCACTTTATTGATTGGAGCTGAGACAGTGGTCATGAGGTGGGGCTTTGCACTGTAAATTGGTAAAAATAGTACATAAAGTGACTTTTTAAAGCATTTTATTGCATTGATTATTAAAGTAAAGCAGACTTGAATTTAGAACTAGAAAATTCCCGCGGAAATTTTGGAAGTGCTGAGTGGGCTGTTGCCGGGGTTCTGTAGTGAAAAAGCACATCTCAAATAGTAATATTTAACATGTTTATTTACACACGTGACCAGCTAGCGCTAATGAGCCACTAATTCTAGCATCAGCTGCAAATGTTAGCAAATGTCATGTCTTGAAAACAATGTGCAGAAGGTTTGTATAAGGTCAATATATTAGTAATGTCCTAAATGAGCTGAATCTAGTGATATAATTTTTATTTCTGTAGTACAAAATTTGTGGAAGGTGTTAGGTGTGTGTGTGTGTGTGTGTGAGTGTGTGTGTGTGTGTGTGTGTGTTTGGTGTGTTTGTCTTGTCTTGTCTGTCTTTGTGCTTGTCTGTGTTGGCCAGTTTCTCTGTGTCTGTGTTACTGTCTGTCAGTTAGTGGCTAATAACTGACAGACCGTAACACATACAATGAGCAGCTAGCGTGTTAGCTCATTGTAGATGGTTTGTAAAAGGTTTGTAGAAGGTCAGTGTAGATAATAAAATAGTAGATAATAAAACTGCCAAAAAACACGCAGAAGAACAATAGTGGCTCGTGCCGGAGGCGACTACTCCCATAGCTAGCGCCTTGTGTCGCATTAGTTTTAATCACACACTCATGGCTCCTTATACATCCTGCCTGCTCTGATCATTTGTTTCACTTGTTTTATATCTTCTTTAGAATATAGACATGTCAACATGGATTTAAATATAAATGCAAATCTTGGAGGTGTTGTGGATTTTTTTTTTCTCAGAATAACGTGTGGCCCACTGTGGGCAGCACATATGGTGCTATTAGAATGTGCTAAAAGAGAGTGACAGGAAAGAGTGACACCTTACAGTTCCATTGCACCCCCCCAGCAACCACTGCAGGATTAGCTATTTAGGTCCAAGCAAAAATCTCGATGAATAAGTAATCTCTATAAATAAGTGGTGTGCTGTACACACTGAGAGCAACGAAAAGTGGAGTCAAACTCTGTGTGTGTGTGTGTGTACACACACCTGTCCAATCAAACTGATTCTGAAAGCAGAGAGATCTTTAAAAATATGCACTGAGTGCAGACAGGAACATTGTATGTAAAACAGTGTGAGAAGGTACATTTATTTATAAATGTACATCCATAAATAAATGTACATTTCTGTGGCACAATAAGCCAGTTTCTGCTCCAACATATTGCAATGCTGGTAATGGTAATGTTTGTTTCCAACTGGGAAAACTGCTAATGGGAGCAATGGAAGCTGATTCACTTCTGAAGCCAGCCTCAAGTGGATGTGCTGTTTTTGGCACTTCCACATGGGCTTCATTTCCCAGCTGGGGAATGTCACTTGGTTTTATGTGACTTTTTTAGATGGTATCTTGATTATTGTGTCTGTGAGCTGAATTACATTTCCAACATGACTATTACACTCCGTACTCAAGAATGTATCCATTTTCATGGACATCACATGAAGTGAATTTTGTGTAATATTTTCATTCTGTTCTGTTATTTCCATATTGTTGAATAAACATCTATGAATATGTCACTGTCACACCGGCGCCGCCCACTTACATCACCTCCCAGCATCCACCCCTGCCTGCAATCCTCAAACACCTGTTCCTTTGTCTCCTCGCACCCTGGTGTTCTGGTGTTTGACGTGCTCTCTGTAGCTGCTATTTGTTTTCTCTCTCTTTTCACCCTTCGCTTCTGGTTACAGTCCTGCTGGTCTCTCTTACTTGAGAGAATGTATTCAATCAATACTGATACCTCACACCACAGCGCTGTGTGCTTACCATGTGTGGAGCCAGCTCTGGAACCTCCATCGTGACTTTCCATCTTCTGGTCACATTTCCACTTTATTTGAAGCAGTTCCACTCTCCAGTTTACCTTCATCTGTCTTTCTCTCACTGTCAGTCTCTACAGGGTGCCTGGAGGGACTGCATGTAGCTGTAAGGCCCTGATAATCAAATGCTGTCCTTTGAGCAGTGGAATAAATCCAGTCCATGGTGACCTCTCGTATATTCTGGTCAACGACATCCATCTGTCTGATATAGTCTCAATGAATACAGAACATGTAAAACACAGGTGGACATCCATCAAACTACGACTTTGGAATGTCACTCCCAGTTAAAAATGTTCTTTTACAGGCAGACAGCTGATGTCTGCTTCAGCTTCAAATGGCATTCTGTTCTGACTGCAGCGTTTATCCAACTCACTGTTCGCTGTGGTTGAATATTTAAGCTGATGACATAGCTGATGCTATGCTGTAACTGATGCAATCATCTGCTAATACTGCTGCAGCGGCTTCTGCTGCTTTTTACGTGCATTCTAAAGGCCTACCTCCACCCCAGCGTCCACCTGCCGGCTCTGGACATGTGTTCTCCAAAGTGAGGACGTGATCATCGTCACTCCCTCCTGTCTTAAGCTTGGTGCTTCCATTCTGTGTGTAGAATGACAAGGAGGTGAGACAACAAACCTCACATGTTTATTGACAGTATTCTACATTTGCATAACTTTACGAGGGGGTCATGCCCCATAATGTACAAAAGAGGGAAATTTGACACAATAACTGTCAATAATTAAACTCAGTTTAGTTTAAGCTGTAAGATGAAGCTGGTTATCACCTGTCTCTATTCACTCTGAGGCTTACACATTACAAGACACCATCACAAGAACCATGAACGTATTAAGATGAGATCAAACAGTGAGGTGTCCTGCAGGAAAAATCAGTCACAGAGAATCAAAGTGGTGTTCAACAACGTGAAATCTAACAGGATCACATAACATTAGAAACTTTAGAAAAACTAGAAATGATTATAAATAATATTAAAAGTAAGACAAGGTGTGGATCAGTTTGTTTTTAATATAAAAATGTGTTATATTGTCTGATGATGAACAAACTATTCTGAGACATATACAATAATATACCTGTTGGTCCTTATTGTCATATTGTAAACTCTGTCCTGTAGGACTGACGACTGTCTCAATTGATTAGTCAGTGATCTGATTGGTCACTGGTCGGTCTATGTTTGATGTACAGACTGCTGTGCATTTGAGTTACGCGTTACGGCTGCGTCGCGTCAGCCGTTGCTGATCGCTGCCATTATAATCAATGAGAGCACTCACACCGGGCGCGCTGCACAACGTCTCAGCAGCGTCCCAGAAGCGTCTCTCCGCTCCGCAGCGCTATCTTTACGTAGCACTTCTATTTTTGACGCGAGCCGTTGCTAAAATTTCAACAGAGCAGATTTCACCAGACAGGAAATCTGACACAGAATCAGCGTAATACACTTCCGCCCCCTTTCAAAATAAAACACAAAATGCAGTTCATGTCGCCTGTCACAGCTTCACCTCCATATTACGTTATGACCGGTGGCACCAGGTCATCTGTCAGTCAATCAAAGAGTCTCAACATGAACAACGAGAGACTAATTGTTGAAGTGGAACAACACACAATAATTTATGACACAACAGATCATTTTTATAATCTCTTCCACGTCGGAGAAGCAAAGTTAGCTGTTTGTTGTTGTTGTTTCTTTTATACACAGTTTATCACAGGGACTCGCGTATGTCCAGGATTCGTCGCGTGATCTCGTGATCTTGCGTGAATGCGGCTAGTTCGCTACGCTGCCAGTACGCGCCGGGCAGAGGACGGAGCTGAACCGTGGCGCGGTGCTGACATCCCCGGTGTGAGTCCCGTGTAAGGGCTCTGTGAGTTTTCATGAAACAATCGTCAGAATTTTGTCAAACATGTTGAATATTTTATTCATCAGAAATCATTTGCAATGCAGATCAGACTGAATGTTACATCATTGATACCCATTCTTTACTGCCTTTGTGTGACATTGCTGCATTTCATGGTGCATTATTACAGCCTGTACATCAGTGGAATAGTAGTCAGTAACATTCATGCTCCCCTCCATGTTCCTGCATACCCGGACCTGATTGCTACAAGTCCAAACCAACTAGCTGATAACCTTTCTTTTGTGGTGACACTAGACGTTCTGTACTTTCTCTGTTACCTCAGAAGGTTTTGTGACATCCAGTCATCTGCATAGTTATGATAACATAATACTGGGTCCACCACTTGGGAGTTGGGGTATAGTTGGTGCATCTCCATGAGGTCATTTATCAATAATCCCAAAAATACCTCCACACCAAACATGAGCCAACGCTTACATCTCTAAAGATACTTTGTTTGGGTATCATCTTTACCTTACAGCATTTCTCGGCACTGAGGAGAACTCTATATTTAATACTTACCTCCCCTGCTTCGTGCCCAGCTTCCAGTGTGTGAAGCTTTCTAGTTTAAAGAAAGTGGCAGGAACAGAAAAGAAAACAAAAAAGGGAACCAAACAAAAAAGTGTAAAAGAGTGCAGAAGCTTCTGCGAAAGTGTCCTCCAACTCACCGTCAACTCGAATAAGAGCTCATCAGGTATTTGTGGTTATTGATGTGGGATTGTGGAACGATCAGAATTGTGTTTTCCGGCTTTACTCATTTGCTGATACTCACAAAAAGGAAGTGGGAACAGTGGAACAAACCCCACTTGAGTGTGTTTTTTGTTCTCTTCCGTAGAAAGCAGGCAGCTAACATCAAGCGAGTCGACCACAAAAGCCGTTTCAGAATAAATAGCAGAATTCTGTGCTTTAAGGCTATGTAGGCAATAGCCCAGTGTATGTGCATTCAAGTACTGCCAGTCCAAGTCCAGAGGAAAGCTTTTATCAAGCTTCTCCTTACACTCAAATCTTCCCCTCCTTTCTTTTTTCTTCCTGCAGTACCTTTCTCTCTTCTTTCATCCTGTCTCTCCTTCCCTTTGTGTCAATGTCCCGGCACTCGAGCGCACTCGGAGCTCTCTGGTTGAGAGTACTCTGGTGCAAAACAAAACATACTGCAGCCTTTCATGAGCCTCCACTTCAACCAGCCATTTTTTCTCTATGGGAACAATTTGTAGATGGTCATGTTTATCGTCATAGAAAGTATGTTCATTGCGTTTTGTCAGTCTCCATCTTAAAATATCCAAGAAATAAACATGTTTACAGCCTGGTGCAAAAACAGCTAATTTCCCTGTACTGAGGGTGAATTTATATACAACTCACCTGTTCACATTATATTAAGGCTTAAAGTTTATTAAAAGCATGGACACTTGATTGACAGGTGAGTGGCATCACAAGTTTGATCAACCAGGCTTCATTCAAACCACCCTCCACCTGGTTTACCATTTTTGGAGTAATAGGGAACTGGTGAAGGCAGCACTGCTAAGATGGAGATGGAGCAGAGCCACCACACTGAGCTTCACAACAGCTCTTCTAAACCCTGTGGGTGAAGTCACAGAGATTAATTCCATGTTTTATAGAGTTTATGATTCAAACCATCGCAGTTTGGTTACATCTGGGTTAAAATAAGTAGGTAATATCTTATGTATGTTACATTACTTACATGACAAACATTGCAGGCTAAAATGGAGTCAAACTGGACTTTTGGTTTCTCACGGGGCACAAACTATGATAGTGAAAGTCCCATGTTTGTCTTACTGACCCATTCAATGTCACCTGACCTCAGTAAAAACAACATACAGTACTTGCTGATTCAGTTGTACACATTGAGATGGAGCTGCAATGAATCATTGAAAGTCATGAAAAATAAGCAGGAGGCCACTGTGGAGTGTGGAAAGGTAAAGTCATCTGAAACAGGCTGTTGCTTCGGCTGCTGTCTTGTGTGGTGCAGAGAGCTTTTGAATTTCATTCTCCCTCCACCCTTGTTGCTCAGACTCGGCCTTGGTCTCATTCACTCCATGTCTGTGCTGAAGATTTCACACCTGCTTTTCCCATAAGTTAAGTTTCAGACAGAGTTTTCCTGCTGCAGTCAGTCAGTCAGTCAGTTGCACAAAACCTCAGTATGGTCCATCAGGAAATAAAATCAACGTTTCATTACCTTACTGCAAACCTAAACTCCACCATCTTACCACATTTGCATGTCTATGAACCCTTGTGTGTGTGTGTGTGTGTGTGTGTGTGTGTGGTTGGGTTCTGCATAAAAATGCATGTAAAAGAACTTGAAAACGTGAATTTCCCCTTGAGGGATCAATAAAGATTCTATTCTAATTCTATCATCTAAGTTCTAAGATGTGACCCTAGCACAGAGACTCACACACACTGGTGACTGTAAACTGAAAATACTTATATTACAAGATCCAAAAAACTAGACAAGGCAGACTGATGAGGCAGGAAGCTGGCTGGTAGGAGGATAGCTCCTGAAGCTGGAGCAAAGATTAATAGCATGAAGACTATGGGCATGGGATGATCTGACAGCGAGCAGGAGTGAAGACCAGGTGGAGGAAATGGGCTGAGTGAACACAGGTGTGCCTCTGCTGCCAATGGGCGGAGCCAGTCACACCCCCTGCCACACACAAGCTCTACAATGAAACTGAAATGGGAGGAGAGAGCACAAAAGAAAAAACACAACCACCAAGACATATACACTGATGACATGACCCTGTTATGGTTCAGTTTAGTG